>MNCI01019975.1:0-17326 GCA_015680685.1 Gnetum montanum
TGTTGCGTTGGCGCATGAACGATTACATTCGTCAAGTGCATGACGTTGCGATCGCCTAAGCTTCCGTCGGGCAACCTCATGGCATGCATAGAGAGAGAAAACTAGGAACAGGAAGCGAGATGAGCAAGGACTTCTCTGGGCGTGGGCCTGCAACGGAGAAATGAAAAGGCAAAGCAAGCACCCTCGAACGATACAGACGTACGAGAAAAGCGAAGGGAAAAAAGAGGGTGCAACACTAGGACTTCCGGAGAGGTCACCCATCCCAGATCTACTCTAGCCCAAGCACGCTTAATTACGGAGTTCTGATGGGATCCAATGCATTAGCGCTGGTATGATCGCACCTGTCGAGTGCACGACGCTGCCCCCACTCTAACTTGTACCGCGCAAAGCTATGACATGCGCAATGAGAGAAAACTAGAAACCGAAAAGGAAATGGGAAAAGACGACTCCAGTCCTGAGCTTGCGATGAAGAATAGCTAATAAAGCGCAAGCACCATCCGACCATGAAGATGAAACGAGAAAAGCGCAGCAAAAAAGGAGGGTGAAACACCGTGAAAATTACGGGTCGGCCTCAGGCGAAGATTCGTAATTTGAGCAGGAGCGCGTCTCAAAATTTGTCTAAGGACAAGTTTACGCTCCATCACGCACGACAGCGTGATGAGCGTAATAAGCTCCGAAGATGGTTAAATTTGTCTAAGGAAAAGTTCACGCTCCATCACGCACGGCAGCGTGATGAGCGTGATAAGCTCCACGACAATGAAGGCGCCTCAAATTTGTCTAAGGACAAGTTTACGCTCCATCATGCACGGCAGCGTGATGAGCGTAATAAGCTCCGAAGACAGTTAAATTTTTCTAAGGGCAAATTCACGCTCCATCACGCACGACAGCGTGATGAGCATAATAAGCTACGAAGATAGTTAAATTTGTCTAAGGGCAAATTCACGCTCCATCACGCACGGTAGCGTGATGAGCGTAATAAGCTCTAAAGATTGTTAAATTTGTCTAAGGGCAAATTCACGCTCCATCACTCACGGTAGCGTGATGAGCGTGATAAGCTCCAGGACAATTAAGGGAAAATCCAGAGAGACACGACGGGTTGGCACTTGTTCTCACGCAGTGCTTGACCAATTGATCTTTACGCGCATTACGCGGCGATGCGTACTCGTGCGTAGGTCAGAATGCAAGTGCGCGCTCATTTACGCTGCATCACGCACAGTTGCGTGATGAGCGTAAAACAAGCCTGAGCGCGTGCTTGTTAGATCGAGATTGCACTCATACACGCAACACAACGCAAATGAGCGCAAACGCAGCCGAGACACGCCTACCATGGGCCTGCTCTTCACACGCACAACACGCAAACGAGCGTGTTGTGCGTAGTCGCAGTTCGACTTAAAAGAAGCAAGTTAACAGGATCCGCGACATTCGGGCCCACATCATCAGGGTTGCGCGTGTCGCGGCCTATAAATACCCCGGTTGACACATACAAAAGGGGGGGAACAAGAACAAGAAAAAAGAGGGGGGGAGATAGAGCAGTTAGCAAGAAGCCAAGTTAACAGAGCACCAGAGCACTTATCACTTTTCACAGTAGACCAAGAGGACAAGAGCATTTTCTGAGCAAGGGAGAACTTATCGCCCTGAAACAGAGAAACAAGAACAACCTCTTGGTAGCAAATACCATCCTTTAGCAGAAACGAAACACAGCACGCCCAAGCCCTAATAGCAGATCTATCTGAAGCCGAGAAGCAGAACGGAAATTGCAGAGTTGTCTCGCCCGGTTAGCAGGTCCTATCGGTCCGAAGATCGTTAGACTTCAGAGCTTGACCATTCCTGCACCTAAGCCTTGGTTCAAAAGGTAGATCAGATTTCTGTCTAGGCAGTTTTCTTGTTGTTTTGTGCTCATCTTTGCATTCAATTTGCTGGGGGCTTTCTCCCGTTGTAACATTGTATAAACCCAATCATGCATTCTATTTGGCATTGAAACGTAGATCTTTGATCTTTGCAAATTGCACGATTTTTGCTCCTGATTCGCATCTTTTCGGCGTTTTGGCGTTATCCTCGCAGTGGTCCAATTACGTCGTTGTCTCACCGTTTTATGATCGATCTATAATCAGCATCATTTTTACTGACCCGTAAGTCCCTGTCTGATCGACAAGACCATTCAGGGCACCACGGATTCGTTTTTCCAGCTTAGCCCTCGCGCAGATCCGTGGTAAAAACTATGTACACGGAATTTCAGTCGGTATCTCCAGCTGCCGACGTTTTCCGTCGTTACAGTTTTCTGGCGCTAGAAGGAGGGCCTTCAGGCTCCGATCCGAATATCTCAGGTAACCCTGTTAGCGATCTATACCGTAGGCCGTAGACATAATACCTCTAGGGAGGTCTAAGGTCAATTGTGTGGTATTAGATCGGTCGCAAAGACGATTTCTTTGAAATCCGGCAGGGTAGAAAGCCTTTTGTGCTGTTTGCCAACTTTTCTTTTTGTCAAATCTGATTTCCAGTCATTTTTTCATCCTTTATCCATGGACTCTTACTACGTTAACACAACAGCCACAGCCGCCATGGTCACTGTCGACCCGGGTGTCGCGCCCGTGAACCCGACGGTGGTCATGGGGCCAGCCCCCAATACAACCGGTCCTCAAGAATCCCTGCGCCATTCATTAAGGCTTCAGGGGAAAGATCCTATATTTACGGTCATAACCCCTGAGGACTACAACTTTATTTGTGTCAAGATCCAGGCGAGGTTGGCCCTCAGCCGAGCCGAGCTTGAGGCCAAACGCAACTTTGAGGTGCTCCACCGAGGAGGTTACAATTTCAAGCCAATGGCTTATGATATAATCCCCTTGACCAAGCACCAAAACGAACTGATTTCCTAGCTGATCATGGCCAAAGGCCAGGCCTCACAGCCTGCGATAGAGCCCGAGCGTGAGGAGGAAGCAGAGGCAGAGGACGAATTCGCGGCCATATAGGAGCATTCGTTCCATACCTTGTCTCCTCAGACATACGTAAATCCGTTGTTCCCTTTCAATGGAGAGACGGCTTCTATAGACTCGGCCATGACCATGCAGATGCACATACCCGTTATCCCTCAGGCCAACGCGCAGCCGTCTAGGTCTCACCAGGCCAACGTGCAGCCGTCTGGGTCTCACCAGGCTAACGCGCAGCCGTCTGGGTCGCACCAGGTAAACGCACAGCCTTCTGGGATGCAACTGCAGTATAACGCGGGGACATTTCCGTTGCAGCAGACAATGAACATTCCGGCGCCCGGACCGACGGCCACCATTCCCCATTTCATCCCTCACGTACAGACTCACGCCATGCCTTCGACTCATCCCAAAGTGTTCCCGCCTCGGTCGACTCAACAGCATGCTGCGACCGTGCCGCCGCAAACCTTTGTCCAGTACCCTGCGATGAGTCATTGGGCCAACCCTGCGACGAGTCATTGGGTCGACCCAGCAATAGGCCAGCAAACGCAGGCAGCTTACAATGTACAGCCCCCGCCAGCACCGGCGGCGCAATTCTCACGGGTGCTTCCTCGTTACACTTATCATTATGCTCAGTAGCAGGCTATAGCTAACCCCTCATCACAGGTCGGCAGGTGGTGGTCTTCGCAGGCCCCTCAAACCGCAGGGATCCCTGCCCCACCAGCTGTTGCCCAACCACCCCCGGCATTTCAGTGGCCAAGGGCTGTCCATCCAGTCCCTCCGCCTGCTGCACATTAGCCTGCTGCACATCAGCTTGCTGCATAGCTGCCTGCTGCACAATCGCAGCCGTTGACAGGTCTAGATCAAGCGTTCCAGCTTATCCAGACACTTACTGAGGAGGTTCGACACCTCAAGACCGCTGGATCTGACACCATTCAGATCACGGATTTCTACCAAGATGATTCGATTAATCCAGCGGTCCCCGTGTTGTCGCTACCACCAGGGATGTCCCTCCCACATTTTACTAAGTATAATGGGGAGGGGGATCCCAACACTCACTTGGCCACCTTTAGGTTTGAATCCTTGTTATTGCAACCATGGCCGCACACTCTGGTCAGAGTTTTCACAATGTCGTTAACAGGAAAGGCTTTAGACTGGTACAGAGCTCTCCCACGCTCTTCCATTACAACATTGGAAGAGCTGCTGACCCAATTTGTGACCCGATTCAGATACAACATGAAACCGGAAGTCACGTTGGAGCAGCTTATGGGGGTGAAACAAGACCCGCTCGAGCCGGTCCAAAAGTTCATACAGCGTTGGAACGCTACCTTGAATGAGATCCGTGACCTGATCGCGGACTCCCATCTGCTGGCCATATTCAAGGGGGCAGTCAACGACTTTATCAAGTCCAAGCTGTATTACCTTTCACCTGGAGACATACGCTAGGCCTTCGCCCAGGTCCGGAGCATCCAAGATGCTGCGGAAGCTAGCAAAGACCCGGCGTACATTGCTTACAGGAATACGCACAACAAGGCTAAGGACAAAGGTAAGCCAGCAACCACCACTATAGCGGCATTCACTGAGAATGCCAAAAACAAGGGCAAGAAGGCCCCAGCGACAGCGCCGCCTGAGACCACGGCTAGTGCCAGCACTAGCCAGCCCACGGCTGCCCCTCAACAGCCCCCCCAGCCAAAGCCGAATTTTGAGCGTAAAGACCGTTCAAAATACGCGGCTCTTCCAGTGAAACACTCTGAACTGCTTAAACAACTGTTAGCAGCAGGACACATTCAACCCACGAAAGTGTCCGAGGAAGCCCTGAAACGTCACAGACGGCACTGTGAACTGTCGAAGGATCCTTCCTTAGCATTGCCTAACGAGCCGGCGGTTCCGAGATCTTTCCGGCTGGATCGCTTTTGTGACTACCATCAGATGTGTGGTCACGACACGGATTACTGCTGGGCGTTGAAGGACGATATTCAACGCATGATCGATGAAGGTCATCTGAAGCTAGACAGCAGTAACCCAACACGTCCAGAAAACCAGACATTACATGTCTATAAGGATCCGTTAAACGCAACTTACGATCCTTATACAATCACTGTGGTGAGTACGGACAGTGAGCGTAAAGGGCCACCAAAGCAACCGTTTGTTTTGCATGTGCCCGCCAGCTCACAAAAGGGGGAAACTACTTCTTCGGCAGCAGGTGGGGTCTCACGACCGCCGTTCATTATACGGGCGCCTTCTCAAGCACGGCCTCAGTCATACGGTACCGCTCAAGCCGCAGCCTCGTTTGCACCCTCACCGAGGGCGTCCTTCATCATTAGGGTGCCCCGACCACAGGCTGCTCCTCCCACGCAGGGGCAGACCTCGAACCAACACCATCAAGCATCGCCTCCTAAACGGAAGGAGGAGAGCACTAAAGGCAACTCTACGCTCGGCTTCCCGAAGCCCAGGCCCCTGGCCTCTGTGCCCATGGCTATGCCCCAGAAGCATGGCAAAGGCACAGAAACGCAGTAGCCTTCTCTTGGTAGGAAGAAAAGCAATCCCTCTTCTAACACCACTCCGCCTCGGGAGATCCGTCTCTTAGGGCGGATGGAGGAGGATAAGGGGGATAAACCACCCTGCCGAGAGAAGGACCTCCTCAATGCATTCACGCAGGTCAAGCAAGCTCTCAAGCAGAAGAATACAACGCTGAGCTTGTATGATCTTTTGATGACTTCTCAAGAACATCGTGAGGCTATGGTACGCATGCTGACGTCCATATCAGTGGATGCCAGCTTACCAGCAAAAGAGGAAGCAATACACGCTATCATGTTTCCTCCTAACGCTGAACAACCCAAGCCCACCTCATTGACCTTTCTGGACGAGTCTGTTAAAGATGATCCGAAGAAAGGTCAAGTGACAACGGAACCGATGTTCATCAACATTCGGATCGGTCAGTACTGCATCCGGAGGGTGCATGTGGATGATGGCACAGCCACTAATGTCATTCCCTATTCCATCATGGATAGGTTGGGTCTGGTCGACCAGATCACTCCCACAAAGACGGCCTGCGTAAAATCCTTCAATGGAGCACAGGTTCAAGTCAAGGGGACGGTGCGTATTGAGTTTGTGGCGGGGAATCAATTCCCCACAGAAGCCACATTCCTAGTCATTGAGGAGATGCCAGGCTTTAACCTGATCTTAGGGAGGTCGTGGTTAGCCCAGCTGAGGGTGGTCTCGTCGCCTATCCATCAGGAGATACACCTGCCTTACGCCGGAGGGGAGGTTATCATACGTGGCGACGAGATCACTCCCAGGACCATTAGTAACATTGCGGAAGAGCGGGGTTCAGAGATTGAAACGGCTGATGACCAGCCTTCTCCCCAATCCCCTAATCCGAATAATGACAATACTGACGGTCTAGCCTGGGCTAACCTGCCATTTCCGAATGATAGCGCAGAGGAGTCGAACTGCAAACCTCCTCGCCCTTATGCAGCTGTGAACATCAAAGCTGCTAAGAAGCAGTTGCGCATTGATGGCTGAATGAAGCCCTACAGCGTGCGTGCATGCAAGTTAGCGTATTCACCAACCGCTTGTTTTCTTTATGACTGTGTGCTTATGCTTGTTTCCTTTATGTCTGCGTACTTTATATCTGTGTGCTTTTACGCTTCGCCCTTTGACTCTTGCCTTTTACGTTTCGCCTTTTGCCTTTGCATATGTCAATTTACGTATGTTCTTATACGCATGTTTCTTTATTGCTTCACACAATGTCCAAGTTTTCCTGTTTACGCATTGGCCCGCAACGGCCTTAAACTAGTTAGCTTACGCAGTGGCCCGCAACGGCCTTAAACTAGTTAGCTTACGCAGTGGCCCGCAACGGCCTTAAACTAGTTAGCTTACGCAGTGGCCCGCAACGGCCTTAAACTAGTTAGCTTACGCAGTGGCCCGCAACGGCCTTAAACTAGTTAGCTTACGCAGTGGCCCGCAACGGCCTTAAACTAGTTAGCTTACGCAGTGGCCCGCAACGGCCTTAAACTAGTTAGCTTACGCAGCGGCCCGCAACGGCCTTAAACTAGTTAGCTTACGCATTGGCCCGCAATGGCCTTAAACTAGTTAGCTTACGCAGTGGCCCGCAACGGCCTTAAACTAGTTAGCTTACGCAGCGGCCCGCAACGGCCTTAAACTAGTTAGTTTACGCATTGGCCCGCAATGGCCTTAAACTAGTTAGCTTACGCAGTGGCCCGCAACGGCCTTAAACTAGTTAGCTTACGCAGCGGCCCGCAACGGCCTTAAACTAGTTAGCTTACGCATTGGCCCGCAATGGCCTTAAACTAGTTAGCTTACGCAGTGGCCCGCAATGGCCTTAAACTAGTTAGCTTACGCAGCGGCCCGCAACGGCCTTAAACTATTAGTTGCCATTTACAACTTTCTTTCATATTTACGCACCACCTACATGGTTTACACCTTTACGCAGTGGCCCGCAACAGCCTTAAACTAGTAGTTACTTCACAATTTACGCATCGATGCATAGGCTATTCACGCTTCTCGGCCCGCAATGGCCTTAAACTAAGACAAAATGACAAAATGACAAAAAATATGATAAATAGTCAAACTTTATAACATCTTTGTCTTTTAACCCATTGTGACAGAATGCCAGAAAACAAAACTATGCATGACCCCTGCTGCCACTATCACCCATGTCCCTTAACTCAAGATCAACCCCCAAAAGGTCATCCTCTAGTGGGCCGTCGTTTCCAGGAAATATCTCTTCCGGAAAGATTGTCTCTTCGCGAGACTCTCGTTCTAACGCTGGCTCCACAGGAAGATGCTCTTCCTCATTGCGTTCCACTTCCGCTCCCATAGCTTCTTCCTCCAACCCCTTGTCAGGCACACGCTCTCCACCTTCTGGTACCTGAAACATCAATAGCGTAAACATTAGAATAAGCAGCGTTATGTCGGGAGACGCACTGGCTAAGCCATGCGTGAGCTTACCCTAGATGACCGAACTCCTGCAGCGAAGGGAAGCTTATCCAGTCCAGCCCACAAACGCTCCATGATTTCATCCTCAGTTAGGTCTTGCCATGCATCTGCACCCGAAGCCATCCCTGCCTTCACCTTTCCTTTCTCCACGCTACTCCAGGAGGGAGGATCGAGATAGAAGGTAGGGATCGAAGCTTGATTCCCAAGAAAGACCATTGCTCTCTCTAGAGACGCAGTGATGGTCACCTGTTCCTCAAACTTCTTGAAGGCCTCGGACGCTCCGATGGTGTCGACAAAGACCTCTAAGGAATGTGCTTTGATAGCGGACTCACGGTAGCATTTTCGGTATGCGTTGCTTTCCCTTTTATATACATGTTTGTGGTCTTTCTCCTTTTGCCCCCATTCCTAAACGCCCACGCAGTAGTCCCTCCAGTCTCGACTCTTTTGAGCAAGGAGCTCTATCTGCATCCTTTGCTCTATGAGAGCTCGACTGGTCTGTACATTGTTCTTGATGGCCATCCAATAACGGGCATGGTCAATAACAGCTGTACGCCAGTCGTCGTCACTGGTGACTCGAGCCTGCAGGAACTCGTAACGCGCCCTCAGATCTTCGACTTCCTTAGTCAAGGTGTCGACCTTCTGCTCTGATCGCTGCAATTTCTTTCATAGGGCTTCGTTAACATTCCTGCTTTCCCACGCGGAGCGTGTCGAGCGTAACGCACATTTACGCATGTCCTCATAAATGTTGCGTGACACGACCGCCCCATCAGATGGAGGCTCTGCTGTGCCCAAGTCAATGGGTTCCACGGGGTCCCATCGGAGGTGAGCTCCTGACAGAAAATAAACATCAAAACAGATGACAGCTTAGCAACAAAACATTACGCACTCGTTTTAGTCTACTTACCAGTACCAGGATCGGCGCGTTCGAGACGCTCGATCATGTCGTTAATTACGCATCCATGAAGGCAAACTTGTCGGGGAGATCCCTCCACGCTTCATTAGCTGCAGCCGATGTGGAGGCATCTCCTTCTCCTGTAATATAACTACATTAAAAAAAAAGTACTGTATCATAGACGCTTGCAAATCATCAAAGACATACGCTTCTCACCTCTTCCGGTGACAGTGGCAACGTCACCAACATTCTCCCGACTCCTTTCTGTTTCACGCACTGGGGTCTCTGCGTCTCTCGCTCCCGTAGCAGGGGCCCCCTCCCCAGTCTGTACGTGGCCCCCACTCGTAGCTGGGGCCGCCTCACGTGCTGACGCCTGCGTGCAGCGTGTCTTAACAGTCGGGGCCTCTGCTTCTAAAGTTGAGGCCCCCTCCCCACTCCTTAACACCACTGCCCCTGTCTCAGGGGTCAGTCGACTTGTCTTTCTTGCTGTACACATTCCCGTACATTAGAACACGATTTCACTAGACAAAATAAAGTATTGCGTATACAAGCTGAACACTTACCAGGCGGAGGCTTAGTCCGCTGCACCGTGAGCCCCACAGTGTGGCCGGCTTCACCCTCAGGGGCCTCAGTTAGACGGAGCCTCTTCCGTCGGGCTGCGGGCTCCACAATTTCCTCTGCCAGGCGCTTCCCTCGCGAGGCGTCACCGGTGTAGGTGGGCATTATCCCGCCTACACTGTCAAGGCCTCGCACCCGGGGTGTCGTCATGCCTTTAGTAGTCACGGACATAGACTCTCCGATCCCCTCCGGCGGATCCTGCCCATGGGTAGTGTTGAGGATGTGGGCAATCCAGGGCTTCGAAAGTTGGTCTCAGTCCTATAGTACCCAGATCCCGTTCCTCTGGATGACCAGGTACTTAGCAAACTGCCGGAGGGTAGCGATGAAAAAGGCATGATGCACGTTGAAGCGAGACTCAAGCTTCTCGTGAAGCTTGATCATCTCACTCCGCAAACCCTTGGAAAGATGGGTTCCCCAGTCGAAGCGAGCTCCCTCCTCTAGCACCTCCCGCATGATGCGCGTCTGCTCTACGGAAA
The DNA here is from genome assembly GCA_015680685.1 of Gnetum montanum. Taxonomy (NCBI): domain Eukaryota; kingdom Viridiplantae; phylum Streptophyta; class Gnetopsida; order Gnetales; family Gnetaceae; genus Gnetum; species Gnetum montanum. Next base: position 9,870 of record MNCI01019975.1, read on the forward strand.
AGTTCCGTGCTTGTGAGAGGGTCTTGGGGAAAGTCTAAGCCCGAAATAGGGGATACAGCGTCTTGGCAGTCGCCAGCTCAAACTTCTCGTAGGGGAATCCCTTTTGGTCCTTAGGGATTCTTGCCCACTCCTGCAAAAGCGCCTCCACTTTGACGCTCCTCTGGGCCTTTACATTTATAGGAAGGCCGCCGGCGGGGACACCGAACAGGTTTGAAAAGACCTGCGCGTTGATGTCAAAATTCACACGCACGTTATGCACGCGCGTGCTGAAACGGTCGGCCTTCGCGTTAAAGGAGTCCACCAGGCCGATCATCTCGCTGGTGGGAACGTCAGGAGTGGTGGCCAGGAACAAGTGCAGCAGCCCTGTGGTCTGGAGGTTGACGACCACCACAGCTGGGGCCGCCGAGTGGCTGAGCCACCGCTGTGCCTCTTTGATGTCCCCATACCGGAAGAGGACGTCTCTCGCCCCGTGGCCGGAAATTGTAAGGGTAATCTCCTGAGATTCCCTAACTGTAAGACAAGATACAAGCCAACAACGCACAACATTATCACCATAGACATAACATCCAATTACGCAAATAACACTAAAATACGCAACAACCTTACCGGGGCCAAACGGCAACGGGAATTGCGGAAGCTCTATCTCCACGTCCTCGACACTGAGGGGTGGATCCAGTGTCCAATCCTCATGCAGCCATTCGAGTTCTTGGCATTTCTTAAAGGCATCCGCATAGCGTGAGTGGTACTCACGCATCTCGTGGCCGATTTGTCCGATGACACCGGCTCGAACGTTATTCGTCACGGTAAACTCTATTATTGTCGTTTCGGCACAGGACAGCGTGTCGCCGTCACCGATTAGCTTGTTGTCGCGTATAAAGTACCTGTATAATACAGCGTAAGCTTAGCTACGTTATACAGTTAGACCTTTTTACATTGTAACATATAACACTAAGCATAGTTATCTAGATCCGCTTACCCGCCTGCGTAGTATACTGTGCCTTGAGGGTTCTGGAAATACGTTGACACATGGCGGGCCACGAACAGCGTATTGTATGCGTGGTAGCAGTTGAAGCGGGCCATATCCCAGATCCATTGCAAGTTCCTCAGACCCCAAGAGCTGAGTGCTCGGTCCTCGGGATTGCCCGTCTCAACCGCCTCGTCTGTCAGGTAGGCCAGAATCCCCTGCGAAGACCCTGGCAACAGGTGCTCCAGAATGGCGCCAGCAACATCCCCGGTCACGTTTGACCAAACGATGATGCTGAAATTACGCAGCAAAAACTGTAGAAATTCCAAAGCCCCCGTTCGGTACCAGATGGCCTTCCCCTGCACTCTTGTGTGCAGAGGAGGGACATTTGGGACGATGGGGTTTAACCAGCATAAAACCCCGATAACATCCAACACAAGCAAGATGGGTTTCAGCGCGATGCTGTAGAAAACGACCCAGACGCATTAATACATCTACATTTACATCTTTACATTTAACAGAAAAAAATCGCAAAACCAAACCAGGCTGAAATTGCCCAAACCCTTGCAACAACGCAAGGTTTGTCCCTGACAATGGCAATGGACGCAACCTCACAAAAAACCCTCGCATTAAGCCGAGGTCCATAATTCGACATATGCATTTACGCTAGAAACATTTAGACAAATAAGACAAACAGACATATAGACAAGCGTAAAGAAGAGCCTACCGGTTGAGAGGCATCGGGTCACAGACATCGATCAGCGCCTGCGAGACGTGGTTTAGGTTAGCCTGCACCTCGTCGAGTTTCGCTAGTTTGGTGTTCTGCTTCTTCGCCTTTGGTGCCATTACGCTCGTTGCAGGATTTCTTTATAGCTTGCTTACGGATATCAGAAAAACTTACAACTCTGCCTTTCTCTCCGCTCTTCCTAGCTCACGTCTCTTCTTTCTTTCTGCTCTGCTCTTCCTCTGCTTGTAAATTCAAATCCAGATAGTCAAACAACCAGTTTTCATCTAAAAACCACCTATTTATACTTGAAGATCACCGAATTAACCCTATATTTAAGCAGAACTTTCCTGAAACGGAATCTGAAAATCCGGTATTAATTCGGTTAATATCGCACGCTCGTCTGTCCGAAATGACGTTAAACTACCCCATCTTATCGCCTCGTAATCAGGTTACATTGATTACACATTTTCTGTTAGCATGCCACGTCTGGCGACATCCCGTCATCTATCTCCTAACCATTTACGCACTTGCCGGTTTTGCAGGGCAGACGAAGGATGGACGCCGCAGTTGCAACACCTCTAGTTTTGACAGGCCCATACGGGCACTTAGTTAGGCAGCTTGATTCCACATTCATAGACGTTAGCCCCCCTTTAGCAGGCGTAACTATAGCTACATCAGAAATGTCCCCAGAATGGCTAGAACAGTCGACGCGTACGCAAGACCTGGAGGCTGGGGACATAACTGAGGACCCCCTTTGTGAGGTCCCTATCGTTACGCATAGGGGTGAGACCAAGACGCTTAAAGTCAGTTCCTTACTAGACGAGAAAATGCGCAACGCAATAATACAAGTCCTGCAAGACAACATCACTGTCTTCGCGTGGTCGTATGAGGATATGCCTAGGTTAGATCCTAGATTAGTCCAGCATAATATCATCCTCGATCCACAGATCAAGGCAGTCAGGCAAAAGGCACGCAAAATCAAAATAGAGATCGCGCTAGCAGTGCGTGATGAAATTACCAAGCTATATCAGGCTGGTTTCATACGCGCGGTCGATTATTCAGACTGGGTATCCAACATTGTGGTTGTGTCAAAGAAGACCGGGGGCATACGCATATGCATAGACTTTCGGGATTTGAACAAAGCCACAATCAAGGATAACTTCCCATTGCCGAGTATCAACCAGCTAGTGGATACAACAGCTGGGCATGCACTTCTGTCCTTCATGGATGGCTTTTTAGGCTATAACCAGATTCGCATTAACCCAGAACATCAGTTGACAACAACTTTTATGACACCCTGGGGAACATTTTGCTACACCATGATGCCTTTCGGTCTGAAGAACGCCGGAACAACGTACCAGCGAGCCATGACGTACATCTTTAGCGATTATCTCCTAGGGAGGTTGAATGATTATGTAGACGACATAGCTGTAAAGTCTTTGAAGTCGGAAGATCATTTAGAGGACCTATTTTGCTACTTTCGTGTAAACTATGTGTGATGGCTATTTTGCTACTCTCTGTAGACGCTCCTTTGATGGCGTGTTTCTCACCTGCGTTAACATAGACCAAGCATAGCACATTGTCAACGAAGTTCACGAGGGACTGTGCGGCGGCCACGTAGCACCACGGGCTATGGCCCTAAAAATCCGTTGCCTAGGGTACTACTGGCCACGCATGGAAAGGGATTGTCTGACAAAGGTTAAGACCTATGACACGTGTCAACGTCATGCAAATCTCATCCACGTGCCACCGACAGAGTTGCACACGACGTAGATAACCTGGCCATTCCAACGATGGGGACTAGACATTATCGGACCCATCGCGCCAAAATCTTCCGCAGGACATAGCTTCATCATTACCGCTACCGAGTACTTCACGAAGTGGGTAGAGGCTGTCCCCCTGCGGAAAATTACATCTCAACAGGTTTGCCATTTTATCCTGGACAACATAGTAACTCGATTTGGTCTCCCAATGACTATTGTGACCGACAACGGGCCACAGTTTAGCAGCGTGGATACCAAATCCTTCTGTGACAACCTAAGCATCATACAGTCCTTTTCCTCCCCTTACTACCCGCAGGTGAATGGTCAAGCTGAAACTTCAAATAAGATTGTCATCAATTTACTCAAGAAAATGCTCGATGACAACAAAAGGCAGTGGCATGAACAGATCCTCTATGTGCTATGGGCATATCATACTATGTGTAAGACAGCTACAGGTAGTACGCCCTATAGCCTGGTTTACGGATCTGAAGCGGTGCTACCTCTCGAGTTGCAGATCCCTTCTCTGAGGATGGTCCTCTCCATCATTATAAATGAGGCTCAACACACCGAGGCACGGATAGCGGATTTGGAGTCATTGGAAGAGAAGCAGATACAGGATCTTGAGGCAATTGAAAGATATCAGGATAAGCAGAGGCAAAAGCATCATCATAATCTTCAGCAGCGTCCTATCAAGAAAGGAGATCTGGTTCTCAAGGCTGTGCGTGAACCAGCAGGCAAGTTCTTTGCAAATTGGGAAGGCCCTTTCTTGGTGACCGACGCATACAACAACGGAGCGTTCAAATTAGCAGACGTTAATGGCAACGAGCTGGCAAATCCTGTGAATCATGTGTATCTAAAGCAGTACTTCATCTAACAGCGATGACAGTGTTGACAATAGGTATGACGGTAATCATCCGCTACGACGTTAAACTGGCATCACACGTCTGCTACAACGTAAGACTGGCACTGCACGTCCGCTACGACGTTAAACTGGCACCGACCGTCCGCCATGACGCTAAACTGGCATACTTTGCATGCGTCCGCCACGACGCTAAACTGGCAAGTGGTTACCGTCCGCCACGACGTAAAACTAGCACTGTTGTACAGGTCCGCCAAGACGAAAAACTGGCACCCTTTTCACGCGTTCGCCACGATGCTAAACTGGCACAGGTAAGCAGCCGTCTGCTGAGACGTAAAACTAGCACAGATCTGTCCCTGGGTCATGACGTAAAACTGACATCCACAACACGGTCTGCTGAGACCCTAAACCAGCCTATCCACCGTCCGCTACGACAAAAAACTAGCACTACTCGGTCCGCCCTGACTTTAAACTGGGACCATGGTCTGCTGGGACTTAAAACCAGTAACAGCAGTCTACCAGGACTCAAAACTGGGATTCATACGCATCAAGAGAGCGGGATCATCTCGGACACAGCTGCACAGCCAACCGGATGGAATGCTGAGACAGCTCCGGCGTCCCCACCCTCTAGCATCTTACTGATTCCTCGGACAGGCACAGAGGCATCTTACTGATCCCTCAGAGATGCCGCCACCGCATCCACCGTGGTGGAAGCAGCTCCGGGAGTTTAGCCTCGTTAGCGGGAGCCCCAACGAACCCCTCCTTGGTCACGGCTCTGCGAGTCTTCGCCAATCATCGCCATCGGACGCTGGCTTCGCAAATTCATCTGGCCAGTTCCCAGTGCGACCAGCGAGCTACACTGCATCCGATGCCTTTTCGCGACGATATGCAGGGCCGAATCATCAGGATTGGCGGCGCCCCCCGTGTGGTCTGGCTTCATCTTGACAGTACATTGGCTCTGGTTAACATCCGACAGCATTGGCTCCAAGAACCTCATCTGTTGTCTATAAGCAATGGCGTCCTCTGTTTTCTTTTGTGGTTGCAGGCTGCTTAACTTGGAGGATGTCATTCAAAGGTGCATACATCTGAGCGGCGAAGTACAACAGCGTGCTGAAATGGCTGCTCAGGTTTGCCCACCCACTTAGTTTTGTACATTTCTTCCCGACACGCGTCTACACCTCATCCTTATTCCCTTCTTCCCCACCACCCAGTTCCCATATGCAGTGTTACATACGCAAATCTTCACTTTTCGCACCCACGCTAGCAGAGACATTGCAAAAGTGATGCGCAACGCTCCTTTTACACGCATTCCTACTACAATTTGTAACAGAGATATCTCAGATTGACGCGCTACACTCGTCTGAAAGCATTCCTGTTGACATTAATAAACACACCGTTTGCATCTTCCCCGAACCTATTTCCAGTTACACCCCTTTACCTCTCCTACTCGCAAAACCTTCCTCTTCTACGTAAACGGAGCAATACCTGAGTAGTCATTGAGGAACGTTGTTCTTGCTTCTACCAATCTGGTGTTTCGCATTCTTTATCGACGTTCTTCGGGTACGCCCTCTAACCGTCAACAAAGAGGGGCCATTGAAACACCGTGAAAATTACGGGTCAGCCTCAAGTGAAGATTCGTAATTTGAGCAGGAGCGCGCCTCAAAATTTGTCTAAGGACAAGTTTACGCTCCATCACGCACGACAGCGTGATGAGCATAATAAGCTCCGAAGACGGTTAAATTTGTCTAAGGACAAGTTCACGCTCCATCACGCACGACAACGTGATGAGCGTGATAAGCTCCACGACAATGAAGGCGCCTCAAATTTGTCTAAGGACAAGTTTACGCTCCATCACGCACGACAGCGTGATGAGCGTAATAAGCTCCGAAGACAGTTAAATTTTTCTAAGGGAAAATTCACGCTCCATCACGCATGGCAGCGTGATGAGCGTGATAAGCTCCAGGAAAATTAAGGGAAAATCCAGAGAGACACGACGGGTTGGCACTTGTTCTCGCGCAGTGCTTGACCAACTGATCTTTACGCACATTACGCGGCGATGCGTACTCGTGCGTAGGTCAGAATGCAAGTGCGCGCTCATTTATGCTACGTCACGCACAATTGCGTGATGAGCGTAAAACAAGCCTGAGCGCGTGCTTGTTAGATCGAGATTGCACTCATACACGTAACACAACGCGAATGAGCGCAAACGTAGCCGAGACACGCCTACCATGGGCCTGCTCTTCACACGCACAGCACGCAAATGAGCGTGTTGTGCGTAGTCGCAGTTCAACTTAAAAGAAGCAAGTCAACAGGATCTGCGACATTCGGGTCCACATTATCAGGGTTGCGCGTGTCGCGGCCTATAAATACCCCGGTTGACACATACAAAAGGGGGGGAACAAGAACAAGAAAAAAGAGGGGGGGAGATAGAGCAGTTAGCAAGAAGCCAAGTTAACAGAGCACCAGAGCACTTATCACTTTTCACAGCAGACCAAGAGGACAAGAGCATTTTCTGAGCAAGGGAGAACTTATCGCCCTGAAACAGAGAAACAAGAGCAACCTCTTGGCAGCAAACACCATCCTTTAGCAGAAACGAAACACAGCACGCCCGAGCCCCAACAGCAGATCTATCTGAAGCCGAGAAGTAGAATGGAAATTGCAGAGTTGTCTCGCCCGGTTAGCAGGTCCTATCGGTCCGAAGATCGTTAGACTTCAGAGCTTGACCATTCCTGCACCTAAGCCTTGGTTCAAAAGGTAGATCAGATTTCTGTCTAGGCAGTTTTCTTGTTGTTTTGTGCTCATCTTTGCATTCAATTTGCTGGGGGCTTTCTCCCGTTGTAACATTGTATACACCCAATCACGCATTCTATTTGGCATTGAAACGTAGATCTTTGATCTTTGCAAATTGCACGATTTTTGCTCCTGATTTGCATCTTTTCGGCGTTTTGGCGTTATCCTCGCAGTGGTCCAATTACGTCGTTGTCTCACCGTTTTACGATCGATCTATAATCAGCATCGTTTTTACTGACCCGTAAGTCCCTGTCTGATCGACAAGACCGTTTAGGGCACCACGGATTCATTTTTCCAGCTTAGCCCTCACGTGGATCCGTGGTAAAAACTCTGTACACGGAATTTCAGTCGGTA
>MNCI01019977.1:11688-22127 GCA_015680685.1 Gnetum montanum
CATACTTTATACAAATAGAGACATATTACAAGTTACAACTAAGATGTTATCTAAAATAGTAATAAACATGAAAATGCTTTATTACTTTTAAAAAAACATTAAAGAATTCTTAGGATGAATCAAAAATAAATTTTAAAGGGTTTTGATATATTCTTGATAAACCTTGAAAATGTTATTAAAGAAGTGAGCCAAGTTTGATAACTCTAACTCAAAATACTCTAATTCCAATAATGGTAATTCTAACTTAAAATATGGTAGCTTCAACATTGATAATTCTAGCTCAAAATATGGTAGCAACGGTGTCACCACCGCTTTGGAGATATTCTTTTGCTTTTCTGTGTAGGTAAAATCTCATTTTCCTTTTTAATTCCATTTTCTTTTTAACCCAAGATAGACTATGCCTCAATGGTGTTCTAGAGTGGACCCAAGATGGACTTGCAAGCACAATATAAGTATACACAACATGTTAGTCCAAAGTTTAAGGGTATAATGAGTATACCTTAAGTAATTATATAAGCAACATTACCAATGAAATACACATACACATACACATACAATCATAGCTAGTACAAGCAATCATATAAAATACATTATTCTTTTAAAAGAGTTAATACCTATTCCTACTCTAATGCATCTAGTCCTAGAGCTATGGCTTGAGTCAAAGAAGCAAAGTCTCCCTAGCAAACCTGCATATCTTTGTAACATAGTGTAATGGTTAAGATCGCATGAAAATTGTAAGGATGATCCCCATTGAAGAAGGGAAGCAACCTTTGGACCACCAACAAGGCATACTCTATACAAATAAAGACATATTACAACTTACAGCTAAGATGTCATCTAAAATAGCAATAAACATGAAAATGCTTTATTACTTTTTCAAAAAACCTTAAAGAATTTTTAGGATGAATCAAAAATAACTTTTAAAGAGTTTTGATATATTCTTGATAAATCTTAAAATATTATTAAAGAAGTGAACCAAGTTTGATAACTCTAACTCAAAATAATCTAGTTCCCACAATGATAATTCTAACTCAAAATATGATAGCTTTAACATTGATAATTCTAACTTAAAATATGGTAGCAATGGTGCAGCCACCACCTTCGGAGATATTCTTCCGCTTTACTGCGCAGGTAAAATCTCATTTTCCTTTCTAATTCCATTTTCTTTTTAAGGTTATTAAAATACGACATTTTACATTTCAGAAATTCTAAGAATTCTGTAACCGAGTGATAACGTTCTCAGGTCCGCCTCAACAGGCCACCCCACCAATTCAGATATTTCGTGCGACACATGAAGGATATTGACATCCATATGAAACAGACTACTCTGGTGCATAACAGCTTTTTGGCTTTTCTTTCTCAGTTCTGTACCGGTTCATGAACCAGAGCATCTTTTGCTAATACGGTAAACCCAACTTGCATTTTGTCTTTTCCTAATACGGTAAACCCAACTTGCATTTTGTCTTTTCCTAATACGGTAAGCCCAACCTGCGGTAAACCCAACTTGCATTTTGTCTTGCATTTTGTCTTGTTTGAAAGATACTTTCAAACACATCTCATTCCTCGTCCATTGAAAATTCAAAACCCATGACCACATTTCATGAAGAAGCAACCAAGAAGCACATCCCTTCACAATCAAAAAAAGTGGTCAAAAAAGGTGGCCAAAGATAAGGTAGAATAATTGGACGAGGTTTCCTGTAAAGATTCCTTCTTTGCTGTATACCTTTCATTTTTCGCTTCTACTTCCGTCCGTGTTTGATATTCATTTCATAGTCATACCATAAAATCTCTGATATAAAGCCAAAATTTGGTTGGAAGAAGAAAACTCCGGACTACAAAGATACGAAAGAAAGTTAGAGCAGTTAACAATAAAAGTTACAGCAGTTAATAAAAGCAACCAGTGAAAACCCCATTCACTATACGTGCACGAGTGTTCATGCGGTAGCATGAGATCCATCCGGACATTTACACTACATAGGATTATGCATGCTTCCAAGTTCCAAAAAAATATGATTCCAAGTTCCTAAAAGAATACGAGTTGATACTAAATCAGGGTATGAATCACCATATGCACTGATATATAGTTTAACTCAGCCTTGGAAGCATGAATCACCATAAAAGTCTTATCACTAAACTAATATCTTATTGCAATCCTGGAAATTCTGGCTTCTGTGTTCTGCATTATGCCAAGCTGCTGCTGTGTTTCATACACCAGGTTAAAGTCTTTGATTTATGGCCACAAATTTTTTGTAAAGAAACCTCTAGTAAAGAGGGTTTGATGGGCTATAAATATGTCACAGTAAGCTTGCCCTGATAGCAAAATAGACTGAGGTTTTCAACTTTCAACAATGGAAGCAGCAACAGCAGGAGGTGATAGCAGTCCTCTGTTTGAGAAGATTGTGGAAAGCTCACTGCTTGACAGATGTTATGCAGTGATTCATATCTCTTTTTTTCTATGCTTTTTGGTGATGCGGATCCTAAAACCCATTGAAGGGTTTTGGGGAATCTGGTCAGTGGCTTTTGCATGTGAGGCCTGCTTTGCGTTTAATTGGATTCTTGAGCATAATTTAAGATGGCTCTCTGTGAGGTATCAAACTTATATTGACAGGTTTGATAGAAGGTGGGTTCGGTGCATTCTTTCTGTTTTTGTTTTGTTTTTTTTTTTTCTCCAACTTCCAAATATTAAGGATTGGTTTTCCAGTGTTGGGTGACAATCTTTTAGCTATGACTGTTAAGGTATGCAGCAGAAAATGCCATAAAACTTCCTGCCGTTGATGTAATCATAACAGCTGCCGATATAAAAAAGGAGTCACCGATTGTGAGCATGAACACTGTTTTGTCTGTGCTTGCCCTGGATTACCCAACACAGAAATTTGCATGCTATGTCTCTGATGATGGGGCCTCACCCATTCTCTACTACTCCCTGCTTGAAACCCTCAGTTTTGCTGAAAAATGGATACCCTTCTGCAGAAAATATAATCTGGAAACAAGGGCTCCTTTTGCTTACTTTGACAGGGAAGAGTATCTTAGTTCTTGCAATGGAGATCTCATCACGGAATCAAATTCCATGAAGGTAATTTATTGTCAGTGTCAATCTTTATCTTGTGAATGCATAATTAAAGCTCAGAGCTGTTTCATGCTTCGTTCGTTGACATTGACCATGGCTCACTGTGCAGGAGTATTATGAAGAACTGAAAAGAAAAATTGGGATAGCAATGGAGACAGGATTTATCCCAACTTTACATTTAGATGCCGGCTTTGCGTCTAAAGATTCAGAAGTGGCAAATCACTCGAGTATAGTGAAGGTCTGTTAAATGAAAAACACAGTTTATTCTTGGTACAGAAATTTGAACTTATCATCATCATTATCCTAGCTTTGTTATAGGGTTGGTGCATGAATTCTTTTTAGCCATTACTTTAATCAAAAACTAAAGCTTAATCTATTTTTTTAAAAAAATTTCATTTGGGTTTCCAGATCATACATGAGCATAGCGGAAAGGAAGACATTCTGCCGCACCTAATCTATGTTGCCAGAGAAAAACGGCCCGAAGTGAAGCATCGCTTCAAAGCAGGCTCCATGAACACTATGGTGCAGAAAAAATGTTTGAATTCCATGAAAAAAATGAGTAGATGATATTCCTTATCACGAGTAACAAAAATAATCATGATGGTTATGGCAGGTTCGAGTTTCTGGGTTGATGACAAATGCCCCTTATATTTTAAATTTGGACTGTGACATGTTTGTCAACAATTGCAAAGTGATACGCCATGCCATGTGCTTCTTCTTGGACTGTAAATCAGAAAGAGATTCTGGTTATGTGCAGTTTCCACAACGTTACTATTCATCAAAGAAAGATAACAATCCTTGGGCAAAACAATTAAAGGACATTGAAGTATTTTTACGAATTATTATTATATTTTTTCATTGCTTTGGTTTCCCTCCCTGGCTTTATTAAAGTTTTCTTCCATGGCATGTTAATGAACAGAGAATTTTCCAAGGAATGAATGGTTTGGAAGGACCCCCGTACTATGGAACAGGTTGCTTTCACCGTAGGAAGGCAGTTTATGGCAGCCCACCAGGTAGATTGTAAATTAATCAGGTCCTTTTTACCAACAGCAATAGATACTTCAGTCTTTTCATCACCTTGAGTTTTATTTGGGGTTTTTGTCATGTTTGCAGAGTGCAAAGGGTTTATATGGTCCCATGGAGATTTCATCCAAAATTTTGGTGAATCCAATCCTTTGATGCAATCTGCCATTAATGCTTTCAAAGAAGTCCAACGTTGTAACAGCAATGATCTATCCGCTAAATTAGCCGATGCACTGAAATTGACTAGCTGCAGTTACGAGGTCAACACTTCATGGGGAAAAGAGGTATCCAGTTAACCTTTTGGCCCTAATACACTGAAATATGCGGATTAAATATTAAAGAGGTTCATCTAAATATGGTCTCTGTACTGAAGTCAGTGAAGCATAACTCAGGGCCTGCACCTTGTAATTGTGTTAAGTCATAGGTTGCAAGGGGTACATGTAGAGCCCGATACATATATGGTGAAGATGGCCGTTAAATCTTTTCCTACCTGAATATGTTAGCCTATATTGTTGGCATCCTTCCTCTTATACTTTTTTCCAGCTGGCTTTTCCCTAAACTGATTTGGTTACCGATTACGTCTAGACCAATTTGAAATCTTATAGAACCTGTTATTCGTAGTGTCTTTCCATTACTTGCAACCAATCTAAAATCTTATATTAAAAATGAATACATGGACATTGCAGATTGGATGGAAGTATGGATCCATAGTGGAAGATGTGCTGACAGGTCTAAGCATCCATTCCCTTGGTTGGAGATCTGTGTTTTGCATGCCAGAAACTGCTGCTTTCATGGGTTGTGCTCCATCTAGTATTCAAGACGCCTCTATCCAACAAAGAAGATGGGTTTCTGGACTTCTTAAGATAGAAATTTCAGCATCATCCCCATGGTTAGGCTGGTCATCCAGAAAATTAAGCATCAGACAAAGAATGCTATATTCTTACTTTACTCGATGGGGAATCACTGCAGTTGCAGCATTTTGTTATGCAGTTGTGCCCNTAATGATGGTGCGATCAATCATATTATTTTTTGGAGACTTGAAATCATACTAGATTCATCTTTAGCTACTTTAACAATTAATGACTAATAGCCTTTGTTTTATCTCTCACCAATCAAGTTGATGAGTCTTCATTTCATCATGGGAGCAATTGTGTTTCTGCAATGCTATGGTCTGAAACTGTGGCAGTCTCTTAAAGTGGGTGGCTCAATTCAAGAATGGTGGCAGTTGCAGAGGACGTTCACTATAAATTGCTACAGTTCATGGCTCTTTGGAACAATGGATGTACTCTTAGAGATGCTCAAACTTACTGAGATGGTTTTCGAAGTTACTGCCAAATCATTCCCCGATGGAGGTGGTAAATTTGAAGGGGATGTTAAGCATAATATATCTTATTTCAACGTGCCACCAACAACGTTGTTATTAATGACTATGGTAGCAATCACATTTAAATCTTTGGGGATTATTTTTGATGGGCAACATGCAGAAAAGCTTATGATGGTTGAGTACCTGGGCTGCTGCTGGACCAGTCTCTGTCTGTGGCCATTTTTGAAGGCTTTGCTCAGAAAAGAGCTTCCTACATCTGTAGTGGCAAAGTCCACATTCATCGCTGTCCTGATTTGCTCGTCTTTGCTCAAATGAATGATTCGTCAACATCGTCGTTGTTTGTCAAATGATCTGTACTTGCCTCGATTATTGCAGATATTATTATTTCCAAACAAAATTACCTTGAACGTAACCCAACAAACAACAATTAGTGCAGTGACGTGTCAAAAAAGACTGCGACAAAAGTTTTCGAATGAAAGAGCCTTTGAATTTTGTTTCATTAGTCCAGTGATGTGTCAAAAGCTATTCGTCGCTGATTCGCGTCTAAACGTTTGGTATTCTCAAACGCGTGTCAAAACGCTAAGAAATATTAAAATTTAAAAAACTATCAAGCTCTGATGAATTTAAGGAATTGCAGTGGGGGGTGGCCAATTGGATTAAATGTGTCCAGCTTTATCCTGATAAATTTAAGGAGCTGCAGTGCGGTGACCAATTGAATTAAATCCAACATTTAAAATGTACATCAAATTGTTGTCTTCACTAGATAGATGATAGTTGAAATAAAAAACCTGTCTATGAAGCGACATCTTTGATGGGTAACCGGTCATAGCATTATTCAACCGTGAAACCCGGTATAGCTTTACACAAAGTTTAAAATGTGTTATTAAAGTGATAAATTTCATAAAGTATTTTACATGAACTGGGAGGAATAAACGGTTACTCAAATGATAAAATTATATATATTATATATAACAACATAAATAATATCTTGCCTACCAAATTATATAGTGTTAGAAGTTAAGCAAAATACAATAGTTTGATGTATACCTTTATTGAATTTAAACTTGGCAAACTACAAGGTGTATATTCTAACTAGCATTGCTTTATAAATATATGTTAAATATAACAAGAAATTTCACCCTTTTATATGTATTTAGTGGTCCCTGTATATCAATAGCCTACAATCAATAATGGACCCAAATATGTATGCCTATACTTCTATATGTTGACAAATGAGACATATATATATATATATTATCATGTGTCTTTAATGTTTTCTCCCACGTTTCCAAATTTGGCCTTGTCTCATTTGCGTTTCAAATCCTCATTTCCACATCTCAAAGTCTCCATGTATTAGAAACTTGTGATGTATAGGTCAAAAGAGACCATAGCTAAAGGTTTTTTGAATTTTTTTTATTTTTTTTTTGAAGGGGCAAAACCTAAAATGCTCTTGCATTGAAGCAAAAATTTTTAAATGTATGACTTCCTTCAGTAATATTAAATTAAATACTAATTTTGTCAATATTTTAATGTGTAATAACTAAACTACAAACCAATTAACTCTAGAGAAATATATTATGCAATTCGGATTGTTTATGTTACACCAACATTAGGAAGTAAAAGTGAAATCTATGAGCTTTATTCATCGTACATAGACTTAACTTCATGTTGATCAAATGGTTATAGGTTGCAAAATCATAATAGCACTTCAATAGAGTCTAATCACAGTATGAAGTGATAATTCATATATATATATATAAAGAAAAATAAATACACTTACTAAAAGGAGGAGGAACTCAACTAAAAATGAAAAGGAAATAAAAAAAGCAAAAAGGTAAGAAATGAGTGCCATACCTTAGTATTTATAGTCTTTGGAGTAGAAATGAAGAGGTATGCTAGCTTTAACAAGTTAGCTCCAAGGATGTAGCAGTCCAATACTAGTACACATGATTACTTTATAATCATTTTTTAATGAAACTACATTGAAAAGACCCGTGGGTGTGCTAACTTCTAGGAACTAAAATTGCACAAACCATGAACAAAAAATACTAGCCATTAACAACATATCACAATTCACAACCTTGGCTCCAATACTATGTGTAATGACATTACTTTAGAAAAGCACCACTTAGTACCATCATTAAGTCCAAAATTAGCCAAGTGTTCTAGAGTGAATAGTATACCTTAAGCAATTATATAAGCAATAGGACCAATGAGATAAGCACACACACACAAAATCATAGCTAGTATAAGCAATTACATAAGAAACATTATTCCCTTAAAAGAGTTAATACTTATTCCTACTCTAATGCATTTAGTCCTTAGGATAGTGGGTTGAGTTAAAGAGGCAAAACCTTCCTAACAAATCTACATATCCTTGTGACATAGTGTAATGGTTAAAATAGCATAGGAAATGTAAGGATCTCTACACTCCTTTCAATTACCATTCAAAAAGGAAAGCAACCTTTCACCCACTAACAAGGCATAAGCATACTTTATACAAAAAAAGACATATTACAATTTACAACTAAGATGTAATCTAAAATAGTAATAAACATAAAATGCTTTATTACTTTTAAAACAAAACTTAAAGAATTCTTAGGATGAATTAAGAATAAATTTTAAAGGGTTTTGATATATTCTTGATAAATCTTGAAAATGTTATTAAAGAAGTGAGCCAAGTTTGATAACTCTAACTCAAAATACTCTAGTTCCAATAATGGTAATTCTAACTTAAAATATGGCAACCATGTCACCACCACCTTTGAAGATATTCTTTTACTTTTTTGTCTAGGTAAAACCTCATTTTCCCTTGTAATTCCATTTTCTTTTTAACCCAAAATAGACTATGCCTCAATGATGTTCTAGAGTGAATCCAAGATGGACTTGCAAGCACAAGATAAGTACGCAAAACGTGTTGGTCCAAAGTTTAAGGGTATAGTGAGTATACCTTAAGTAATTATATAAGCAACAAGACCAATGAAATACACATACACATACAATTGTGGCTAGTACAAGTAATCACATAAGATACATTGTTCCCTTAAAAGAGTTAATACCTATTCTTACTCTAATGCATCTAGTCCTAGAGCTATGCCTTGAGTCAAAGAAGCAAAGCCTCCCTAGCAAACCTACATATCCTTGTAACATAGTGTAATGGTTAAGATAGCATGAAAAATGTAAGGATCTCTACAATCCTTCTGATCCCCATTGAGCAAGGGAAGCAACCTTTGGACCACCAACAAGTCATACTTGATGAGACGCAATCCCCTGCGATGTCGCATACACGA
Organism: Gnetum montanum; assembly: GCA_015680685.1. Lineage (NCBI taxonomy): Eukaryota > Viridiplantae > Streptophyta > Gnetopsida > Gnetales > Gnetaceae > Gnetum > Gnetum montanum. The sequence goes on from MNCI01019977.1 coordinate 20,393, forward strand.
TATTGCATCGTCCCCTGCAATGTCGCGTACGCGATATCGCGGTCTGCCGCCAAATCTATAAATAAGAGGCGGCACTCCCCTTATTTTCCATCCTAGGCTAAAAGTAGGGAAACTCTGGCAGATTGATCACTCCAGAGATAGAATATTTTCCATGTGCCCGCAGTAGGAGTCCCCAAGTGAACGGATCATTATTCAAGCAACTTTGTACCTGAACGCAAGTTGTGTATAGCAATAAAGACGAGCTTTGTGGATAAACCTTGCAGTGCATGGAATAGGCTTATTACATGTTATTTTTTACCTGTTATTTATTACTTGCATTAGCACGGCATGAGTATGACTTGATTACGAGCATTAACGAATGTGTACGGCTAATCAAGGAATCGGCTGCTCATCGCGATTAGTCTCTCTCACCCTCAACTCCTAGAACGCGAGATGAGTACGACTTGATTATGAGCATCTACGAATGTGTATGGCTAGTCAAGGAATCTGCAGCTCATCACATTTAGGCTAGTTAAGTGCCTTAGTACGACCACTTCGAGCACGTGCGTTACGTGTGGTAATCCCAGTAACGATTAGCGTTTGGTAGCCACAGTTGCATAGTTCAGGGTGTGTACGGTAAGTGGGAACGGATGCTGACACTAGTTAATTTAAGCTTAGTCCCTAGTTAGAGTTAGCTAGTTTCTCAACCCTTCACCTCAATAGCATAGGAGAAAAACATTTAAAAGCTATAAAAATCATATACCTTGGACTTACTTAACCATACACTATGATAACTATAAGTAAGTCTAGGATATCACTCACATTGTTGTGAGCTTTAACGAACCTTTGGGTTAATCAGGACAAAAAATTGTATAACAGTGAATTAGCACAGCAATAAAAATGTCTTCTTCTCATAAGAGCAACTCACCACCTAAGGACCATACACGAGACAGTCGGCAACATAAAACGCATAACCAAAATCAGCCAAGTCCTAAATAATATAAGATGACATATACTCATCCCGATGAGTATATTCCAGACTTCACTTTTATCCTCCATCAAGACGAGCAGCTGCAATGGAAAGATTTGCAAGGTAACATCGTGTTACCCCCAGATCGATCAGTCTCTCGCATGCTTTTCCGTGCCTTGGCTCAAATTGGCATGCAAGAACTATTTTTTGAATACGTTGCAGAAGATTTTGACATGAGGGATTATTATCCCACAGATGCCCAACGTATGAGAGACTTAAGGTAGGAGAGTCATGCACTATTGAAGGGCAAGGTCCCACACGTCCTTAGCGAAATATGAGATGAGGAACCCCTTATCATGGGTTCTTTAGCAAACGATGTTCCCCCTCCTAACGATGGTGACGAGGTTGGGTATAAGATTCTATGATCAATGATACATATCCCTGGTTCTGATGCCCGTGAATGCCAATTGTTCACAGAGGGAACAACCACTTATGCTAAGGACGGGCACTTAGATCGTCACCACGATCGGGGTCGTAGCAGCTGAAGAGAAGGCAAGAAACATCATCATGGCGATGGTTCCCCTTCTTCTTCTCCTTCTTCACATCACTCACCCTCTCCTTCCACATATGGGCGCAGCCACCATGAACATAAAGGTGAGGATAAAAGTAAGAAGGATGAAAGACCCCGACGGGAAAGTCGAGAGAGAGGACAAGGGCAAGGACGTAGGGAGAGTAGGGAACAACGCAGACATCACAGGAGTTATGAAAGAGATGATCATGAAGAGC
>MNCI01019977.1:30555-53246 GCA_015680685.1 Gnetum montanum
TCTCAGCTTGAAAGGGCTATGTAACAAAAATAATAATAATAATATTTTTAAACGAGATATTAAAAAAACTTAAATTTAATAATAATATTGAAAACATAAATAATTTTTGCAATTTTAAAATAAAGTACAATAAATAATTCAAAATAAAAATTCAAATTAAATTAAAATTTATCTAATCCTGGCTGTGTTGTCCACCAACCAACCGCTGCAACTGCATGCAACGTGCACCTTTTTTTCACATCTCCATGCATAACAAAGACAAAATGAAATGTAAAAGTTGATTGCCACCTTAATGTGGCCACCACCACTGCTTGCTCACCATCTCTAGCGTGCCATCTGCATGTTAGAGAGAGAAGAGGAGGCTCTCGTGCAGGTACCACCAGTTTCTTTGCTTATTACAAGCCACCCTGGTGTCACCTACCATCACGTGAGCTGCCCCTAGATGATAGAGAAAGAAGGCTACCCTTGGTTTTTTTTCTAACTTAAATTCAAAAGGGGAAATGGAGGTTAGGGTAAGGATTTCTGCCAGACCCCATCACACTCAAGAACTTATTACATTGCCAACAAACATGGTCCTCATTTTTTTCTTTTACTTCTTTGAGGAAACTTTGCTCATGTTGTACTTCATTCTTGAGGTAGGAATTCCAACACAAGTCTAGCTGATTAGCTGCATTGCCAAAGAGCATGGTCTTTGTAGAAAATTTGCCCATGGTGTAGTTCAACCCCCATGTATGTGCCTTTGATTAATGGAATCATAGCAGGTCTCCTGGGTGGCTAAGAACTCTCAAGTAGAAATGAACACACTTCACCCCCGTTGTTCACAAGATAGCCATGGATCATCATACCTGAGGGATTGGGCATATGAGGAAAGGATAGAATTTTCCAAGGTCACCTAGTGATTATGACTAACCATTCTTCAACATCACATATCCTACACTCACATGATCATGATGATAACATGATAAGTTTGTATAAATCCAATGCTCCATAATCTAACATAACAAATAAATTGAAACCTTGGAATCAATTGGAAAGAGTTACAGTATTATTGGAATATGACATATAAAGCGAATTTTATAGCATTACTGACATATAATATTATAGTAATAGTAAATTATATTATACCTACATTATTTTCCAATGGTGTTNAAGCATACTGAATTATAAATAAAGTGTAAACAGAGCTATATTGTAAACAAAGCGTACACCGAAATAAATAATGTAAATGGAAGGTAATAATGAAACTATATTATATTATTTTTTTAAAAAATGTGCACCAGTCAAAGCGTAGTTGCACACGTGTGGATGGCAAGTCAAACGCCTAGCCTTGGGATGATATGACATGATGATGTGAGGATATGATGTGATGAATGTGAGAAATGCTTGGATGCGAACAGTCAGGTGTGCTAAGCGCCCAAGGATTGCAGATTCTATCCTTTCTTAGAATTGCAAATCTCTCGAATTTTTTCCTCCTCCAATTTTTGCCTCCCATTTTATGTGAATTGATAGGGTATTTATAGGGTTGGGCTAGGCTTGGACACAAAATTCAAGAATGGAATCAACAGTTAGGAGATGAGACGAAAACAGATCTAGTGACATGTGTCCCATGGATAGTTGGCACGAGTTAGATGTGTGCTAGATAGTTGTGCACGAGTTGGATGTGTGCTGGATATTTGCCCTCTTTGACTAGGTTCAATGTATTTTACAATTTTTGGATCATTCAAGCCCATGAAAATACAAACAAATTAGAAAAACAAGCCCTCAAGCGATAAAAATTTTCCAAGAAAATTTAGAAGGATTAACTCTGGCTTTGGCTCGCTTGAAAAATTATATATATATATATATATATATATTGTGAACAACATTTCATGCTTTCAATGGGACCACGCCAAACAATCTAATCCATATTTTAGGACAATGCTAGTAGCAGTCAAACCCAATCCAATTAACAAAACATCTTTTCTTGTGTAGCCAAAGGGAATCTTGCTATTGCGAGTGGCAGTGTCATTTGCAGGAACATCGTCAGAATCCAAGGGTGCTCTAACACGCAGCAATTTTTTGAGATTGGGGTGTGTACATAGGAATGGCGCAAAAGCTGCTGCTGCTGTTACTGTTCCTCTTCGCAAAGAATTCCGAAACAGGTAAAAGCCATGAAGCTCTTGCCGACAGTAAGCAGAAGCACAACTAGAAGCAGCACAATGGAATGTTGCCATCGCCATGGCCTGGCCTACACAGCTACGCGTGGTCGCAGCCTTCAGATAACTTTTTCCTTGTTATTGTTGCCTCTGCTTCTACTATTTTCCAGTGAGTTTCACTGCCATGTCACAATCATTCTTATTTACGACGATTTGGTGACGATGTTGTGCTTTGTGTGGTTCGGATCATAAGGTCGACTACCATCCTTAATTCCTTGATACCAGGATCAAGATTTTTACACAACCTTTGCATGTCTAGTCCAGTCTAGTCCAGCATTTGGAGGTATCATAAATTTGCTTCTGCATGAACCTCTGCAGGATTTTGGCCACTAATATGCAGCATGTTATAAACATGGCGCTTAACCATCTCTTATCCTGCTATTTAAAAGCTAACCCTTCCATGCCCTTTGATGCTGAGCTTTTGATGGATTCCTAAGACGCCAAATCTGAGCTTACCAAGCTTGATGTTGTGGGTCAAGAGTTCTCTTCTCCCCACCTCCAGGTTGATTTGCAGATGTGATTACACTAATACAAGGATTGATGTAGCATTTTGCCTTTGATCAATGGACCATTCTGAAACAATGCTAGTGGTGCTCTCCAGATCCAGGCATGTTCTGACATAAAATAGTAAAATACAGAAGTTTTTTGTTGAATACTTTGAAACAAAACGTTGTGTTCCCTACTGCTTTCTTTTTTTTTTTTTTGCGATCCAAGTCTTCTGTGTGTGATCTGGATAATTTTGAGCGCGAGACACTAGACATTGGAATTTTTGAATTTTCGGCAATTTTCTTCTACTTTTGATTTGATTTTGGAGTTGTTCATGCTGAAGATGAGCAAACTGCCTTGGGCAGGCTAGGTGTGAGGTTAATGCCTTAGCCAAATTTTTCCTTCCGAATGCTTGAAAGGGCTCAAGTCATTTTTCATTCAAAGTGCTAGGCTGAAATTAGTGGTGTTTCATTAACCCCTCTTTGTTGACATCTGGAGGAATTCACCCGAGAGGTGTTGACAAAGAAGTGCAAACACCATGAACAAACAAGTACCAAACATTAACCATCAGCCCTTGGCTGGATATTATCACACCATTTTCAAAAGTACATGGGATTGAGGGGATGTGGTTCAAGATGCAAGGGATTGTAACTAGGGGAAGTCGGGTGTTGATCAAGGGTTATGATTGTTGTCAGGATCATGAGAGAGGAGTGCTCTCATCCAAATGAGCTGTATTTTAGTCCTTGTCCATAGCCAGTGTTCAGCAGACTCGGAGCCAAGACATAGGAAGTGCATTCTTTGGAGAAACAGGACTCCTATAGAGTATTTACAAGGCCCGTTGTGAACAGCCAAAGCCATGTGGTGATGTGCAACATGGTCTCTTTGAGACACAAGTGTAACTATTTTTCAAGACAATTTCCTTCTCGCCTGGGGCTTATATGAGAATGGCCAATAGTCTTTTGTTTATGATGTCAACGGGGTCATGAAGACCTTTTCCATGCATTTTTCTCTTTGACCTTTTTTTGTTCTCTTTTTCTTTTCTTGTTTTCTTTTTTTGTTTTTGCTTTATTTTGTCTTTTCCTTTTTCTTTTATTTTTTGTCTTTTTGAAAGAGCTTGCTTTTTGTGTCGTACTTATGTATGAGCACTTGCATTTTGCATCATGTACTATGTATTGTGTTTTGCATTGCAACTGCTTAGAGAGCTATAGTATGCAATAGTGTATCAAGAGTTTTGAGATGAGTGGAACGTATCAAGGGGGATGTAATTGAATAGGATAAGGGAGCATGATGGGGAATAGGGAATGTACTTATGAATGGATTGATTAACCCAGTCACGTGCGTTAGGAAAAACGTGATACCTTGTCATCATGATGAAGTGCATCTATGCACGAACGCCTCAGAAGTATCATCCTGCAAACACAACTTAAAGAAGACAAGAAAACCACAAATGAAATAGTCAGCTAAACACTTTAGAAAAGGAGATGGAGTTACCACATGCAATTTTCAAAGTAGACAGAATCATGAACAGCATCAATTTCATTAGGACCCCATGAGATGAATCATGCAACAAGTCTTTGTGGAACAGGAACAGCCAACTGCAACAACAGATCTTTTCAATTTTTTCTTGGTCATTGATGATGTCACCAGTTTATAGTCTTAGCGAACTATTGTGGATTAGTTTCATGTCATAACCCCTTAGACGGTGCCATTTTAGCATCGTGGCAGATGGTGCATTGCTAGTTTATAGTCATAGCGGACTTTGAAGAGGCAAACTAGTTTATAGTCTTAGTAATCTTTGGATGCTAGTTTTATGTCATGGCCGATGGACATAGCAGTTTAGTGTCGTATCAGACATGTCTCTTTGGTATCAGTTTTAAGTCATGATCCAGGACTATTTTGTGGTATCACTTTTAAGTCATGATGCCAGGACTATTCTATGGTATCAGTTTTAAGTCATGATCTAGGACTATTTTGTGGTATCATTTTTAAGTCATGATCCAGGACTATTTTGTGGTATCATTTTTAAGTCATGATCCAGGACTATTTTGTGGTATCATTTTTAAGTCATGATCCAGGACTATGACATACCTCAAGTTTGTCAGACATGGTACCTTTTCAAGTACAAGTGGTTTGTAGGATTGGCGAACTGATTTCCATCCATGTCAGCAAGTTTAAATGCTCCATTGTTGTATGCCTTGGTGACTAAATAAGGCCCTTCCCAGTTGGTTGAGAATTTATTTGGATGTTCTCAAGTGGCCTTAAGGACTAGATCTCCTTCTTTGTTCGGGCATTTGTGGAGATCATGCTTGTGCCTTTGTCTCTGCTGTTTTTGGTACCATTCAATTTGATCAAGAGTTCATACACGTTCCTCCTCTACCAAGTCGAGGTTGGTAATGCGCAATTCATTGTTTTTGCTTTCATCGAGGAGACCGGAGAGAGTTATCTACAATGAGGGAACCTACAATTCTAAAGGTAAAACAGCTTCAAACCGGTATACAAGACTATATGGAGTTTTACCTATGGATGTTCGGTGTGTCGTTCTATAAGCCCACAATGCATAGACTAATTGTTCATGCCATCGTTTCTTGCTCTAATTCAACATCTTTTTGAGCACTATGATGACAATTTTGTTTGTAGCCTCCGCTTAACCATTGCTCTGTGGGTGGTAAGGTGGTGAAAACACATGTTTAATGCCCAGACTTTCACAAAAGCTTTTGGTATCTACGTTGCTGAATTGTGGCCCATTGTCAGTAACGATGGTCATTGGAATACCAAAACAAGTTNTTTTGTAGCCTCCGCTTAACCATTGCTCTGTGGGTGGTAAGGTGATGAAAACACATGTTTAATGCCCAGACTTTCACAAAAGCTTTTGGTATCTACGTTGCTGAATTGTGGCCCATTGTCAGTAACGATGGTCATTGGAATACCAAAACAAGTTATAATATTTTCCATTATAAAGGTGCAAACATGTTTTGATGTGGTCTTCCTAAGAGGAATAGCTTCCACCCACTTTGTGAAATATTTGGTTGCAATGATAATGAAGCTATGGCCTACTAAGGATGACGGCATTATTGGTCCAATTAAGTCTAAACCCCATTTTTGGAATGGCCATGTGATTTGTGTGGTATGATGTTCGTTAGGTGGCACATGTATCAGATTACCATGCTTTTGGCAGATGTCATATGTTCTAACTTTTGAGATGCAATCGTATTCCATGTGTGGCCAGTAATAGCCTAAGCGTCTAATCTTTGTTGCCAGTGCTTTATGTGCTATGTGCCCTCCACAAAGTCCTTTGTGGATTTGTTCTACAATCGTTTGACCATCAGTGCTACTAACGCACATTAGCAGAATACCTTCATATGATTTATAACACAAGTTGTTGCCTATTAATGTGTATTGGCGGGAATGTTTTGGTACGGCGTCCTTTTGAGCATTTGTCAAGTGTTGTGGAGGTTGGCCTCTTAGAAGATACTCTTTTATGTCATCATACCATTCTATTGCATGTGTTGTACTAACAGATGCTATAGGTACTTCATTTAGAGTGTTAATTATAGGTTTAGTACAACTAGTTATAGAACTAGGCAATGCATGAAACATTTCAGGTGTCATGTTTAAGGCTAGTGTGGCAAGTGCATCAGCGACGGTACTTTTGCTTCTAGGGACATGTTGTATATCCACTTCTACTAGTTGCCTCACTAGATGTTTAGTCAAATCACAATGCGGTTGCAAATGGAGAGCTTTGCATGCGTAGACTTCAATGACTTGATTAATAACTAATTGCGAATCACCTCGAACTACAAGGCATGAGATTCCCGAAGTTAATGCTACTTGAAGTCCTCTAAGAAGACCTTCGTATTCTGCTACGTTATTGGTGCAAGAAAAGTTTAAGCGGTAGGCAGAAGGTTGGATTTCTCCAGACGGGTATGTTAAAATAGCTGCGGCACTTCCTCCTTGAGAGGTTGAGGCTCCATTGAAGTAAAGGATTGCCTCATAATCATCAGGTATGATGTCTATACTGTTAACATTTTCATCTGGGAATTCGGGGTTTAGCATTGCTTGATCATACGTTGACGAGATAGTTAGTTGCATGGCTATTGCTTAACCTTTTGTGGAAGATTAAGCGACATAGTGTAAATCAAACTCTGCAATCATTGCTTTCCACCTAGCTAACCTACTTAACTCATAGATGTTATTAGTGATGGCACGAAGAACATTATCCTTGCAAAGGATGTAAACTTGATTACGGAAGAGATAATGTCGCCATTTCTTCAAAGAGATGACGAGGGCGAGGCATGATTTTTCTACATTGTTGTATCGTTGTTCATGGGCTATTAAAGCATGGCTTAGATTGTATACAGGGATCTCGGTCCCATCTTGACGTTTTTGACAAAGCATGGATGCGATGGAAGAACTGGAAGTTGCAAGATAGATGTAGAAAGGTTTGTCACTTTGTGGAGGATAAACAGTTGATAGCTAGGCCAACTCTTATTTTATGTTCTCCAATTCTTTTTGGCATTGTTGAGTCCATTGGAAATGTACATTCTTTTGTAATAGATGTTGCATGGGACTCAACTTATCCGTCAGCCTTTTGATAAAGCATCTAATGAATTACAGCCTACCTTGGAGGCCACATAGTTCGATAAGGTTTCTTGGTGGTTGCATATTGGTTATCACTTTAACCTTATTGGGGTCTACCTGTATCCCTGTTTTGGAAACTAGGAAACTAAGCATTTTGCCCATTTTAACATCGAACACACACTTTTTTGGGTTGAGCCTAAGGTCATATTTGAGACAACGTTTAAGCACTAAGTCTAGATCTTTTGCATGTTGTTCAATTATTTTAGACTTGACTGCTATATCATCAACATAATCATTGATCAAATTGAGCATGTAGTCACTAAATATGTACATCATTGCTCACTGATATGTAGCACCTACATTTTTAAGGCCAAATGGCATCATCGTATAACAAAATGTTCCCCAAGGTGTCATAAAAGTTGTTCTAAGTTGATGCTCTGGATTAATTCTTATCTGATTGTAGCTTGAAAATACGTCCATAAAGGATAACAGTGCATGTCCAACTGTTGTGTCAATAAGTTGATCAATGTTGGGCAGGGAAAAGTCATGTTTTATAGTGGCTATGTTGAGGTCATGGAAGCCAATGCATATGTGTATACTACTATTATTCTTGGGGACTACAACAATTTTTTATACCCAATCGAAATAGTCGACAGCTCGAATGAAACTAGGTTGATAGAGCTTTGTGATCTCAGCGCGGACTGTTAATGCCACTTTGGGTCTAACCTTTCGTGATTTTTGTTTTACTGGTTTAATTTTTTCATCAAGAATAATGTTATGTTGGATGATCTAGGGATCTATTCTTGGCATGTCTGTATATGACCATGCGAACATTTTTATGTTATCTTTTAAAACCTGAGTGATGTCACCTACAAGTTGTGGATCTAGTAAGGCACTTAATTTCAAGGTTCTGGCTTCATCATTGAATGTGGTAATGGGGATTTCAACCAGAGGATATTCAATTATATTGTTAGCTTCTACATCTAGATTTTTAGCTACGTTTTTAGGCTAGTCTAACGTTTCTTGAGTGGAAGCTATCAAATCAGTATAGGTGGATGGATTTAGATCCAAATATTCTGGGCGGATCGCTCTTTCTACATCTCCGTATGGTCCGTTGAGAGATAATATTGAAAGGATGTTGTTGGTGGCCATGATGTTCGCTCCTGCCAATTAAAATAGGAGCGAAATAAGAGACACTCATTCAGTAGGAGAGTTACAAAGTGTAAACAAACATAGGATAACTAAGTTGGTGGAATGTATAAAGACTAATGTAATGGCCTGAATTTAATTGTGGTAAAATGGTTACATTCTTTCTTTACCTTGATGTTCTATGTAAATATTTTTATTTTTTTTCATGTTTTTTATTATTTTTCTTTGCTTTCCAGAGTATATGTGTGCAACTAAATGTAACATAAATTTCTAAAAGTGTAAAGCGAGATGTAAGGTAAATACTTGGAAAAGAAATCAACGATCGTGCAAGAATCTAAATCATAACTAGTAACCTGTAAGCGAAACTTCAATGTAAGATGACAAGAGTTTGTAAATCTGTAATTTTTTTTGCTCTAGTTTAAAGCTGTTTCGGGCTTGGTACATCAGTTTAAAGTCTTGATGGACTATTGCATCTGTTGTTAAAGAAAGGATTACCATTTTTATGCCATGGTGGGCCAAAGGTAGTAACGCTTTCAAGAAATTTTAAACGAAACCAGCCATTTCTAACCATGGCTAGTTTAATGTCATTGTGGACGTTTGTTGGCAGTTTTAACGTCTTACTGGACATGTCGTAGTTTAACGTCATTTCGGACAGTTCGTAGTTTAACGTCATTTTAGACAGTTCGTAGTTTAACGTCATTTCGAACAATTCATAGTTTCACGTCATTTCGGAAAGTTCGTAGTTTAACATCATTTCGAACAATTCGTAGTTTAACGTCATTTCAGACAATTCGTAGTTTAACGTCATTTTAGACAGTTCGTAGTTTAACGTCATTTCGGACAGTTCGTAGTTTAACGTCATTTGAGGCAGTTCGTATCATTCGTTCTAGTTGTTGAGTTGCCTCTTGATCTTTTGTAGCTTAACATGTGGGGCTGGGCGTATGGGTATGATTTTATATTCACCTTCCCCTTCATTGGTGATATCAAAGGGTAGTTCTGACCAAGGGACATCAGCAGGAATGGCTCCTATGTCTACATCTTCTTGTGTTTCTTTAGTGTTAGTTGGATTGTGAGTTAACGTTGGGTTCATGTTCTGATGTATGTTCATGGTTTCTTGTTTAGGCTTAACGAACTCAATTTCTGACCCTTGACCTACCTCAAGGTATCAGAAAGTGATCGATGCTATTGTATCCCCATGTATGATGATCTCACCTCCCTCGTAAGGTAGGTGGATCTCTTGATGGATTGGTGAAGATACGGCTTTAAGTTGAGCTAACCAAGGACGTCCTAGGATCAAATTAAACCCTGGTATTTCATCAACCATTATGAATTCAGTCGATGTAGGAAATTGATCACCTGCAATGAAATCTAAGGTAACCATGCCTTTCACTGCCACATAGGAATCACTGAAAGATCTCAAGAAAGAGGTTGTTGTGGGCTGTACTTGTTCAGTGAGTCCCAATTTTTCGATGATGGAAATTACATTTGTTGTAGCACCATCATCAACATGCACCCTACGTATTTTGAAATGATCAACCTGTATTGTTATGAACATAGGGGCCGTGGTGATTTCCCCTGTTTTCTCATCTAGCTTAATGTCCTTAACGTGGAACTCTAAGGATATGGTTTTCGATTCCTAAAGTTGTGGGGATAATACTGCCTAAATAGATGGTTCATCTGCAGGAAGATCCTCACTAACAAGAATTGAAGTTAGCATCCGTACGAGAGCCTCTCGATGTACTGGTGAAGTCATTACTAGGTCATACAAACTTAAAGAAGTATTCTTTTGTTTTAAGGCTTGTGTGACCTGGGTCAACGCATTTGCTAGGTCTTTACCATTTGGGACATTCTTATCTATAGAGATTTGGTCCATTTGACCTAGCATTCATATTTCTCGTGGCGAGGTTTTTACATTAGTAGCTGAGGATGCTCGGTTTGGGATATGACTCGTGACTTCAACTTTGTTTTGGTGACTTGTACTAGGCTCATTAATAGACGGACTCTTGGGAACGGTGTTTAGTAGTGTAGGCTTTGGTAGTCCTAATTCGTGTCCATGGTTTTCTCTCTCCATGCACTCTCTTTTTTCTCTTTCCAAGCACTTTCTTATTAGCCTATCAGCAAGACATTCTCACAAAGGTCATCGAGAAGTGGAGGTGGGTTGTGTGCCAAGGTATTTGGCACCCGGACCACAAAGGGAATGGGTTGGTTTTCAGATGGTATGTTTGTTGTGGTGGCAACCGAAGGATGTATGTGGATGATGAATGGTTTTGATGGTGTGGGGGACATGCGCATGGTAAAAGGGGTTTGAGGATATATTGGGGTAGGTGTGTTTTCTGAATGCCCACGAATCACAAAAGGCTTTTGAGGAACATCTTGTCTGTCTTCCACATGGACAGTATTAATCACATATGGGGCATCATTGGTATTGGTATTGAGAGGATTCTTGTAGACCCCCATGGATTGGTTTTAGGGCCTTGCTGGGTTTGTCTCATCAAACACTACTTCACCTCCATCTATCATGCATTGTATGTCTTGTTTCAATGCAAAGCAGTAATCAGTCCCATGACCACACCGTTGATGATATTCACAAAACCTATCCAACCTAAAGCCTTTTGGAATGGGAGGTTCATTGGCTGTTGCTAAGGCTAGATTTTTGGCCAATTCGCAAAAGCAATCATGTCTTTGCGAGGCCTCAGGAGACATTTGTTTATGTTGAATTAGCCTAGCCTTTAGAAGTTGATCAAGCAGTTGTGAAGGCTTCATGGGCAATGGTGTGTATTGAGCATGGTCTTTCCTTTTGAAGGTATGAGCATGACCTGTGTTATTGTTTCTATTTGAGAAATTTTTAGGTGTATGAGTGGGTGTGGTTCTTTCATAGTTGTTTGAGATAGCGGGTTCTTTTCCCTCAACCACTGCTGCTACCATTGTTTTGGATTTATCTTTCCTCGTGTGTTGGCTCCTAAAGGTTGAGTAGGCTGGGTCATTACTTGTTTATGCCTCTTCTTCTATGTCTTTGATTTGTACGAATGCTTGGCTCAATGTGCAGGCTTTCAAGTAGTAAATTTTTGACTTAATAAAGTCATTCATGGCTGATCTAAGGATGGTGAGTAAATATGTTTTGGGGATAGGTTCGTGAAGTTCATTTAAGGATGCACTCCATATTTGGATAAATTTCTGCGCTGGCTCTAATGGCGCTTGTTTAATTTGAATCAATCTATCTAACATGGCTTTAGGTTTCAGATTGTACTTAAAATGGGTAACAAACTATTGCAACAAATTTTCTAAAGAAGATATGGAGCTACGGGGTAAAGATCGGTACCAGTCTAAGGCTTTTCCGATTAAGGACATAGAAAATACACGCAGAATTACATGGGGCTATGCCTGAAGCAAAAGACTTTCGATTCTAAATGTCACTAGGTGGGCATTTGGGTCTCCTTCTCCATTGTACTTGGTCAGTTGACGTAATGAGACTCCTTTTGACAAGGTTAAGGGTGGAACTGAGGGGTCAATCGGGTCATCTTGATAGAAATCTAGTACCTTGACTTCCTCATTGTTGAAAGTTTTAAGGCATTTTAATTCCTCTGCCAACGAGTGCATCATTTTTTGTGTGTCTACCCATTCTTGGGTAGTAGGCAAACCAGTGGATTGAGTGGATTGTGGATGATGATGATTTAATTATTGCATTGTTTGTGGAAAGAAAGGTTGTTGGGCTAACATTTGTTGTGGTGGGATGGTATTTGAGACTGAGACTACCGATGGAACCCATTGCCCAGCTACAAGTTGTGAGGTAACACCTTGAACATGTTGGGTTGGAGTAATCAATGGTGCCCCATGAATTTGCACCTGGGGTATGTAATGGGTGGATGTGAAAGCTGGTATGACTAATGGAATTCCAATCACTTGAGGTTGGAAGATTGACCCTATGTTGGTTTGGGGGAGTTTTTGGGACTGCACTAGTGGAGGAATGATGGAAGTGGATGCATCAGAGTGAATGCTATTGATCACGGAGAAGATAGGAATGGAATGGGGAACAGGTGGTCAAGTGTTTGCGGATGAAGAAGGAAACACAGTTTCTTCCAGGAAAGGATGGAATAATGGGTTTGTGTGGGTGTGGGGACTAATGGTATGGTATGATTCTCCATGTTCGGATTGGGCTGCAAAGTCATCTTCTTCATCTTGAGGCTCTATGGGAGGTAGTTGTACGGCTTGACTTCTACCCATAAGAAGTTGGGATATGAGTTTATGATGGTTTTCAGACAGTGGGATTATGTCAAAAGTTGAAGGGATAAACTCACATCCTCCTTTGTGGATGAATTCATATTCTCGCTTAGCTTCCCTCTCTACACGATCAATGGGTAGGTTGGCTTGGATTTTGACATAGATAAAATTATACTGTTCGGGTGTAAGAGTCGCGTGAATAGGGCCTTTGCCCTATAGCCTGAGGGATTGGCATGTAGGGCCTTGAGGATTTATGTGTTCAATAACGGTTATGGATTCCGAAGTAGTCACAAGGTTTGAAGCTTCGGCCCCAAAGTCAGCAATCGGTAGTGTTACTAGGTTGACTTGGGAAGATTCCATGATAAACGTGAATGGATTGGGGTAGACGAATGGAGTTGGATTGCAAGTAGTTGTAGCATGGCATGACATAAGCTAAGTGTGATCAGCAGGGACGAGGAGACTTAAATGAGCAAGACGGATGAGTTTTTTCAAGTAGTGACGTTTTAACCAATAACAAGAAGAAAGTTTCCCTCCTTCTAGCGCCAAAAATTGTACTAACCTAAATCGTCAGTGTAAGGCTGGAAGGGAAACAGACACCGAGAGATCATTGGGCAATCACAGTTGACCTTGCCTTCACTTGAGGCAAGCTGGAAAAGGGAATGAAGGCAAAGTGCCTTGGATGGTTTGCACGCAAATCAACCAAGGACTTCCCCGAGCGTAAGCTATGGCTAGCGCTGGGGTTATCGTAAAAGGGATGTAAACGGAATGCAAACAGCGATACGAAATGTAAACAAAGCGTACTGAATTATAAATAAAGTGTAAATAGAGCTATATTGTAAAAAAAGCGTAAATCGAAATAAATAATGTAAATGGAAGGTAATAATAAAACTGTATTATTATTTTTTAAAAAAAAATGTGCACTGGTCAAAGTGTAGTTGCACACGTGTGGATGGAAAGTCAAACGCCTAGCCCCAGGATGATATGATGCGATGATGTGATGATATGATGTGATGAATGTGAGAAATGCTTGGATGCCAACAGTCAGGTATGCCGAGCACCCAAGGATTGCAGATTCTGTCCTCTCTCAGAATTGCAAATCTCTCCAATTTTTGCCTCCCAGTTTATGTGAATTGATAGGGTATTTATAAAGTTGGGCTAGGCTTGGGCATGAAATTCAAGAATGGAATCAATGGTTGGGAGATGAGAGGAAAATAGATCTAGTGACATGTGTCCCATGGATAGTTGGCACGAGTTGGATGTGTGCTGGATAGTTGTGCACAAGTTGGATGTGTGTTGGATATTTGCCCTCTTTGACCAGGTTCAATATATTTTACAATTTGTGGGTCATTCAAGCCCATGAAAATACAAACAAATTAGAAAAACAAGCCCCCAAGCGATAAAAATTTTTCAAGAAAATTTAGAAGGATTAACTTCGGCTCTGGCTAGCTTGAAAAATTATATATATTTTTTTGTGAACAACATTTCATGCTTTCAATGGGTCCACGCCAAACAATTCTAATCCATATTTTAGGACAACACCAGCAGCAATCAAACCCAGTCCAATTAACAAAAAATCTTTTCTCGTGTAGCCAAAGGAAATCTTGCTATTGCGAGTGGCAGTGTCATTTGCAGGAACATCGTCAAAATCCAAGGGTGCTCTAACACGCAGCAATTTTTTGAGATTGGGACGTGCACATAGGAATGGCGCAAAAGCTGCTGCTGCTGTTACTGTTCCTCTTGGCAAAGAATTCCGAAACAGGTAAAAGCCATGAAGCTCTTGCCGACAGTAAGCAGAAGCACAAGTAGAAGCAACGCAATGGAATGCTACCATCGCCATGGCCTTGCCTGCACAGCTATGCGTGGTCGCAGCCTTCAGATAACTTTTTCCTTGTTATTGTTGCCTCTGCTTCTACTATTTGCCAGTGAGTTTCACTGCCATGTCACAGTCATTCTTATTTACGATGGTTTGGTGACGATGTTGTGCTTTGTGTGGTTCGGATCGTAAGGCCGACTACCATCCTTAATTCCTTGATACCAGGATCAAGATTTTTATGCAACCTTTGCATGTCTAGTCCAGTCTAGTCCATCATTTGGAGGTATCATAAATTTTCTTCTGCATGAACCTCTGCAGGATTTTGGCCACTAATACGTAGCATGTTACAGACATGGTGCTTAACCATCTCTTATACTACTATTTAAAAGCTAACCCTTCCGTGCCCTTTGATGCTGAGCTTTTGATGGATTCCCAAGACCCCAAAGCTGCACTTACCGAGCTTGATGTTGTGGGTCAAGAGTTCTCTTCTCCCCACCTCCAGGTTGGTTTGCAGATGTGATTACACTAATACAAGGATTGATGTAGCATTTTGCCTTTGATCAATGGACCATTCTGAAACAGTGCTGGTGGTGCTCTCAAGATCCAGGCATGTTCTGACATAAAATAGTAAAATACAGAAGTTTTTTGTTAAATACTTTGAAACAAAACGTTGTGTTCCCTACTGCTTTCTTTTTTTTTCGATCCAAGTCTTCTGTGTGTGATCTGGATAATTTTGAGCGCTGGACACTAGACATTGGAATTTTTGAATTTTCGACAATCGTCTTCTACTTTTGATTTGATTTTGGAGTTGTTCATACTGAAGATGAGCAAATTGCCTTGGGCAGGCTAGGTGTGAGCTTAATGCCTTAGCCAAATTTTTCCTTTCTAATGCTTGAAAGGGCCCAAGTCATTTTCCATTCAAAGTGCTAGGCTAAAATTAGTGGTGTTTCAGGTGTTAAGATGATCCAATGTCTAGTAGCTCAAATGACAAATGATTATTAAAATCATATGAAGAACACAACAAACAAATCAATATGCTAAGAAGGAAATAATGAAAATGCAAGAAAAATATGGAAACGCAACTATATACATATGAAATGCAAAGAAAGGGGGAAGAAAACATGCAATTAAGAATCTACCAAATGCCCACGTGGGGTACCTAAGTAGAAATGCTTCAAATAAAATGCATTAAAATTCCTATTGAACCTATGTCCTTGCAAATCAGCAATCTTGAACACATTTGGGGCAATGATGTCTATAATTTGGAATGGACTTGACCACATAGGGGAAAACTTAGTTTGAGGGCCAATTTGGTCAGATGCTCTATCCCTCCTAAGGACTAGGTCATCTACTTGAAAACTTTTAGCTGCATATTTCTTATCGAACCATCTCTTGACAATTCATTGATGAACACACATATTTTCGATTGCTTTCACCCTTTCAAGCTCTAGGTTCAAAATGTCACATGCTCGTGATATTCTATGCTCGTTAGTTGGTAAGTAGTCTAAGAAGAATTGATATGTAAGAATTTGTAAATTTATTGGCAATATGGGTTCCTATCCATACACTAAATCATATGGTGTAGTCTTAACTAATTCTTTGTAATGAATCCTATCAGCCCAAACTGCCCATTTTAGTTGTTCATGCCAAGTTCGTGGCTTTTGGGCTACAACTTCTTAATCCCATCTAGTATAATTTTGTTGGAAGATTCAACCAAACCATTACTTTGTGGGTAATATTCAATTACCGCCTTGACAATGATGTTATGGTCTCTAGCCCAATTTGCAAACTCTATGGAAATGAAGGCGAGCCCATTATCGACTACTAAAGCATAAGGATAACCATATCTGGAGATTATATCGTTTTCTAAGAAGCGAATGACCTCATGAGATGATGCAGTTTTGGTTGCTTTCACCTCTAACCAACTTGTGCAATAATCAATAGCTATCAAAATGAACTTATGTAGGGTAGTAGATAAAGGATTGATCACTCCAATAAAATCTAACATCCATTGGACAAATGGTCTTGTTTCTATT
This sequence comes from Gnetum montanum, assembly GCA_015680685.1. Classification (NCBI taxonomy): domain Eukaryota; kingdom Viridiplantae; phylum Streptophyta; class Gnetopsida; order Gnetales; family Gnetaceae; genus Gnetum; species Gnetum montanum. The sequence continues at coordinate 47,031 of MNCI01019977.1, forward strand.
ATAGGTTTTAAAGGGGCCAAACTCTTGGAACCTTTACCTTTAAATATTTGTCATTAGACACACATATTAACTAGGTTATAAGCATCATTAATCATAGTAGGCCAATAATAACCAACCCTCACAATTTTATGAACTAATGAGCGATATCCTATATGTCCTTCATCATGAAGTTGTTTTAGAGCATCGTTAGCTTGCTCTTGGTTCAAACACTTAAGGTATATCCCTTAGAAATTCTTTCTAAATAGTTCACCACTTATTAAAGCGAATTTAGAACATTTTGATATTAAGAGCTTTCTTTTATATCTAGGTAGATCTAAGGGACAACAATGGAAGGTTAAATAAAATTTGATATCTTCATACCATGAATCATACAACTGATTGGGAGCAAATGGGATATCATTTTCTTCATTGATGGATAATATATGAAGAGGAATTGATTCTTTATCTTTGGATGCATCACAATTTTCTAAAGTTGAAGCTTTAGCTATTAATTTAGCAAGACCAATCCCTCTAACTAACATTGCTACCTTCCATTGAATATCATATTCTTGAAGCCTCATAACCCATTTAGCGTGTTTCTAACTAGGATCTTGTAATTTGGCTAAAGCAATGATGGTTGGATCAAGGACAATGACAAAAATTTTCAAGTTTAACAAGTAGTAGCGGAATTTCTTCAAGGCTTTTATTACAGCATACAGTTGCTTTTCTACGGGTGAGTATCTTAATTCTGCATCCTTTAAAGGTGCAGACATGAAAGCTATGGGTCTTTCACCTTGATCATTTATGTCTTAGGTCAAGATAGCAGCAGCTGTAACATCGCTAGAAAAGGCATATAAGTACAAATCATTTTCATACTAAGGAGAAGCTAGGATAGGTGCATCTATTATAGCTTCTTTAATAGCAAGAAACACATTCTTTCTATCATCTGTCCAATGCATATTACCATCTTTCTTAAGCATATCATTCAATGGTCTAACTAATTCAACATTGATAGGGATAAATCATCTAACAAAATTAATCTTACCAAACAAAGCCATTAGATCAGTCTTGGATAAAGGGTAAGGTACCTCTAAAATTGCATTTACCCACTCAGGATCAATCGTAATCCCCTCTTTGATCACTATATGACCCAAAAATTTACCACTTTGAACACCAAAGGTGCATTTCTTTACATTCAATGTGATGCCAAATTGTCTACATCTCATAAAAACATTTCTAAGGTCTTTAAGGTGTGTACCTCGATCTTTAGAGAAAATAGTTAAGTCATCAAGGTAGATAATAATACACTTTCTAATTAGCCCCTCAAAAGTTTTGTCCATAGCTCTTTGGAAGGTAGAGCCAGCATTTATGAGGCCAAATGGCATTTTAGCGAATTGAAAGGTTCCCCACTTTGTTGTAAAAGCTATCTTGTATTGGTCCTTCTTATTCACTAAAATTTGGTTATATCTTGAATACCCATCCAAAAAGGAATACATTTGAGCACCATTCACAATTTGCAATAACTCCTCCATAAGAGGGAGTGGATAATTATCTTTGATGCAAGAAGTATTAAGGTTACAAAAATCAATACATAACCTTAACTCACTAGTTTGTTTCCTAACGGGTACTAAGTTTGAGATCCAACATGAGTGTCTTACTGGATAACTTATTTTAGATTCTAGAAGTTTATCAATTTCTACTTTCATTGGGACTTCGATCTTTGGATTCACAGGTCTAAGCTTTTGCCTAAATGGGTTTTTTTTTTTGGCCTAAGTGGAATGGTATGTGTCATTACTAGTGGATTAAAAGTCCTAAGGTCTTCGTAAGTCCAAGCTAGAACATCATTAAATTCATGTAATAGGTCAACAAGGCTTTATCTTTCGTTTGAATGTAAATAGGCTCCTATTTTAACAGGGTATTTTTTTTTCTACCTTTTGAATCTGAATTATTTTGGTTGAGTTAACATTTTTCCATTAGTGTTTTTAGATAAATCTAGGACCTTGGTGTGTAAGTCATCAAATAAGGCTTCCCTAACTGCAATTTCGGGAGATATCTTGTTCAAGAACACAACATCCTTAGATGTATCTCCTTGATCGCTGAATTCTCCTTTAGAAAATAGGAATTTACAAATATGATCATCATCATCAAACACTTGAAAAGAAGAGATATTATTAGGGATGGAATAGGACTTTACCTTTTCGATAATGATTTCTAAATCCCAAGCATTATGCTTAAAAGGGACATCCATAGCAGTAGCCATTTAGGCTAGTGCATTGGTAATATAATTTTTTTCCCTAGATACATGTTCAAATTCTTTATTAAGTTCAAGAATGTAAGATTTGTATGCTTTCATGGTGATGTCTTTATAGTCAAAGATACCATTGGCTTGATTCACTATTAGTTGGTAGTCGCTATAGCTTTTAAGTTTGGACAAATCCTAGTATTTAGCTAGTTTAATCCCATGAATTAGTGCTTCATATTCGACCATGTTGTTGGTCATTGGTGGAGTGAAATTAATAGCTTTAAGAATAGGAGCTTCACCTAGAGGTATCAGCATTATTCCAACTCCACATCCTTTCTTGGAATAAGCACCATCCACTCTTAGTATTCAAGTATGCAAGTTCGTAATATCTGAAAAATTGGTCCTTTCATTGAGGTAACGGTGATCATCATCAAATTTTGGTTCATCTTCTGATATTTCATTAGTTAGAATCTGACTTATGTCTTTATCATTTCCTAGTGGTGGTGGGTCACCGAAAAGAAAGGTTTTTCCATCATGTTGGTNATGCCAAGAATTCAGGACAATTGCTTTTAGAATGTTGCCTCATATTATGAAGATGACAATAATCATTGTTGATTGATGTACTTGGTTTTTTGGTTGTATAGGACCTTTGTTATTATTTCTCTTTATCTCAACCACTTCATTGGATAGTTTTTGTAGTGAAGTGAGTATTTGGGTCATCTGATCTTGAGTTTGGGTTGGTGGTTCAACAGAATTTGATGTCACTTTTGGGTTTATAATTGATTTGATCAAGGCCTTTGATTGGTCATCATTCAAACTAGTTGATGAGTGGCGAGGTACCCCTACACTCAAGCATACGAATACAAGTGTTTTCACGCAAGATTTAGTCAAACTCCAAGGACTAAGTGCTTACACACCTCATGGAATACTTAAGGTTGATCAGTCATTATCTTCCCAAGCTCACTTGTATTTGTCATGGTTGTATGGTTAAGTGAACTTGAGGTATATGATTTTTATATCTTTTATGTTTTTATCGCCTATGCTAAGAGGGAAAAGGGTGAAGAGACTAATTAACTAACTTTCACTAACTAAGCTCTAATTATCCTAGCATCAGTATCCGTTTCCACTTACTGTTCACACCCTGAACTAATGCAATGCTACTTGGATTACCAAACGCTATTCATTACTAGGATTACCAAGCATAACGCATGTGCTCGAAGCGATCGTACTGAATGCACTTAACTATGAGAGTTGAGGGTTGAGAAAGATTAAGTCCTTAAGGAAGCATTTAAACATTTAACAATAATTAAAGTCGTATTTAGCTTAGTCCATATGCTGCAAGGTTTATCCAAAAGTTCATCTGTATTTCCGTACACAATTGTGTGCTCAGGTACAGAATTGCTCGAATAAAGATCTGTTCACTTTAGGACTCCTACTGCGGGCACATGGAAATTTTTCTAACTTTGGAATGGAAAAATGGCAAGAGTTTGGCTAAGGTCTAGATCTAGATGGAGAAACAAGGGAGAGCTACCTCTTATTTATAGAACTTGCAATGGGCTGCGATATCGCATACGCGATATCATAGCTTCCAACGCGATATCGTGTCCCATCATACCCCCATGACTGAATGAAAACTCATCCTCAAGTTCCTTACAAAATATTGGGAAGGTATGGGATTATTGACTTGAATGGAACTAATGGTAAATGGGATGACATGTAAATGGATCATCATTACAAAACATGACAAAACTAGTGTTCATGACAACAAGAGTGAACACTATGTACATTTGACATCTAGCCTTATTTGGCAGCTGAGAAGAGAGAGAGAGAAAGAAGGAATTTCTTTTGCTACCAATGCCAAGATTGCACCTTTCGTTGTCTATCCGTAAGCATGCCATCAGTCTCATTCCTTACATAACTACTTCAGCACCTATCCATTCCAAGTGTTTCCTCTAGATCCAATTCGTTATTGCATGATTACCATCTGCACATACAACACAGTCTTATATTAGTAAGGGTAAATGAATCATAATGCAATTGATACCTTGCTTCGATGTGAGGTCCATTAGCTGAGTTGTGGTATGGCTAATATGGGTCTAGAGATATAATATTGGTGCCTACCCAAGGTGTAGGGGTTTAGAGAAAATAAAAAAAATTGGGTCAGGACCCCCATGACTGAGAGTGAACCTTCAGTAGTGAGAGAATGGAGAAAAAGAAAAGGAACAAGGAAGATGGAGAAAAAGAAACAACTGTAACTTCGATGAAAGGGATGTCAAGGATGGAAATGAACAAAATAAATGGTGATTGCGGAAATCTTTAAAGGGAAGAAACTAACAGATGCACCAAATAGGAATGCCAGTGGGTCCTCCCCAAAGCAGGCTCGTGCCCTTAATGCCCTAACAAACCCACATTCAAAGTGTCCTTAGGCTCTAGAAATGTCATTTGGAAATAAGAGTTAAATTCTTAACCACAAGAATTTACCAAAAAGAAAACAATGCGTCAACCAAAATATACACTATTGATACAACCAGCAATGAGGTGAACAATGGAGGAAGAACGATGAAAAGAAGAGAATGGAATGGAGTCTTAAGAATAAGGTGATGAACAGCCCCTTGTGTATTTAATGATTAATGTAACTTGGTAGATCTCATTCCAACTTCGGCCTCAAAAAAACCACATCCAGTGACTTCGCATTAAAACATTCTACTAATCCATTCTCCTAAAGTAACAAGAATACCTTCACCAAAGAGCCACCATCATTCCGACGAAACAAAAGATGAGAAGGTAGGAAGTGAGAGGGGCCTTAGTTAGAGGAAACATGTTTATTTTAGTTCTATAACTAGTGCTTGTAGCCTAAATGATTATTTCATCTAAGGGGTGTGCTTTGAATTCTCACTCTCTTTTTTTCTCTTTTTTTTTTTGTTTTTCATGCGAACCACACCATGCAAAGACTTATTATTTTTATTTTTATTTACTCAACTTCCTGATAATTGGGTAATGTCGAAACAGTAAGAAAACTCAAGAAGAAAACACCCAAGCACCCAAGAGAATGGCCAACACAAATGCATCAAATCCCCTTGAAGTCACACCCTTTTCAATCCTTGAGTCCTTCCTTAGTTTGAGAAATTCCCAATCAACGATTTGTTAATAGTTCTTATTAATTTGAAAAAAGGGACTATGCAGTTCCAAGCCAAGAGAGACCATAGAAATGTATGGATGCATGGATGATGTGGACTCATTGTCTACTATATCAAAAGAACCATACCTTAGTAGCAACATCATAACTTAAAGGTAAAAACCAAACATTAGCAATCGATGGAGTACAATTCATACCATCTTTGGAGCACTTATTAAGTGAAGAATCAAACAAAGTAATCAAACACACAAAGAAATGAAAACGTATAAATGATGTTGTAAAACAAAAACAAGAAAATTTAAGGAAATTGTAAAACAAAAATGTGTAAAAAAAAAACTTAAAAAGAAACTAAGGACCTTAAATGATCAGCATAGGTGGCCATCTCCCCCATGACTGAATTGAAAGGGAGATATTTAAAATAATGAGCCTTTGTTTGAATTTTTTAGAAGTGTCCAACTTCTCCCAATTGATGTTTTCAGGTTAAGGGTTAGAAGTTGGCAACGCTCATACTCCAGTGTATCTATGATTTTGTTGTGGTTGCCTGTTGTTCCCCCAGTTAGTTCCATGCATGTTGGTGAGTTGCTCTCCTTATTAGCTATCAACACCTGGGTGTTTTCTTGTTGTGTGGTTGCTACATATAGGTACCTTTGTATCTAAGTTTCCTAGGCACACCGGTTGCATACAGGAAATGTTGAGCACTCCTGTACATCATCACCCTTTGTATCACTATATGTGATGCATGGAACTTTCTTCTTCTCGATCTTTCCATAAGAGTTTTTCTTAGATATTTCCAAGGAAAGATCACGGATTCCTAGGCATGCGTTTATGGTACTTAGCCATGCCCTCCCCATTATAATTG
>MNCI01019983.1:11529-48365 GCA_015680685.1 Gnetum montanum
TTCATGTCCTCCTTGTTTCCAACCTTGGATTTGCTTTCGCAAGTTAGACACTCAAGAGTACGTTTGGTACTTGTCATTAAATAGTTCTAACATAGTACTCCACCTACGAATGGATTCCGGTTCTAAAGACTAGTACCAGCTTTCCGCTTCTTTAACTAGTATTAGTGGAAACAACTTAAGTTTTTGCCATTCATTTTCTATATTTTGTAAGGCACATGCATCATAGAATGCTTGTAAATGATTCTGAGGATCAGTGTTGTATCCCCTTTCAAATTGTGGGATATTGTTCATATCTAATCTCTTGATCCTACTATTTTTCTAGTGCCTTGCTGGAATTCTAATAGCCTCAATTATGTTTAACATACTTCAAGTAGCGAATAGGGGTTTATCGTGATCATCTCGTCCATGGTGTCTATGATGCCTACATTGTTTCCTACTCTCCCTTCTTCTATGTTTTGACTCTCTAGAGTGCCCTCATCCCCTTTCCTGGCTATTTCGTCGATAACTTTTTCTTTGCCTACCTTTATCCCCATGTTTTTTTCTTTATGACTATGTCCAAACATTGAAGGAAATGATGAAGGTGAAGAAGAAGAAGAATCGTCACCATGATAGTATCTACTACGTTCTCTTTGGCGGTCTCGACCTTGATCACGATTACTATGAGAATCTCCATCTTTATCATGTGTTCGTATCCCTTTTTCAAATCCTTTGTGCCTGTGGGTATCAGAACTTGGGTTATGAATAATGGAATAAAGGTTCTGATACACAACCTGGCCAAAGTCAAGGGGAGGAACATCATTGTGTGGGCAATTGCCTGAGGCAAGTTCACCACCCTCATTTTCGCTTAAGACATGTGGGACATCCTACGACCACTTATCATTCAAAGATTTATAATGTCTCTCTTGTTGCAAATCCCTTTGACGTTGTGCCTCCGTGGGATGGTATTCTCTCGAGTCATGGTCTTGCACAATGTATTCTGCATGTAAGTGTAGCATGCCAATTCATGTAAGGGCACGAAGAAGCATGCTTGGAACTGAATGATTGGGAGATAACACTATGTTATCCTCTAAGTCTCACCAACGCAATTGTTCATCTTGATGGAGGATAAAGGTAAAGTTTGGTATATACTTATCCGGATGAATATATACCACTCGAACTTGTTGAGGAATTGGCAGATCAACATCATGTATATTATGCCACCGATTGTTTCTTATTTTAGACCTAGGCAGTGAGGCACTTTCGTACGAAAAAGGAGACATACTTGTCTGTTTAGTGTGCAATGTATTCTTGTTTATTATTTTCTCAATCAACCCTAAGGGTTCGTTTCAATGATGTGAATAATTTCTTATATTCTAATTAACACACAAACAACTAAGTCCCCGGCAATGATGCCAATGATGAGCGGCAAGGTACCCCCTATGCTTAACCATACAAATACAAGCGTTTCATGCATGATCCAGTCAAATCCCAAGGACTAATTGCTTATGTACCCTTGTGGAATAAGGATGCGTTGATTGATGGTTATCTTTCCAAACTTACTTGTATGTCATGATTATATGGTTAAGTAAGCTTGAGGCATATGATTTTTATATCTTTTATGTTTTTATGTCATATGCTAATAGGGAAAGAGAGAGATAACTAGGTGACTAATTTAACTCAACTATTAACTAAGTTCTAACTATTCCTAACACAAGCATTTGTTCCCACTTTCTGTACACATCCTGAATCAATGTAACACTACTGGGATTACCAAACGCTAATCGTTACTGGGTTATCAAGCATTACACGCATGATCAAATCGATCATGCTTATGTAATTTAATGAATTGCCTATTTAATCAAAATGAATTTTTGTGCTAATAACAGAAGTGTAAATTGCATAAAATAAAATAAATGCATAAGAAAATAAAATAAAATAAAAGAATGTGTAAGAAAACAAATCTCAAGTGCTACAAGGATGAATTAAAGAGCTTGTCTTTTTTGTCATACACAAGGTGTGCTCAAGTACACAATGCTCGAATAAAGATCCATCCACACTTAGACCTCTCACTGCGGGCACTTGGAAAAATACTCTAACCTTCAAACAAACTCCTAAAAAACTTCTCTTTCTTCTTCCCTGACTTCTTCTGAATCTTCTGCTTGTCTCCAGTTATGCGCCTGGGCACTATATTTATAGGCGCAGGAGTAACCCGAGAATAATCGCTCTAATAATAACCACTCTAATAATTAGAGTAACCATTCTAATAATTAGAGTAACTGTTCTAATAATAACCGCTCTAATAATTAGAGTAACCGCTCATATTAGAAGGTAAGAGGTAGTTTTATTTATACCGAATTAAATCTAATAAACTATATGTAAAAGCTTAGTATCTCTCAGTTGCTATTCCCATCAAGTATCGGAATGCTATCAACAAGCTTTGCTTAAATTCTCATCATCTTAAAATTGAAAGTGGAAAATGGATTCAACTCTCCTAAGAAGAGTGCATTTGTAGGTTGTCTAAATCAAGAGCCCTTGAAAATGAGTTATATGTATTTTTTTTCTTGAGGTATGACTTCCCATTTAAGAAATCGTTATAATGTTACAATAGAAAAACAAAAAGCATATGTATGATTTGTTTTTGATGCCCTTATTTATGGTTAATCAATTTGTAGAGTTGGTCTTTGTTAGATCCTATAGGTCTTCAAAGATAATAAATCTTCATTTGTAACAAAATTTAAATTTGATATAAAAAATTTCAAAATCACTTACAATATTCGAAATGATTTTTGGAAATGATGTCCCAGAAAAGATTTTCCAAGGATACCGCAGGCAAATGGTTCGCCCTTTCCAGTTTTCTCAAATGATAAGGCCGAGAAAAAAAAACGTAATTTCGGTGTACACTGCTAATTTCCTTTCAAGTTACTGCAATGACTTTCGATTTTCGGCAAGAAAATCCTGGGTGTAAAATATCTTTGCTACCTGGTTAGCCTAATCCTTTGGGTTGGTAGCAGAGCGGAAACAGTGGCAACAAAGAAAATTAGAAACAGCGCCTCTCAAAAAACCGAACGCAATTCCTAACTCCCACAAAATTCAATCCATGCTGACCAAACATGATCCCAAACCAAACACCAAAATCCATTAACGACCAAACCCAAATCCAGCAACAGACGAGAGAAAAAGCAAAATTGAAAATACCTCGGAAGTCGGAGGCAAGCTTCATCGATAATCAGCCCAGAAAGCTCGAGAATTCACGACACGAGTGCGGACTGTTTATCTCGAATCTTGAGAAGCCGACCTGTGAGATCACGAAAGCCTTTCAACGACTACTCTGTCACCAACACCTTACAATCTGTCGTTTCTCTGGTTGTTGCATGCTCCTTTCACGCATAAATACTAATCAAGAAACACACCAGAAATTAGCAACAGAGGAAGCAGCAGAGACGCAGAATTAGAAAATCAAAGATAAGGGAGAGCAGAGTGGCCTCTGGCGGAGCTGCTGGAGTTCCTGCCTGGTTTGAGCAGCAGAAAATGCAAGGCAGTGCTGGCTCAGATTGAGGAGCAATCTCTGCAAAAATGAAGCGTATCTGCAGCACTAATGGCCATGAGCCATGCTCCATTTGATTGATGATGGGTTGTTAAGTTGCTGCTCCTGAGGGCGGGTTGTTAAGGTGAGCTACAAGCTGGAGAAGAAAATTTAAAACCAAAACCTTAACAGAGCCCAATGTTGCAAGATGACCCCCAGTCACCTAGAACAAGACAAAAGCTTATCACCTAGAACAAGACAAAAGCTTATCATACCCTGGGACGATAGCTGAAAAAGGAGCCCAATACAACTAACTCAAAGAGAAACCATTTAGAAAAAGGTAATATTATTGATAAAGCCTCATTCTCCACATTGAAGTTGAACAATACTAGCAATAGAGTATTTCATACCGTAGTCAAAATCATTGTAGTTTGTGTTTTGATACCAAGGCGACATTTCCAAATAAAGAGATAATCTCAAATAAGAGGATTTTCAAGGCTTTTTGAAGGTGACGCTTAACACATTCATCTTGAAAGATACATTGAGGAAAACCAATAGAATGGTTAAGAAGGAAGACTTGGAGAGATTGACACCATTTCCAAATGTGTTGAGAGAATGAGCAATCCCAAAAGACATGTTGAAAAGAGTCATCTGCTTTACAAATGGGGCATTTAGGATGATCAATTCCTAAGAAATGAAGCCTATGTCCGATGGGAAGACCTTGACTAACCAAGGACCAAAAAATGAAATGATGCTTAGGTTGGGCTTTGGAAGTTCAAATCCGACGAAAAATAGTTTTCCACACTGATGGTCCTCAAGATGTAAACTCCAACGTCTATTTAGAGTGGAGAATTGAAAAACTTGCACATGAAACCAAGATTTGGCTTTATAGATGCGTAAAAAGCGAAGAGGGGAACCGTCAAGCCAAAACCAATCATCATACCAAGGAGTATTAGTATGCAACTTATGCATAGCATAGTTGGAGAGAACTTGCTCTATGTGTTGGTAAATGATAATATTTTGTCTTTGAAACCCTCAATTTACTTTCGCATGTGTCCAAGAGAGAGTAGGCGAATCATTTCTAACAGTATATAATTGATCAATATGGTGGAGATTGTGGTTAGCAAAACGATTGGCTCTATGAGGGAATTCATCATAAAGACAACCTACATTCTTTTTAAAAATAGGAGACCACCAGATCGAGTGTGTCGACAGAGAGTGCAAGCTTATCTGGGAAGGTTTCCATTTCAACAAACCTCTAAGTTGGCTCCAACACCGCCAAATTTGCTTAAACCAGAAAGAACCTTTGATCTTCTGAGAGCCTTCACTAATGATCCAATTGCTCCAATGAGTATTTTGCCATCTATGGTGAATACCAAGACAAGAGATGTTATGCCTAAAAAGGATCTTCCAAGCTTCATCTCCTTCAATACACCGAGTCACCCATTTGGAGGCCAAGAGAATACTCCGGTGCCCAATAGAGGCAAGGTTTAAGCCCCCGTGTTCTTTACTTAAAGTGCAAGTATCCTAAGCTACTCGATGAAAAGCTTTGTGATCATCCTTATCTCCCCTAAGGAAATTCCTAGGAATGTTGTTAATGCATTGAAAGGAAAATTTGGAAGGAGCCATAAAGGAAGAGTAATAGACATGAGTGGAGCTCAAAATATGATTAACTACGATAAATCTACCTGCAAGAGATAAGGGTTTAGAAGCCCATTTCAAAGCTTTATGTTTCACCTTTTCCACCACATTGTTCCATATGGTAGTGGGAGTAGCAAATAAAGCAATAGGGATGCCTAAGAGGGTGAAAATATCAGTAGGAGATAGCCACTTGATATCAAAATGATAAGTCCAAGGAGGCCTAGGAGAGAAGCTAGATCGGATGGCTTGCGTTTTGTTCCAATTGATCTTAGCTCCTGAGGCTCTACAGTAGATATCTATGCAGTGCAAGGCAGTGTTAAAATTATTATGGTCCTCAATCAAAGTGATAAAAGTATCATCTGCAAACTGGCTGTAAACAAGATCCTTTCCTTGTTGTGGAAGAGAGATACCTCTTAGCCGCATAGATTCATTATGAGATCTAAGAACAGCTCCAAGAGCATCAGCAGCTAGGATGAAAAGATAAGGGGCTAAAGGGCACCCTTGTCGAACTGATTTTTGAAGCTCAATGACCTTAGAGAAGGATCCGTTAATGCAAATGACTGAAGAGGCCTCTGACAAAACAAGATCGATATGTCTCTCAAAAACATAACCTAAGTTATGGTGTTTGACTATACTTTTTAAAAAGGACCAATCAAGCATGTCATAAGCTTTAGCAAAATCAAGCTTAAGAAGAATGGCGTTTTGATTAGTGGAAGAAGCCTAGTGCAAGCCCTCAATAGCAGTAACAACTTTGTCTAAAATATATCTGCCTTGAACAAAATCGATTTGCTCCTTCCTTATAAGATGAGAAAGAAAAGGTTTAAGTTTATTAGCTATACCTTTGGCAACTATTTTATAGATAACATTTAAAAGAGTGACAGGGTGCCTATTACTTATGCTCATACGATCTCCTGACTTGGGGAGAAGCTTAATAATACCAGCATTAATATGCTTACCAAAGGATCCTTCCCTAAGAGCTTCCTTATACACACTATAAATAATGTCTTGAAGAGTAGGCTAGAATTTCTTAAAAAATTCTGTGGAAAGGTCATCCATATCAGGGGTTTTACCATTGTGGAGTTGTTGAAGAGCATTACCAAGATCCTATTTGGAAAGAAGAGAAGCATCACCAAAGATGGAGTAATTAAAAAGAGTAATAGCTCTTAAGCAAGTATTAACTGCAGTGGGGTCAATCGCCTCTTTTCGAAAAGTTCAAGAGTAGAACTCAAAGAGGGTTTGTAAAATGTCATCCTTGGAGGTGAAGATATTATCTTTGACTTGAATAACTGGAATTTTATGGGATGGGTTCCCCTCTTTGAGGAAACGAAAAAAGCCATTAGTAGTCTGGTCACCCATGCGAAGCCAAGAGAGATGAGCACAGAGGTAAGCACCTCTAGCTTCATAGTGATCCATTATACGTAGGTTCTCCTTGGCAAGTTTCAAATGACTAAAGTGAGCCTCAGTAGCTACATCTTTATTAATGGTATTTTGAAGTATGGAGATTTCCTTATGAAGGTTGGACTTGTGAGAATTTAGTCGTGAATCCACCAATTTACTTGCATGTTTGGAAAACCATTGAAGGCGGGTACAAGCATTAGTCCACCAATCAATCCAACCATTTTCACCAAGGGGTTTAGGATGCAAATTCCATATTTGCATCAATAGAGAGCAAAGGGAGTTACTATGAAGAAAGGCAGTGTTAAAAATATAAAGATCGTTAGAAAAGTAGGATTTCCTAGAGTGGAAAAGAGACCAATGAATAGGATAATGATCTGACAAAACCTGGGTATAATATGCTTGGACAGCGGCACCGTTGGTAGAAGTAAAATGAATAAGAGGATTCATAGATAGATAAACCCAATCCAACTGAGAAGAGATGTAGGAAGCACCATGTCTAGAACTACTCCAAGTAAACCAATTATAAGTACTAGAAGAGGAGTAGTTTTCATTAGCTTCTTGTAACTTTAATTGACGTTTCAACGAGAGCCACTCAGAAAGCTCCCTATTGTCTCAACCACCTCTTTGCCCTCCAAATTTATCCTTTGGATGCTTAGTCATGTTGAAGTCCCCTACAATAATCCACTTAGCTTTGGGTAAGTTGTGCCTGAGCCAATTCTAGAAGAGCTTCCGATCAGTTAAGTGACAAGGAGCATAAATGGAGACAATCCCTAAGATTTCATTAGCGTATTGTAATCGAACCCAACTACAATGTCCTAATTATCACAACCATGATCAAGAACAGACTCATGCCACTTATTATGGAGAAAAATTATAGCCTCCCCTTTGCCATGTTTATGGTAAGTAGAAACATAAGAACTATTGGGAAAAATGCTCTGGCAGCAAATTTGAAGATTGAATCCTTGGATTTTAACTTCTTGAAGAGAAACAACATCAAAGGAATGTCTTTGAATATAATCACGATCTATATATCATCTACTAGGGTCTGAGAGGCCCCTAACATTCCATGAACAACACTTCATTGGGTTTGTGTAGAAGAAGGAGGATCCTCCTCAACCACCAAGGCCTTAAAAGAATTCCTAGATTCAAAGTTGTTAACTAGAGAACGCCGAGCACTTGTTCTTTTGCTAATGGACTGGCTAGCACTAGTCGAGGATCGATGCCCTTTAGGAAAAGCACTAAAGATAGGGTTATCTCGTGTGACTGAGGCATAAGATTTCTAGGTAACACGCTTCCAGCCACTAGTAGCATCTTTTGGGGTCCCTTCTTGGTTAAGAGAAGTCTTAGTGGCATCAGTATCCTCGATTTTCATATCTTCCACATCGAAAACCTTAGAATCTAAAGAAGGAGGTTTAGTTGAGTGGACCTTGACAGTATCCTTGCCTATGTCCTGGGATATGTTTTGATTTTTTAATTCTTCACTAACTTGTTCTGCTAAAATTCGCTTGGCTTCAAGGTTAGCCAGTAGCTTTGGACATTGAGCTTTACAGTGGTTCAGATCGAGATAGTAGTAACAACGGTTAGGAAGTCTAAGATATGAAATTTTTTGAACAAAATTTTTTCCTTTCACATTAAATTCCAATGAATCAGGACGCAGCTTTTGCATATCTATTCTAATGCACACTCTTCGAATTGGTCGTGGACGAAAACCTGAAAAGGCCTCCATACCGATGACTTCCCCAACTTGTGCAGCAAGGATATCAACATAGGGAGAAAACTGAGGAGAGAGTCCTAGAAATTCAATCCAGATCAACAAAATACTTTTGCTTACTTTTTCAGAATCGAAATCCTCCTTCCAGGGTTGAAAGGCTAAAAAAGATTCATAAACATCCCAAATTTATTGTTGTTTCACAAACTCTGCCATAGCCTTAGTTTCAAAAGCGAATAGAAAAAACCTCTTGTAAGATTGGAAGCTAGGGTTATTCTGATATTACGGGGTTCCCAAAATTTTTTAACCCAATCCTGGAACACCGAGATAGGAGGAATCCTACCAGTGAAGAAGCCATTTGTGTAAAGGTGAGTAAAGGTTTATACGGTTTGGTCAAAGATGTCTTCAAGAAAATCAAAACGTAAAATAGTATCATTATCATCCATGTTGGTGGAGCTATCAATAGGCTGTGAGTCTATGTTGGAGGATTCCATTATTTTACATTTTTCCCTCCAACATCAAAGCAAGAAGACAAAACAATTTGAGTCATGCAGACCTGTTAGGCTTAGAGCCTAGCCAATTCAGAAAAATAAAATAGTGAACATATTAAAAAAAGAAAAAAACACCAAGGAACAAACTCACCAGGTACTTATTAACGATATAGATCTGGATGGATTGCAAGTCCAGAAGCCCAAAAGATCTACGCTTTAACAATCAAACCCTACCGCACGTCGTAGTTAATTCCAAGCTAAGATTTTCATTCTGATCTGTGAAAAATCGATGCAATGAGACAGAGAAGAACCATGTTGCCCCCAAATCGTGGCTCTGGCATACTCGTGTCCTATTTAGATTTATCTCACGCCGGCACCAGACTATGCCTGCAGACTCATAAACACGTTCGAGGGATCACAAGCTCGTTTCTCAACAGCTTGCAAACTAGATCACCATGAACCCGCTACGCTGAGCGCAATATTTAGATTAGCGTGATCCCTATTGTTTTCTCAATGGTGAGTCATGCAAAGCATGTCAATCGAAGGTTCAAAATCCAATTCAATTTGCATGCATTCAGTCTGCTGTCATTGCACACCCTTGCTGCTCCTGAAATCTGTAGTTGGTGGGAGGAGCATTAAGTATGCTGCCGATGGTATGTATAATTAATACCAAATAATATTGAATGAGAATGGGTTGGTACATGTATAATGCCTCAAATTAGTATGTAGGGTGTTACTGCGGGGCTGGAACATAAATTTATTTCAGTTTGTGGTCTCTGGTTTTACCCAAGGTGGGTAGACCTTCAAATAACTTCAATTGATTTTTAGAGAGCTTATAACTTAATATATATAATGTTTTATTATGAGAGCTAAAGTGTAATACAAATGTTAAGGTTCGTTGATGAGTAAAAAAGTACTTTACTTGAATAGAAAGCTTAAATCAACAATAACAACTACTTTTTATTTTTTAAAAAATAATATTTCACTTTCAAAATGTAATAAAAATTGAGTCTTCTCCAAAGTAATGTAAGTGCCAAGTTCTTAGCTTTTCAAATGATTTAAACATGAAAACGAGACATAAAAAAATAGCCTTTCATTAAGACAATAAAAACAACACAAACCATTTACTTATTATTTCCTCCATTGCACTAATTACAAGCAAACTAATAAACAAAGTTGTGGTTTTAACGAGTCTATTGAAAAAGGAATGATTTATACTAGTATGTTAAAAATGCCTAATAACGAGCTAGACTCATCCTATAGTAAACACTCAAATAAAACTATATAATCGTATAAGTAAAAACAAGTCACCCCTTAGCTATTATTTATCAAGAAAAATAACTTATTTCAAAGCTATTTGATGAATGGCTAGGTAGCCCTACACTCAACCATATGAATATGAGCATGTACACACGATTCAGTTGAACTCCGCAGATGGACTAGTTGTGGTATTTAGATGGTTACACGTTGATCGCAATTCACTATCTTCCCACCTAGACTAGTATTTGCTTTGTCACGTATGGTTTAGTCTAGAGTGAGGTGTATGATGTGTTTTCTATCACTATGCTACTCCTAAGGACAATAGAGAATAACTTTCATTAAGCTAATGAGCAATGCAAGAAGAAAATCTACACTAGCCTAAGTGTGATGAGCATTCATCCTTAATCATTTGTACACATCTTGGACTTTGTGTACTACTTCTGGGATTACCAAGTGCATGTTACTTAAGCACTCCTAGATGTGCTACTAGGATACCAAGTAGTCACACTTAAATGCTCGTGATTAACTCATACTCATTTTTTGTTTAATAATAGGGATCTTAATTGATGGTAAGTATTAATTAAGAAAATAATAAATATCAATAGTAATTAAATAATTAAAGCTAAGTGAATGCTACAATGATGGAGTAATCTCAATCTTTATTTCCAGCCATGTGCTTGTCCAAGTACGTCACACTCAAATAAAGGTTCTGTACAATTACAATCATCACACTACAGGAATGCACTGGGGAAAGAACTAAAATAAACTAAAAAATGAACAAAAAGAATCTACACTTACACCTTACTGAAAAAACTCCTCTCTTGTGCACCCAAATTTGTATTTATAGGCTTACACAGAAATCATGATATCATGTATCTGATATTGTTATTCAGGTCGCGATATCGCGTACCTGATATCGTGGATCCAATATTGGAGCCTAACAAATCATGGTTCATCATACCCCCATGACTGAATGAAAACTTGTCCTCGAATCAAACAAAATGAGAACAAGCCCAATTGATTACATAGTGGATAGGTATGGGATTATTGACTAATTAGGAATTTATTGATGTTGCAGTGGAGAGATGAACACAAAAACATTGGAACACAAACACAGAATTACAAAATTTATTGAAACTCATGTGGTTCCTAGTGGCAGTGGTTTGTTCATGGGTCTCTTCCCCTTGTCTTGTGCTCTAGGTTTTGGAAATGGATGTTTCTGAAGAAGTGCCTGGAGCTTTTCTTCCTTGGTTCAGGGGTCCTGTGCCATCCATGTAGATGCTTCAATGTTTGATGGAGTTGGCACCTTTCATAGACATGGTAGTTGCAGAAAAATCTGGTTGGTCTTGACATACCAAGCTGCAAACAGCCATCGTTCCTCTTCATAGGCTCTAGTTTTATCCTTGTATTCTTGGTAATCCATGAGCCATTGAGCCAAATCTGCCACAACATCCTTTTGTCCCTGGTAGCTGGTTTTGACCACCTCTAACTTAGAATTTTCCACTTCTAATTTCTGTAGCATCTTCTTGTGCTCAACAAATTCTGTTTCATACTTCATGTAGGTGGTTGCTACCTGCTTCTCTAACTCTATTCTTGGGCATCCTTCTGTTAGCATGGCTAAGTTTACATATCGTAGGTTTGCCAACTCCATATATTCTGTAAGATCTTGTATCTACAAGTCTCGGCTCTTGAGTTCTGCTTGGTGGGAAAATGCATAGGTATCCAATATGGCCCACCAATCAGTGTTTTGAGCACTGAGAGTGTTGATATGAGCCTTAGCCATATGGATTTCTTTTTCTATCACGTGTTTGTACATCCCCACTTGATCCCTAAAGTGTTCTTTAAGCTTTTCATGTCGCTTGGCCTCATTTTTCCATGCACTTATTTCAATTGCCATCTTCTGGTAGATCACACGTACCTCCTCCATTGAGAGAATTCTATTTTCTCTAGCAAAGTGATTCATGTCCTTGCTGACCCTGATTAATTATTCTTGTAATTTCTGAAAATTTTCTTTAAGAATATTCCTTTGTTTTTCTATGGTGATCAACTAGAGATTGTCAGTGGCAAGCTGCTTATTTTTCTCTTGTAAGGCCTTGAGTGCTTTGACATGTGCATATGTTTGAGCTTGTTCCTTGGAAGCATCCTAATCAACCTTCTCTTTCTACTTCGCCACTCTTTTATTATTTTCTAACAATTTATTGAGCTGCTCTGTTTAGAAGGACTCTAGCTAGTCTATAGGGATGAATTGAGATGGATCTCGTTGTTTAGCTTGCAGGGTGATGAGCTTTTCTTGGAGTCTTTCCAACTCTGCCTCTGCATGCTTGGCCCTGATCTCTACCATAACTAGCTTTCCTTTTGTGGAGATGAGGTCTAACTGAGTTGCTGTGACATCTTGAGGGATGTTAAACAAGGATGTCATCACTTTTCCTATCTGTAGCAACCAATCTAGAACATCCTCATGCTCCGTAGGAGTTAATGAAGGACCAACCAAAGTTTGAGCATTGTGTGCTCCTGTGAAATCTACCGGTGAAACAACAGGGACATTGAATGATTCTTTTATGTGGTTTGTAACCACTTCTATGGCTCCCACTGCATCCTGATGCTACATAACTACTAGTGTGGCACCTTCGCTAGTTTCTAGTTGCACCTGAAAGGATGCAGCATTCCCAGAGATTTTTTGTGACTAGTGTGATTCCCCTCCTCCTATTTGGATTAATACCTTACCCTGTGCATGATTGATTGAGACCATGGGTTGTATGGCATCATCTATAACCCTGAAGAGATTGGTCTCATCATGGCTTCCCCAACTGACCATCTCAATGATGGCCTTCAAATAGCTCATCATTGGTCAATAGTCCTGCAGCAGTGGTGGCGGTTGGTCTTACTAGCCTATGTTGGGCCCGCTTCCTAGTGTTGACTGGGCCTTGTGCTTGGAAGTTGGCTAGGCCCTACATTTTGAGGTGTAGTGGGCCCCATCATCTATTCTTTTTTAGGCTCTAGTGTCTCACTAGCACATTTCCTTGGGGTTGGTGGCTTAAGTAATTCAACAAATGAAGCATTTTGGGCCTTTCTGGGGATGTCATTGGTATACCCCAGAATTCTAGCATGCTAGCACAGCTTCCTGATGAGATAGGGGAAGGGCAATGCAAACTTCCTTGTCTTGCATTCTTCAAACCACCTCAAAATTTCTGTAAGATATAGATGGGGTAGGTTAGCATTAACCTTGTCCATGAAAATAGCACTTCCTCTAGTTGCATATGTGGAGATTATGTTTAACCCTTTTGTGGGGAAGATGTGATATGTGCCGATCTTGAAGTAAATTCTCTCTTCAAGTGTCAGCTCTCCATATGCTTTTTCTTCCTTATCATATGCCCTTTTCAACCATATCTTTTGTACATTAGCATCATAGTGAGTGGACAAGTGAGCAACTTCTGGTCCTATATTTAGAAGATTCAACACCTCCAAAATGGCTTTGGTAGAGAAATTGACAGAAACACCACCAATATCAATGATGGTGCCTTCTTCTTTATTGTGCCAAAATTCGTATGTCTCTCCCAAGTACCAAGCATCACTTTCAGAGAGAATAGACCATAGTGGGGACCCTTTAAGTTAGTCCCTGACTGCCTCAAGAGCAAACTTAGTGAAAGATCCAAAGTTGAGTTCCACTATCACAGTTGCTGACGTGGACCTTTCATGAATCACCTGAACACATTCCGAAGACAACATGAGATGTCCCCATTCAAGTGCTCTATCGTTTCCTCCTTCAGCATGTCCCAATTTCATAGTAATAGGAGGCTCCTGATGGATGTTGAATGATTGTGCCTCTTGTTCTGTACGTTCCTCAAGAGACACCTAGCCTCTACCTCTCCTTGATCATTTGGATGCACCTTGAGAGGGTCCTCCTCGCTGTCCTCTTTTGGGGGTCATCTGCAATCACATAGGACCGTCTATTAGTAAGGTCACTTACAAAATTTTATTTATACCTTACTTCTTGCCTTTAATAAATTCATGTTTTGTTTACTGTGATCCAGAGTTAGAGAATTTTACGAAAATGTCCCCTAAAAGTTTCGATAGGTGGCTCCAAAAATTAATTCTCATGGTGTGGGTGAAGATATAAAATTAATTTGGCAACATGTTTAACATTTTTAAGGTCATTTCCCCTTTATGATATACTTCGGGTGACGATGAATTTTGAAAAAAATATGCGCAACTTGGAGCATACCCTTCCCCCATGACTAAGTTAAACACTTCAGGTTTAGACAGGTTCAATTGGAATGGGAATCAGAGAGTTAATGAACAAGTGATGGATGTTGGAATGATAGGCGCGTAAGCTAGAAAATTCGTAGAAGAAAATTTGAACAACTCCCCTCACATGAACAGTACAAAATGATGTTGACGTGTGTCGGGGGGTCCATATATATAGTTTTTAAGGATGCGATATCGCGTACCCGATAGTGCAAACCTAATATCGTGTTGGACCTAATATCGCAACCCATTGAAAATAGGGTACTTTGCAAGATTGATGAATTTTTTGGATTTCCAAGGTCAAAAATGAAGGATTTGAGGTTAATTTGAAAGGTCCAGGGTAACATTGGAGAGATCGGAATGCACCAAAAGTATAATGAAGTAAAATCTAACAATGAAATTCATGAATAGGATGAGGAAAAAGGACATTTGATGGTGTGTAGGACTGTTGGAATTTAGAATGATGTTAGAGGGAAAGATTATTGTAGCAATGCAATACTTGGAGGGTATAAAATAATGTGGTGATGTGCAAAAAGTGCAAATTACAAAAGTTACGCAAGTGGGTCCTCCCAAGAGTAGGTTCCTACCTATGATGCCTCTACGTAACCACACCTGAAAATGTCCATAGGCACTAAAAGGGTAAAATGTAATATGCACTAGTGTAACAAAACACACATATGTAAATACCATCACGATGAGGTATGAATTCTATGCAACACAAGACACAAGTCAAAAATTCTTGGGCAACGAGATGAGGCAAATCGTAGAAGGGATTGCAGAGATCAGGACATGAGGTGATTGACCTTGGGCACAATGAATCTTGAGTGTAGGGCATGATTAATGTGTCATTAGCCCATCTCTCCAAAATCAAGACCAAGTCCATTCCTTCAATCAATGACACTGCATTGTTTTATCCAATGATGGACAACTATAAGAGCATCATGAAAGTAAGGCATATGATCACTTGGCATTTTATTCAAGGGAGGAGTGATTTGAAATTTCTTTGCGGTATGTTTGTATTGATCTTTTTGTTTATTTTTGTCCAACTTCTTTGTCACAATCTTCTTTTCTTCTTCTCCCTCTTCTTTTTTCTTTTTTGATGCATAATCCAAAGAAGCTTCCTACCTTCAAGCATAGGTGCATGTCTTTCTAGTGGGATCTCCTAGAATAGCATTGGGTTTCTTTATTGAGTGCCTTTATTTCTCTTACTTTCATTTTTCGTTAGATCTACAAGGATCTTAGTACAACCAGGCTTCATGATAACTCCTATAGATGTCACCAAAGAGAATCCACAAGTCCCCGTGATGTCACACCTTGGTCATTCCCTCTTCGTCCATCACTTTTCACTCTAGGCACAATGAGTAGAAAATTACTTTTAAGTTTTCATGATGACAAGAATATCATCATACCTAGGGTGGAACCTCTTATTAATAGAATGGTTGGGTGGATGTAGTGAGCTTGCTATCCAAATAATTAGTTACCCCAAACTTGATAGTAGAGAACAACACCTCAACCAATAAGTCACATGAGTGCTTTATTCATAGATGAGATTTCCCATAAAAAGATAAAACAACAAATTAAAAGATGAAAAACTAGAAAACAAAAAATTGTAAAATTAAATTAAAGAAATGGGAAAACATTTATTAATTCTACTTATTAGAATGGAGGATATCCCCCATAGCTAATCTTTTGATCATGGAGAGAATTAATAAATGAAAGGTTGGGATCCATGTATTTTGAAAATATTGGGACTTGGTCATATTCAAAACATTGGCTGTCTTTTGATGTGGTGGTTGGAATGTACCCAAATTGGGGTTCACACACTTGATTAAATTTGACATAGTGGGGCAAGTTATAAGATGCGGTTAATTGATAAGGAGTTGACCCACTATGGCACCCGTGACTGTAAGATGGTATGCACAGATCGATATGTCTCCCTACATGGCTATATTCATTGGGGCACATGGTTGTTGGAGTATTGATTAGTGGCCTTGATAAGGTAACACAAGGCATTGGGTTCGAGGAGAAAGATGCACCATAGTGTTGAACTTGTGCTGAGTTGGAGGATGTAGTGGTCTTGGAACTATGTTGTCCCTTCTACAATCATGTCTAAAGAAGGGATGCCTTTGATGTTGTGGAGGAATCCCACTATGGTTGACAATATTAGCACAAGTAATGTTTGTGGGTTGATGCTATGGTGCAAATTCTCCTGGCACCACTAGTGGCGATGTAGAAGGAGGTGAAGGATGAGAATATTGAGTTTGAGGAGAAGTGTAAGGCACATGAGGGGTAATTTTGTTGGAGAGGACATGGGCTGATAGTACTTAGCAGAATGATAACGATGTGGTAAGATACAGGATGTTGACCTAGTTGGGGAAATAGGATGTTGAACCTGATAAGCGCTTTGGTTTGGATGATATGAAGGGTGTGATCAGTTTGAGGGTGGCCTTTCCTATAACTGGGATTTTTTTCATTGTGATTGAACACAGTATTTTTGTACGAACTTTGGATGTAACATTCTTCCCCAATGCTCATGTAAATGTGACAAGATTGGTCATTGACCTTTGGGGTGATCATACAGGAAATTTTTACATTGATACGTATGATTAGTAGTTGAGTTCTTATCCTTATTCTCTTCAACCCTTCTTTCTAATTGTCTAGTGGTGTTCTATCTTGTTTCTTGGTTCATCATGGTTCTAAATCCAATAATGTTGGCATATTCTCCACATTTTTCATGTATACATTCCATCATCTTATTGATCTTTTCATCAATTTCATCTAGTACTTGTAGTACTAGAAAATATGGTTCCACCTCCTTGAGATGAGTTGATTTCCCTCTTCCTGATTATGGACCTTTGTTTATTTGAGATTTTGATCCTGTCGATATTTTTTAACATTCTACCATTTAGCCATTTCTCTTTCTTCTTTTTCTACCTTCTTGATAAGCTCTTGGAATTGATGGGTTTGTAGCTCATATAGTTAACCTGGGGCATACATCCCTAGGGTCTCCCTTGTTTCATTATAGAGCCCATCCATGATGTGATGCATTAGCCTTTCCTCAAAGAATCCATGGCCTGGGTAGTTGTTTAATAATGCATAATATCTTTCTAAGGCCATGTCCAAGGGTTTATGTTGCACTTGTTTCCACTCTTGGATCTATTTCCTCAAGGCTAACACTCTTGCGTAAGTTTGATATCTTTCATTGAAGAGTTCTACCATTGTTAGCCAATGTCGAATTGATTTTGGTCTTAAGGACTTGTACTATACTTTTTCTTGGTCAACAAGTGTCATAGGAAAGAGCTTAAGTTTTTTCCATCCATTATCAATATTGTTCCATATACAGGCATCATGGAAGGCTTGTAAATGATGTTGCGGATCTAAATCATAGCCTCTTGAAAACTTGGGAAATTTTTTTCAATCAAGCCTAGGTATACAACTTTCCTTATGATGCCTGCAAGATATTCAAACAACCTCTTGTATATGCATTAGGCCCTTAGTGGCCAACAGGGGTTCATCATCACTAGGTGGGCTATGAATTTGTGATTTGAGACAATGTCATCTTTGTTTATATACATGGGAGACCCCTACATCAGATTGAGTACTCCAAACTTCATATTCATCATTGTATAATTCATTGGTTCTCCAATGAATTGCTTTACTAGTTTTTGCGTTATCATAGTCTCATGAGAGAAACATTGTGGTGAATTTATGTGTGACTTATTTGCAATTATTCTTTCTAAAAGATATATCAAGGCTTCGTTACAGCAATCTTGGATGATGTAACTAATCTAAATAACTAGCACCATCCTCGACAATGGTGCTAATGATGAGTGGCTAAGTACCCCTACACTCAACCATACGAATACAAGCGTGTACACATGATCCAGTTGAACTTCACAGATAGACTAGTTGTGGTATTTAGATGGTTACACATTGATCATAGTTCACTATCTTTCCACCTAGACTAGTATTTGCTTTGTCATGTATGGTTTAGTCCAAAGTGAGGTGTATGATGTGTTTCCTATCACTATGCTGCTCCTAAGGACAATAGAGAATAACTTTCATTAAGCTAATGAGCAATATGTGAAGAAAATATAAACTAGCCTAAGTGTGATGAGCATTTTTCCTTAATCATCCATACACATCTTAAACTTCATGTACTACTTCTGGGATTACCAAGTGCATGTTACTTAAGCACTCCTAGATGTGCTACTGAGATATCAAGTAGTCACACTTAAATGCTCGTGATTAAGTTGTACTCATTCCGTGTTTAATAATAGGGATCGTAGATGATGGTAAGGAAGTATTAATTAAGAAAATAATAAATATCAATAGTAATTAAATAATTAAAAGCTAAGTGAATGCTGCAATGATGGAGTAATCTTGATCTTTATTGTTGGTCATGTGCATGTCCAAGTACATCACACTCGAATAAAGGTTCTGTACAATTACAATCATCACACTATAGGCATGCACCGGGGAAAGAATTGAACTAAACTAAAAGCTGAACAAAAAGATTCTACACTTACACCTTACTGAAAAAGCTCCTCTCTTTTGCACCTAAATGTGTATTTATAGGCTTACACAGGAATCACAATATTGTGTATCCGATATCGTTATTCAGACTACGATATCGTGTACCTGATATTACGGATCCGATATCGGAGCCTAAAAAATTATGGTTCATCACTATTGAATCTTATTCAAAATAAGAAAAAGTCTAATCTAAATAATCGCTGGAATTAAAATGGAGCACAAAAAAACTTACAAGTTTAAAATCGACAAAGCTAAAACTTATTTAGAAAGCCATTATCTTGACAAATCACTAGAGATGTCTTTTGTTTCTCTTTTTCACTTTTACTCAGAAATTCCCATGTCTCAAGCTCATCACTTTTTATAGCAGATCTTGGATTGTTATAATAGTTATAACAAAATACATTCATTGAAAAATTATTTTATTGATAGTTTCCTTATAAAAGCTTAGACTATCAAATAACAATTCCAACAAGCTAAATGAATCCCACATGTTATAAATTTGTTGGCCCTCTACCAATAATTACTACAACAATTTGCTAAAATTGTAGATGAATTTCAGAGCTTGGTTTAGTTGTTCTAGCACCATTTTATTTATATTTGACATTATTAGTTATACATTTAAATATTTTACCCCAAGATCTGTTATGGATTTAATTATTTTTTCTAAGGTTACACCTATTGATGAGTGGTAAAGGATTCCAACACTCAACCATACAAGTCACAAGTGTTCACATGTGACCAAATCGTAATCTGTGAATAGGTAATATAAGTGTACTAATGAGTTGATGATAAGTTCATGATTGTTATCTTCTCACTTGGAGTTAGTGAAGTACAAAATGTATGGTTTAACTTTTAGTGAGGCATATGATTAGATGATGTTGTATGACTCTCATTATGATAATAGAAAACATAGTGAAAATGGATATGAATTCTACTAACTAAGGACAATGAGAATATATAACTATTCTAGCTTATTACTGATAAGTATTCATTCCTAGCTTGTTGTACACATCATGGGCTAATATAATTGTTATTTGGATTAACTAGTAACTTTACCACTAAGTGAATCAAGCAAAGTCACCACTAGGTTACTAAATAATTAACTTTATGATCGAAACTAGTTGTACTTATTTTTCCCATATTAACAAATAATGGAAAAGTAAATAATATTGAAATGTAAATCTATTCTATGTGAGATGGTTGTTGGTCATAAATTATGTCCAAGAATAATCCACTTGAATAAAGATGTTGTACAACTATAATTCATCATATTGTAACCATTCACAACTAACTCTAAATTCAAGAAAACAAATTGCAAGAATCTCACTAAGGGTGGACTAGAATATGTCACTTAACATGAAGGTGGACTTGTATTTATAGTAATGATCATGACCCACTACATCATGTCTATGACATCGTATGGTGAGTTACGATATTGTAGATATGATATCATAGTAATTTATATCAAATATTTTATCATACCATCACAATTGATTGAAAAGTCATCTATGAGTTCAAACAAAATGAGGATAGAGTCATTACAAACTTGTGGTACTACATAGACTCAATAACATGATATATATTCATGACTAGCTACTAACTATGAATGTCCAATATTTGTTTGAGTGACATTACAAAATTATCATGTGAAGTGTGATTGACATATAATAAAATGCTATGATAAAAACGATAAAAAAAATAAGATTGAAGCTCAATGTAGTTGAAACACCACAAAAATTTTCATGTTGTGACCATTTCTCATCATATAGCTTTCACCTCATGAAACCCGAGGCAAAACTTTGTTGTAAATGTAAAGATTATAATCCACAGGAGGCAATTTCACATATTTCATACTTTTGGGGCTGAAAAAATGCCTCATAAGTGGTTAAATGCTCATTCCTCAAGTGAAAAATATTACCTAGTGTCTATAGCTGGGCTTGGGGGGTCAAAAATATTTTTTGGGATGCCAAAAATAGCAATTTGATGGGTTTTATGGGGGGTATATACTTTTCTACGTTGGAAACACCTACATGTGGGTAAATCTCACCTACCCCTAGTGTCGAGGAGTGGGGGTTTCCCCCTCATCATGGAAACTTCACTCCTCAAGCATGGAGACTATATGCACAACATGGAAAACTTTCCCCCTCAATTTGGAAGTTTCCCCCCAACATGGAGGCTCCATCCCTACAGTGGAAACTACATGCTCCTAGTGTGGAAGATACATAAGCAATATTTTTACACTCCAATGAGACTTTAAGGTTGACCAACCACTTCAACAAGGATGGTAGAAGGCTCAATGTGGAATATCTACCTCTAGCATAGAAGGTGTACCCCTATTACTATTTATAGTAAATAGAATGGCCATGGGGGTCTGACACTTACTATATATGGTAATTCCCCAAATTTGGGCACCCATCTTACCTATACAAGGTAGAAATTTGTAGCAATTTTCAGCCAATCTATTAATCAATTTACAACAAAAGGTAAGAGTTCATAAACCTTAGTAGGAGTTCATAAAATTGATGAAGTTAGGAAAGGTAGTTTAGCCAATAAAGCCAAAAAGAAAACATAAAAACACTATAACAAACATGCTTACTCCTATAGATGGTACACTATGCCAAGTGGGTTTTAAAATAATGTGTGGACTTTATGTGCCACCATTAAAGTATTGTTAGCGTTGTATTAAATATACTCTGGCATATTCTAGATCTTTGTGAGGTAGAATGGGCTGATCATGTATGTTGCTTCCCCTACTATCTTAGGAGGTGGATCGTCAATGATGAACCTAGCGATTAGACTAGATGCTTGAGGCATTAGTGTCTCCACTATGACCTCAACCACATTCGTAGATAAGTATGACCATAGCATCACATTGAAAGTCGATAGGATGTAGGAAAGGAATTCCCTTGCCCTTGGTTGGAACCATAGTGAGACCTTGTCCAAGGTCATGTCAGGTAAAGGGGTATTGGCCTTAAGGTGGCCAATATAGCATAGGATGCTCACTAACTCAACAATGATGAGTATGGGCTTCAAGAAGACCCTACATAAAAAAGCAAAAAATATTATGATCGATCAAAATTTCTTAACAAGTTTGTAAAAACATCGTAGTCTAGGGTGGTATTAGCCTTTGTAAAAAATATCTAAGGTGTTCATTCAAGTTTGATTAAGAAATTCATAATAACATTATTACAACCTTTCATAGCCTTATACATTATAGCTAAAAGAGTTATAGCCTAGATAACATATCAATTTACACATAGTCAAATTTAGAATCTAAAAAATAGCCATTAGCATAAACATTACCAAAAATAGAAAAAATCAAATTTAGAACATTATAAATATTTCAGGACATCCCCAATGGCATGGAAGTTCACAAGAGAGATCTCTAAGCATGTCAACCACATCCATCTCCAAAAGGATAGAGTGCTACAATGATAATTTAGTCATGTTAACATAGCTTAGATCAAAAAATCATTAAAAATTCATCTAAGCTATGATTTCAATGATTCCACCATGGATGGAATCTTGAAATCATGAGCCTTTCAACCATGATCATCACAACCAGGAACACATAACCATTATTGCATAAAACATAACCAAAACTATCAAAATCATTGACATCAACCTTAACCCCCTTTCATGCAAGGTTGGTAAAAAATTCACCAAAAATTCATTTGAGCTCGAAACAGAGTGATTCCATCACCATTTGAAAGCATGAATCAATTCATACACGCTCAAGCTTGAAAAAAATTCAAAATCCCTACCATTTATTCAAAAAAATTTCATTAATTTGGATAAAAATATAAAAACGGCACAATCCCCTTTTTACACAAGTTTAGTAAAAACTTTGTTAAAAATTCATTTCAAGTCCAAATGGAGTGATTCCACCTCTATTGGAAAGCTGAAACTAGGAGGCACCCAAACATAACAAAAAACAAAAAAAAAAAAGCCAAAACCCTCGCTATTTTCTTAGAAAAAATTTGTGAATTTACCTGAAATTATAAAAAATGGCACAAGAACCTAACCACACAACCTTACGAAAGCAACTATAAATTCATCATTAAAAACAAAAATTGAAGGAAACCATAGCTATTGTAAAGATTAAACATAGAGCTACAAATCCATAAAATTGAATTTTAAAAATATGCATCCATTTTCTTAGTAAAAAATACACAAAATTGTTTGATTTTTCCATACAAAAATCACCAAAAAGCTCAAAATTCATAAAACCTAACTTAATAGCAAAAAATAGCCAAAAAAAATTGATACCCATTTGAAAAAACATAAAAATAAGGGGGTAGGATTTCATTAGAATTAAATTTTAATGAACATTAAAGTCTAGATCTAAGGAAAATGACGCTATCCCCAAAATTATGGAAAAAGCATGAAAATAGCAAGCCTAATTTTAAAAACCAAATCTACCAAGGCCAAAACAACAAAAAAAACCATAGATCTACATAAAAAAGGCCAAAATAGGAGGTAGGATTCCATTGGAATTTTTAAGCCCCTCTATCAATATAGATTTGAAGAAAACTACCCCACCCATGGCAAGAAAAGCAAGAGAAAATAGCTAAAAACTAAAGGAAAAGATGGTTGGAATTGCCTACCTTGGGGTAGCCATGGATGAAGCCTAGATGAAGATGGGTTTGGGGAGGCTAGATAGGTTTCTTTTTTTCTCATCTACCTTCTAAATCCATGGGTTTTTGCTCTTCTCTTGATGCTACTTGGGCATCATAGTTGCACCAACGTTAGAAAATTCTAAAATCTGGGTAGGATGGAGATTCAACGTTGGCTGTAGGGAATATTGGATGTTTTCACATTAAAGATTAATGGTTTCTACAATAATAAATCTCTTCTTGGGCTCTCTTCCAATGCATAGTTTGTGCAAAGTGAAATTGTGATTGAAACTTGTGAAAATTTGAGATTAAAAACTCAATCTTAACCTAAACGCCACCTCTCAACTCTTGTTGCTAAGGGGGGAGTGGAACAACTCTTCCATGCTAAAATTGGTGGGAGTTGAGTTCAAAATTCAAATTTTAAAAATTTTTGAGAGGTGGTGGGAGTTGAGTTCAAAATTCAAATTTTTAAAATTTTTGAGCAATGGGCCCCACCATAAGACTTTACTTTTAGCCTAAAAGCTACATTAATGCTGGGTTTTAATGCTTTGTATAGTTAGAACAATACTTAGGCCTTACCCCCCATGTATCCACACTAGGGATGCCATGCCTAGCATGGATACATGCCACCCACCTCCTAGAACCATTAAAAGCTTACTTTCTTGACATTTTTAGTAGTTATAACCTACCTTTTTCAACCCTAGGCTTTGAAAGGGGGTGAGACACTAATGAAATTGGACATCTTGGGTTTCCACATTGGGGAAATAATGCCCAACATGAAAGAAGGTGGGGTAACATCCATTCTTATTCCCCAACACCCATGTTTGACCTTTGGAGTGGACCAACATGACATAGAACCCCCTCCAAATACACTCGGCATCCTCGCAACCTCAACAAATCTAGTCGAAAGTGCTCAAAACCTTTGGATTTGGTGGTTTCACACTAGGAGAGGCCTCATCCACACTAAGCATCCTACCCCAATGTGGATGGCTAAGGGGAGTCTAAAATTACCTAAATTGACTACTTAGTAGCCATTTTTCAAGCCTAACACTCCCTCATAGCCTTTGGTAGCCTAGGTTGACCTTAGAATAAGTTGATTTTGCATCCATAGCCTATTTCACATTGGTGAACCCCCCCTCCATGCTGCCTAGTGTGGAGCTAGTGTGCAAACCTAGGGGATATGCAAGAAAATATTCTTAGTGACATAAAATAGCCAAATGACCTACTTTGGTGACCCCTAGACCTTGTCAGAACCATCTAGAGCTTATGAATGCCCCAAAATGAGTCAAAAATGACACAAAATTACCATCCCCCTTTCATCTGTGTTGGGGCCATCATGCCTAGTGTGGAAGAAAGGGGATGGGGGTGATGATTGCATGAGGCATATAGGAGCCTCTAAACTAGTGAATCTTGATACCAAGCATTGACTGTCAACACCAGTGACCCCAGAGGCTAACATGCATGGTTGATTGGCTCTCAAATTAGCATAGATCTAACATTCTTAGTTCATCCATTCTAGGGGAGATCTCTTCCACACTACCTAACATGGAAACAATGTGGGTGTAGCTAGGAAGATCAGTGGAAGATCCTAGATGCAAGAAAACAACATTAAATTTCCTTGTACCTACACTAGAACCTTGACAACCTCTCCAAAAGCCTCTAGAATGCCAAAAAATAACAAAAATCAACTCACTAAGGTTCTTCATTCTAGGAAGAAACTCATCCATGCTGAGCATTTGAACCCTAGAGTGGATGGAAGGGGAAAAGCTAAAGCTATTGAGATTTGAATGAAAACTAACTTACAGAAGCAAGTCAACCCTTCCTGAAGCCACTAGACTTTCAAAAGTCAATTGAAATAATCCAAACATTCCTCTTTGAATTCTCCACACTAAGGAAGATCCCATCCACACTAAGAATCCTAGCCTTAGTGTTGATGGAGTGGGGAAAGCTTAAAAATCTTCTTATAACCCTCAAAATGACTAGATTTCGACCATAGACATCAATAATCAACACCAACAACCTTGTGGAATCACATGCATATCCAAAAGTGATAGAAAATAGCAAAAAGTAGGGTCCCTTAGTTCTTCCACACTAGGAGCGACCTCTTCCACATTGGCTAGTGTGGAAGTAGGGTGGGAACTTTTGGGGTACTTAAAAATGTCCTTTAAATACTTCAAATGGATACTAGGAAGCCTTATGTGTATCCTAGGATCTTGTCTGCACATCCTAGAACCCTAAAACTCTTTAAAATTGATCACAAATAGCTAAAAAAATGGTCCCTTTGATCTTCCATGCTGAGCATGGGAACCCCAGCATGGAAGAAAGTAGGGAACATCTAAAACCACTTAAAAACCATTGAAATAACCAAAGTTTAATCCTAGGCATCAATGACTGACACTAGCAACACTGGAAACCCATAGGCATGGTTGGAAGTGACAAAAAATTAGCAAAAAGTAGAGTCCCTTGATTCCTTCATGTGAGGAGCCACCTCTTGCATGCTAGCTAGTGTGGAAGTAGGGGGAACTTTGGGGGAACTTAAAAATGGCCCTTGGACACCTCCAGCGGATACTTTACAGCCTTGCATGTACCCTAAGGCCATGATTTCACCTTCCAAAGCCCTCAAAACTGACAAAACTAATCTCAAATAGTTAAAAATTCATCCCCCTAATAGGATCCACGTTGAACACTCCACTTCCAATGTCAAGAGAAGGGGAAAAGTCTAGAAAACCACTTAGGAACACCCAAAACTATCAATTTTTAAGCTAAAATCCTAGCCCTTGACCTTGGTAACTCTAAGAGTTGACATGAATAGTCAATTGTGATCCAAATTAGCCTAGATCTACGATTCTTATTCCATCCACACTAGAGAAGAACCCTTTCACACTAAGTAGCATGGAAATAAGAGGTAAAGCTACTTTTCCTCTTTTGGTGGCAAGATGACACTCTCAGAGACCAAAAATCTATGTTGGAGAAGCTTAGGACCTCATATCCTTAAGATTATCCTCATTTGACTTTGTTTTAATCTCAAAACTCATTTCCCCTAATAGTTCATGCTAGAACAACCCCCTTAATGTGGAAACAAGGGGATGAGACCTTAGATGCTATTGAATGAACTCCAAACGTGCCCAAAATCAACCAAAACTTGAAAAATCATGATCTATAGCACTAAGAACCTAGAAACTTGGTCAATGTGCTTCCAATCTAGCACAAAACCATGGAACAAGTGTCCCCCATCCTTCCATGCTATCGATTTTGTGCTTAGCATGGAAAAGGGGGGGTGGGGGTAGGCAAAGTAATTTCAACATATCTTGGCACCAAACAATGACTCTAATGACCTCAAAACAAAGCTAGGAGGTGTATAAAATCTAGATCTGGGTTCCAACTACCTGTTTGACCCCGTTTGACCTTGTTTTTACTTGGGTCTTAGTTCTCCACACTAAGCCCCCTTCCTTCCATGGTAGCTAGCATGGAAGTAGGAGGTTAAGCTTAAGAACCTACTTTTTGACATTTACCTAGCTCTAGAGTGCCTAATTTTGACAAATTTGGCCTTGCGCTACCCTGGGAAGGCCTCCAAATCTTGATTTTAGACCTCTAGATGCTCCAAAACATACTTTCCTTCATTTCCATGTTGAGGGTCACTCCTTCCATGATAGCCAATGTGGAAACAAGGAGGCCCAGTCTGGAAGCCCTAAACTCTTGATTTCTAAGTCCAATCAGCCTAAAAATAGCCCTAATTAATGTCAAATGTACCTAACAACCTTGTAAGCCTATACCATGGCCTGCTATGGCCTAAAACTAGCAAAACCTAACCCTTCTAACCTATATTAGCCAAGTTTCACTATATGTGGCCTATCTTGCTTGATTTGGTCTTATCTCATGATTTTTTGATTTATTTTTGGCCTTGTGTAGCATTGTTGACCTTGTTGACCCTTTTATGGCCTTTACATAGCCTTATATTTTCTTTTCTTGCCTTATTATAGTCTTATTTGTCTTTTTTTAGCCTTTGATTGGTGTTGGATGGTGGGGTTTGATCTTCCTTGACCACCATTTGACACCATGTGACCAAGGCCTGCTATGGCCTTGAATTGGCATCATGGCCTACCAAGGCCTTAAACTAGCAAAACCATGACCTTTGCTAACCATTCGTAGCCTTATTTCTCATATTTTCTTTTGCTTGACCTTTATTTTACCTCTATGATACTTTGTCTACTTTTTTTTACCCTATTTATAGCCTTGGAAGACCTTGTTTACATTAGGATAGCATGTATTTTATGGCATTTTAGCATTTTTTATTCATGTTTACCTAGGTTCCACTTAATATGCTTTTGGTTGAGATGAATTCTCAAAGTATGGGTACCTAGGAGTAGATCAGCTTACCTTTGTGCCTACATGGAGCCCATGGTGATGTAGAATAGTATATTGACCCTGATTGCCTAGACCTTAAGCCTAAGAGTCTCATTGACCACATATCCTTGATAAAGAAACCTCTAGAATGGATTGAAAGGCTAGTCAAAACCCTTGACTTAGAGATAAGTGACATAACCGAAGACTCTCTAGTTGACATTGTCATCACAATGCATAGTGGTGAGGAGAAAAACCTTAAACTAAGTTCCTCACTAGAACCTCAATAGGCTCAAGACATCACCAAGTTCCTACAAGGTAATATTAGGATCTTTTCCTGGTCATATTAAGATATGCTAGGCCTAGACTTATGCCTGGTACAACATAACATCATACTAGACCCTAGCATTAGACTAGTTAAGAAAAAAGTGCAAAAAATTAGACATTATTTAGCCTTGGTAGTTTGTGATGAGATCTCAAAAATCTACCAAGGTGGGTTCATTAGGGCTATCAACTATGTAGAATGGGTGCCCAACATAGTGGTAGTCCCTAAGAAAAATGGAAGCATCTATATTTGCATCAATTTGTGAGATCTAAATAAAGTAACTATCAAGGATGACTTCCCTTTGCCTAACATTGATAAACTTATTGATACTACGGTTGGACATTTCTTTTTTTCCTTTATGGATGTATTTTTGGGGTATAACCAAATTAGGATACCCAAAGCACCAAGTTTGCATGACCTTCATGACATCTTTGGGGACCTTTTACTATACTATAATGCCCTTTGGCCTTAAGAACATAGGAGAAACCTATCAAAAGGCCATGACCTATATCTTTAGCAATTACATGCTTGGTTTACTCAACAATTATGTAGATGATATAGCTATTAAGTCCAAAGTGGCTGATGACCATGACCTAGATATTGTGCTTAAATAATGCCTCAAGTACAGGCTTAGACTTAATCCCAAGAAATGTGTCTTTACTATCAAGATTGATAAGATGCTTAGCTTTGTAGTATCTAAAGTAGGGATTCATGTTAATCTTGATATGGTTAAGGCCATATCCAAATTAGCAGCACCTACCAAGCTTAAGGAGCTTTGGGGATTGCAAGGAAAATTGTAGTTTATTCAAAGGTTTATTATTGGACTCATGAATAAGTTTCCCATGTAACACTTTCTTAAGAAAGGAATTCACTATGAGTGGATGACTCAATGCCAAGAGGCCTTTGAAAACCTTATGCAAGAGTTGGAACAACTACTGACAGTCTACCTTCCATAAGAGGGAAAACCATTTTACATCTACCTTGCCATCTCTAACACATCCATTGCCTCTCTACTTTGTTAGAAATGTGATGATGAAGTAGAAATGAAGTATACTACCTCAGCCATGCATTAGTTGCCCATGAGACCTGATACATTGAAGTGGAGAAGTATTATCTAGCAATAGTATTTTCATAGAAGAAGTGGAGACACTACCTATTTAGAAGCCAAGTCAATGTCATTTGCAAAGATAATATGCTTAGAGCCATAATGATCAATAGCAATGAAAGTAGCTGTATAGCCCAATGGAAAGCAATAACTGCAAAGTTTGACCTCCATTACATCTCTTAATCCTGAATGAAAGGTCAAGCTATAGTTGTACAAATCATAGTTTCACCTATTGATCACCAAGAAGCCATAGATCATGAGTTCCCTAATGAGCACATTAACACCATTATCCAACTACTTGAGGATTATGAGGCCATCATGCACTTTGATGAAGCTTCAACTACCCTTGGGGCTAGTGCCACTACCATCATAACATTCCCATCTAGTGAAATTCAACCCTTTGCCTATCGTTTTGAGTTTTCATATACCAACAACATAGTAGAGTACAAGGATTTGATCAGAGTGATGATGGTAGCTCATGCCCTACGAATTAGATGCTTAATGATCAAAGGTTATGTGTGTAAAGACAAACATTTACCACCTTAATGTGACCTAGGAAAACAATTGTTACAACAATTTATAGATGTTGATATCTAGCACATGCCCCTAAACAAGAATGTCATAGCCAATGCCATTGCAATGTTAGCCCTCAGTGTTACATTAGATGTGTTTAGTAAGTTATCCATCTTAACTATGGACTATGCTCTTCTCATCACATAGAGCACTGAGGATACCTTTGTGGTTGTAGTTCATATTGCTCCTACCAAAGAGTGATATGACAACATCAAATTTTACCTTATGCATGGTGAGCCTTTACAAGGCTTGACTATTTCTCAAAAGGATGTTGTGCTTAGATGATCAAAGTAGTATGTCATTGTAGGTGATCACACATTATGTTGATGGTTCTATGATGGCATGTTATTGAAGTGATTAGGTAAAATCAAAGCTAGAACAATCTTAGAGGAGGTTCACAAGGTGTTTGTGGGGGACATATGGGACTTAGAGCTATGGCCACTAAGATTAGATGGTTAGGATATTACTAGCCCTATATGGAAAATGACTACTTGTAGAGGGTTAAGTGTTGTGACATGTGCCAACAACATAGTAACTTGATACACATACCACCAAATGAGTTGCACACAACTTATATCACTTGGCCATTTCAATGATGGAAGTTGAACATCATTGAACCTATAACGCCTAAGTCTTCAGTAAGGCATAGTTTCATCATCATTGCAACTGAATACTTTACAAAGTGAGTTTAAACTATTCCACTAAGGAAGACTACATTTGAATAAGTTTGTAAATTTATCTTGAATAACATTTTAGCCTATTTTAGCATACCCATGATCATAGTTATAGATAATGGATCATAATTTAGTAGCCAAGAATGAAAATAGTTTTGTTATGAATTAGGCATTAAGCATTCTTACTCATTGCCTTATTACCCTCAAGCTAATGGACAAGTAGAAGTAAGCAACAAGGTCAACATCAACTTGCTTAAGAAGATGCTTAATAATAGTAAGTGAAAATGGCATGAGTAGCTTGTCCATGCACTTTGGGCCTATTGTACAACTTACCATACAACAATTGGTGTAACATCTTATAAATTGATTTATGATTTTGAAGTTGTTTTACCTCTTGAATTGCATGTACCATTACTTTAGGTGGCTCTGATCAACTTCAACAATGATGAGCAAAGCAAGGAGTTGTAGAAAGTGGACCTAGACTTAGTGGAGGAGCAACGTATGCAAGCACTTGCCCACATTGAACACTATTAAGAGAAGAAGAAACAATAACACCACCATAACTTGACTAAGCATAAGATCAAGAAGGATGTCTTGTTTCTCAAAGCCATCTATAAGCATGTGGATAAATTTTCAACCAATTGGAAAGGGTCCTTCCTTGTCATCAAAGCCTATGGTAACAAGGCATTTAGGATACCCAACATGAATGTGAATGAGTTAACCAATTTGTTTAATCATTCCTATCTAAAGTAATATTACATATAGCTAACAATCACCAACAAGTAAGTTGGTTTTACCATGGTGTGTCAAGGCCTTAAACTAGTAACACGGCCTGCTAGGGCCTAAAACTAGTGCAACCACGACCCACTGAGGTCTTAAACTAGCACCACAGTCTACTATGATCTTAAACTTGCACCATGGCCTACCAGGGCCTTAAACTAGTAACATTGGTAACCTAGGTAGCTTGGTTTTATCATTTTATGTGGCCTGTATACATTGTAATGTTATGACATTTTTTGTTTTTTTTGTTTTCTTGTCCTCTTGGCATTGTGTTTGTATGAGGAAGTCTAGGACCATTTCAAGGATGAAACTCATTATGGTAGCAAATTTCCATGTGAACTTGATGTACAAGATTTGGTGAGTTCCTATTGTGTTAAGAATTATTGTATCATTTCCCTCCCTTTGGCATCACTCCTTCAGCCCAAACCCCATAGACTTATTATGACCTTCCATACCTTCAACAACAATGTTGACCTATGTTTGCCACTCATGCACTATAGTCATATGACATCTCTTCATCATGGACCATCCTCAAGCCCACCTAAATGTAACATAGCTCATTCAGTGGGAAAACTAGTAAGTCCATCGAGTGTTAGATATCTTGTTTAATGGGATAACCCTCAAGTCTGTTGATGGTAATGTAACTCACTCAATAGAAAAACTACATTAAAATGGCCCAAAATATGAGGCCCAATGAGGGCCTTACCTCATGATAAAAATGGGGAAGCAAATTGCCAAGGGGCCAAATGGCTAGCAAGGCCTCAAAGACTAATGGCCAAAGTAACCTTAGAGTAAAGTGAGTGGGTTCTCAACTGCATTTGCTAAGTGACCAACACTTTAAAACATGTAAATACCATGTTGAAGCCATGATGTCAACATTTGAGATGCATTGTTAGCCTTCATGACCATCTTCCTAATGACCATTATCGTCATCTCATCATAGCCTTATCCCATCATCACAAGCACTCTTCAACAAGGTTCGACACAACTAGATCAATCATGGAGAGGCAACATTGGTTATGGACTTGTAGTGGTGTTTTATATTCTTTCTGAGTGCCTCTTGGATTAATCCTCCAGATACCAACAAAGAGGGACCACTGAAATACCATGAAAATTTGCATGTTGTAACCATTTCTCATCATATAACTTTCACCCCATGGAACCCAAGGCAAAACGTTGTTGTAAATGTGGAGATTATAACCCAAGAGGGGCAATCTCACATACTTCATACTTTTGGAGCTAAACAAATGCCTCATAAATGGTTAGAGCCTCATTCCCCAAGTGAAAAAAGTCACCTAGTATCTATAGTTGGGCTTGGGGGCTCCCAGGGGGGGGGGGGGGGGGGGAGGGAAGGGTGTTAAAAATGCCTTTTGAGATGCCAAAAATGGAAATTTGATGATTTTTATGGGGGCTATACACTTTTCTATGAACGAAACACCTATAGGGGGTAAATCTCACCTACCCCAAGCATCGAGGAATGGGTGTTTTCCCCTCAACATAGAAACTTCACCCTTAGTGTGGAGATTGCATGCATAGTGTAGAAACCTTTCCTTCTCAACATGGAAGTTTCCCCCCAGCATGGAGGTTCCACCCCTAGTGTGGAAACTACATGCCCCTAATGTGGAAGAAACATGAACAAGATTTTTACACTCTAATGACTTCAACGTTGACCAACAACTTCAATAGGAATGGTAGAAGGCTCAATGTAGAAGATTTACCTCTAGCATAGAAGGTGTGCCCCTGTTACCATTTATAGTAAATGGAATGGACATGGAGGTTTGAAAATTAATATACATGGTAACTTCATAAATTTGAGCATCCATCTCACCTATATGAGGCAAAAATTTACATCCATTCTGTTAGCCAATTTGTAGCAAAAATCATGATCCAAAACCTATAAAACCAAAACCCCAACACCATGTGAAGGTTCCACACTTTGGCATTTTGAGAAATATACACTTTTGGCTTCCAAGAGCTCTTGAAAAATTGCAAAATGCAACTTCTTAAAGCCTCTTAGCATGAAACCCCTGTAGCCCTATTACCCCCTTTGCTACCCCCTGAGACTTTGGGTTTTCTAGTTTCAACTCCCCAACCCCTAGCATGGAGTAATTTTGTAGCCAAATTCCCCACTCTTCTCACCCACTCGTAGTGATCTAAGTTATAGATCTGAAGTTGCATTAGAGGATGTTCAATAGCATTAAGAGTGGTTGAGCATCTAGATCATGGAGTAGATCACAACTTCAACAGGCTTTAAAATCCTACCCAAGTGAATTCCCTTTTTCTCTTTCATGGGGATTTCTTGTACACATTTCTAAAACTTATTCTTTATTACTTTTAATAAAGTTTTATTTTGTGTGCAATCTGCATTTTCTTTCCATTTTTTGCAGATCTATAATTTTTTGCATTTTATTTTCTCAACCCTCTATTTTGCATTCTGTAAGTCCCTGGGTGATTTATCAAACCATCTATGATACCTTGAATGCTATTTTTTGAAGGTCCTAGGGATTTGAGGTTGAGGCTACTACACTGAATCTCTTGATTTTCTAGTAATTGATTTTTCCAGCTGCAATAGTAGTCTCTTAAGTCCTTGGTAGTGATGGCTCCTCTATTGGCTTCTTCTTGTATCTCACAAATTTTCAAATATTTTTCTCTAAGATAAGTATTTCTATTGTATTTTTTAGTTGACTCTCTTGTACATAGCTCTCCTCTTTCTTTTGTTACTTGATCTAGTAACCATTGAATTTGATGGGCCATCATCTTCAACAATCTTTCTTGAGCATACATGCCAAGGATCTCTCTTGTTTTTTTTCTCAACACATCAATGATGTACCTTAGTTTCTCCCTTTGAGAAAATTTATAGCTTGAGCATATATGTAATAGTGAATAATATCTACCCATTATGGCATTAATGGATTCATGTGTTCCTTACTTCCATCCTTGGATTTGTTTTCCTAAATTCAACACTCTTGAAAAGGTTTGATACTTATCATTGAACAACTCTAGCATGGTACTCCATCTTCTAATAGATTCTAGTTTTAAGGATTTATACTAGTTCTTTACTTCCTTGATGAGTGTTTTGGAAAATAATTTTCATTTCTACCAATCATTTTCTATGTTTTATAGGACACAAGCATCATGAAATGGTTGAAGGTGGTGTTGTGAATCTCCATTGTATTCTCCTTCAAACATGGGAGTGTTTTTTATTTCAAGTTACTTGATAGAACTATCCCTTAGTTACCTAGTTGGTAAATATACTACTTTTCTGATGTTAATCATGCTTTGAGTGGTTAATGAGGTTCTTCGTAGTCTTTAGGTTTGTAATCTTTGTTCTAGTGGTGCTCCCTCCAATGTTCATAACACTCTCTTCTCTTCTGTCTTTCTTTCCTTTCCTTGCATTCTTCATCATCTTCTTCTTCATCAACATATCTCATTTTATTAGTGTGTCTATCATGAATCCTTCATCTCTCCTTGTTATGATCCTTAGTCTTTGTATTCTCTTGTCAGAGTTTGTTGATGAGTGTGATGAAGAGGATGGAAAACTTGGAGAGTGATGTTTGCTAGTTCTTCTTTTATGACTTCTTGATGTATCTCTTTGGGATTTCTTGAAGGTCTTAATCCTTGAATTTATCCTAAGTATAGAGTTTGTGTCATCTCATTTAGGAGTCTCTATAAGAGATGAACATAACTTTATCTTCATCGAATCTTTAGTTTATGGAATAGGTGAATGAGAATTGGATCTATGAGGATGATGAGACTTCTTAGCTTTGTGTGGTGCATCCTCCTTTTCTATGAGGAGGATTGTCTATGATGCTCTTGTTTCTTTCTTATGTTCATATATTACAAGCAAGATAGCATCTCTTCTTGATTAAGCCTTTGTTAGCTAATATGACATTGTCAAGTTCTTGGTAACTTGGTACCCTTCCTATACATGGCCAAGACTTAATCTTAGTAGAGTTTCTTGAAGCATAGATGGTGTTGAATAATCTGGTGGCAAGACAATGTTACCTTGTAAGGTTCTCCATTTAAACTATTCTTCTTGGTGGAAAATAAATGTAAAATTAGGATAATAAGGCTTAGCATGAGCATATGACATTCTAGCTTGCATTGGTTCACTTTAATTGTCTTCATTATAATTTCAGTCATTAAGGTCAATAACAGGTGGAGATTTCACTTTATGTGTAAAATTCATTTTGAATTACTTAATTCCTAAGTGTGTGTGTTTTAAAATTTATTTTGAGTGTTGAGAGAGAAGCTTAAAAATACTTGATACAGTGAACCATGATTGTTACATCCCATTCAGATATTTTAGGTATGGTCATATGCTTACAATTTATACATTACGTGTGGAGCTCTAGTGAGTTTTTGTGGATGAGTTAATTTAATAAAAATGTATTTTATATATTATCAAGCTTTGTCTTTATGTATGATTATGATGTTTTTACATGCTTAACTAATGTAATTATGCACACTAGCCTTGTGTGATGTGTTAGATAGGTGATGTTGGTAGTAGGGATGTTGGATTGGGGTACAAAAACACCTATTTAGTATGTCTTTATGATTTATTTGTGATTTCAATATTTATGCATTTATTCTATAGCACTATGTTGCATGATTTTTGGGTGTGAGTTTGGCATGTGAAAGTGTAGATTGTTTGATAAGGATCTCGTAGGTTCAAACAAATTTTGATTTGGAGTCCCAATATGTTTCTTGTGCATGATTTAAGTTCACAATATTAGTCATGAAGGAAAAAAATATATTAGCTTATGAAAATCACATGGTTATAAAGTAAAATAAAATAAAGTTAAAAAAGTAAAGTAACATTAACCTATGCACATGACATGCATAAAAGAAAAAAAGGCCTTTGCATTATGATAACATGTATTATGCTTATAAGTGTTAACAAAAAACAAAAACAACACCACCATCTTTCTTTTGTTGTGTGCACTATTCATGAGCATTTGGATTTTGGGTTTCTATTTTTGTGTGAATAGAAACAAATTTCCAGTTCCTTCCTCTTCATTTTTCCTTCATTTTCTTCCATTTTTAATTCTTTTTCCTATAATTTTGGTATTGTGGAGAACTTTTACTTACTCTAAACCTAGATTTTGGATTTTTGTGGTCATATCTACATGGTTGTGGAACTTGTTTAGAGTGAAATGGAGTCCTAGTAGATTTTTGAGAGTTTTATGCTTGTTTCAGTATTTTTTCCTTAACAATTTTAATCGGTGGCTTGTCTTTACCTTTTCCTTGTATTTTTGTATTGAATTAGTGTATATGATCATGCAATGTGTGCATGTGGGGTAGATAGCTCAAAGATTTAGCTTAGACATGTTATTTTGGATATTTTTCAAAATTGTACGGTTTTGGTTATAAATTATTTATGAATATATATGTAATGTATATGTTGACAACCGTTTGGGACGCGACTGCCAACGAGTGTCCTCAAACAGGATTTAGGTGTCTGCTGGTATCTGGCAACACCAAGGCCCAGATACCTCTAAATAAACTCAGTAGTTAATGTGAGTATGTGTATGTGCTGTTGCGGCGTGCAGTTGTGAGAAATGTAATGATTGTGTTGTGTGTAAACTACAAATGACTTACTTTAAAGAGATTCAGCCAACTTTGCCAAGTACTGTGAGTT
>MNCI01019983.1:51024-94194 GCA_015680685.1 Gnetum montanum
CAAAATATCCTAGCTAACTTTTCTCCCAAGTAACTTGGCCAATGACTTAGAAGATTACTTGCCCAACAAGTTAGGAGGTTACTTGCCCATTTAATTAGGAGGAAGTTAGGAAGTTATTCATAAAGTTAGGGGGAATTAATTAATAAATATTATAAATATTTCCTTTGAAAGTAGTTTATTAAAAAAAGTCTAAATTCCCTAATCTAGTTTAATTTAATTTAATTTAAATTTTAAATACTAAGTGTTATTAATCTCTAAGATTTTACGATAAAAATATAATATAATAGCCACCTTATTTCTGGTAGCGGTAGTTAATTTATCCTTTCTTATTCCCGATAATTGAAGTTAAAATTCAGGATGGCCGAAATATGAGCCCGAAGGTGAAGGCACCGATGCTGCAGCTGCCCGCAACTGATTCAAAATATCTTCTTCGGCCAAAAATCGTTACCAGTAATTGTCATCACAAGAGAAGACTTAGTCGCCGCGTTAGGGAACATCACCGTGTGTTCCGTGAGGATCTACAACTGTTGTAACCTCTACCTTTCGAAAATGCCCTGCAGGTTTTAATGATTTTGTGATTTAATCCTTACTTCATAAATTTTCGCTGCCCTCTGTTTGTGGTAACTGGTAAACTGTCTGGCTTTCAGAATTTTCGTCCAACATTTTGTGTAGATTTTTTTGAGCAATGCCCATTAGGGTTTTAAAAACATTTGTTGTTGCTGTGGATGAAAGCCCAAATTTGTTCGTCGCGCAAGATAGGCGTCCATTCTTCTGAAATCCGCAAGTGCCTCTGCTGGAATTGATAATATATCCACTGCGTTCTACCCTAAACTGGCCTCAGTTCTGTTTGAATTTCTCCACGCGATTGCTGCCTAAAACCCCCTTTAAATCGGCTCATCGGTGAAAGAAGGGCCTCCCACATGCTCCACGAACTCAGGTTCAGCATCTAGCGAGTCAGCAACATAGATCCAACCAGTGCGTGGGTGCAGTCCAGAACAGAAAGCCAAAGGAATTGCCCCAAAACCACGGCATTCAGTTCTGCTTTTTCTCTAATTTTGTTTTTTCCCGGCAGCATTAACAATGGGCCTTTGGTCATACATGAATTTGGATTTTTCTGCAATACAAAAACCTTTACATCCTTTGATACTTTTAAATCCATGAATTCAAAACCAGATGGTAGTCCGTTAGGTTCTTCACTTGCTTCCAACTCTTAGCCGATTTTTGATAATCCATTACCCATGGTGTTGTCTATTTTGACAATATTAATCAAGGAGTATGCTTTCTTGTGGCAAATAATCAATTCTTTGTTTTTATTCCGACCTTCACTCAAGAAAATATCTTGGCATTTTAATTTACTTTCCAAGAAGGCTTCAACATCAAGATTATTTACCAGGCTTGCTTCTCCAAGAATACCCATTACTCACAATACTAAACTACAAATTTACAACCAGGGATTGTGCTAATATTTTGAACAAAATATTCCAACTGCTCCATGTAATGGCCAAATGTGCCAACAGTATGGT
The DNA here is from genome assembly GCA_015680685.1 of Gnetum montanum. Lineage (NCBI taxonomy): Eukaryota > Viridiplantae > Streptophyta > Gnetopsida > Gnetales > Gnetaceae > Gnetum > Gnetum montanum. The sequence goes on from MNCI01019983.1 coordinate 52,548, forward strand.
ATGAGGTGAACTTGTGAAATATGATATGTGAGGTTGAAGAGATTGGCATGATGAGAATATTATATATTCGGGGCCTACTATGGTGTGAGCATTTCTAGGAGTTTCATTCCTTCTTGTGGTAATTAAATATTCCTAATTATTATTCTATTAATCAAACTTTGAACATGCATAACTTTTCTTTCAGGAGTCCAATTTAGGTTAAATTAGTATCGTTGGAATCATTTTGGGAAGTAATTTCTAATCATTTAATTGATTTTATTTTTGGGCATATATCATTTTGGAGGTTATTATAGCAATCATTTTTATAGAAATACATGTAGTTTGAGAAATATGGTTGTGGTGCAAAATGTTGCTTTGTTGAATTGTGGTATTATAATCAACGAATGAATGTGACTGTTAAGTATGAATATATGTGGTCATGTTATGTTGGGTTTGGATGTGTTGTGCTTATGACATGTGTTAGCTTAAGCTAGCTAGAATGTGTACATGTCTTCGCGATGATGCTTGTGACAATCATTGGCAAGTGGTGCTAGTATGAGGGTGTGGACTAGTTGGTGATGAGGCACCTTGGAGGTAGTATGAATTGACCTCCACTATGATGCATTAGTGAGACTCTTATCTCAGGCCTCATCCTGAGAGTGGGAGAATATAAGTATTTGTTCCTATGGCTAGTACATGGCATAGGTGTGTTTATCCCTATCACCATTCCTTTAGAAGGCTAGTGGTTATGGGTCATAGGTTGACAAACCCTAGCATTGGTTAGATAAATAAAATACTCATAGGCAATGGCTATTTATGACCACTCATGGCAATGTTTCACATGCTACATTGAGTATGGATATGCTAGTGACCACATGGACTTAGAATAGTATCAATTTGTGAGTCATAGCCTGATAATATATATTATGATTGTGTGGGTTGTAGGTATGATGGCATGGACATGATAGTGGAAATGATGTGATGTGATGTGCAATATGATGTGTATATGTGTTGTTCTTAGCATGCACAAGACTAACAACTGTTGCAGGTTGCCTTGTACCCCACTCCTCTAATCCAGTGTAGCACTTGTTGACCATCTAATAGGGGAAGTGTAACGGCTTTCCACTCAATTATGTACTAACTTTATTTAATTATGGATGAAAGGTGAAAGAGCCCAACCAAGCATGAAGAGGAAGAGTAGTGCTTGGTTAATGTATATATCCATGTATAGTAGTATGGACTATGTACACTTGTATGAAACTCTCTGTACTCTTATATATATGATGATGATGTTTATGTGTTTTCATATCTTAGTAGAGAAATGCACATTTTTTATTTCTATAGAGACATGTAGTTTTAGAAATCAAAGTGTATGTTTCATTTTAGTTTGGCATGGATTTTTGTGCAATTTGACCTTCCTCAATATCATGTATTTCTACACATCATTAGCTTTTAGTTATCATGATTTTGTTGTATGATTACTAGTGATGCTAGGCATCACCCTACCCTAGCTAGGGTGAGATGTTACATTGTGGTATCAAAGCTAGTTTACTCTAATGTTGTATGATGGTTGGGGTACTCACCCATTTGTGATTTTAGGTTACAGATATGTATGGTAGATGTGGTCATGATGCTAGTGGGGCTTGCAGACAAAAAGGGCTTAATGATGAACAAGAGCAGGCTCCTCAAACATCTAGTAGTGGTCCTACAAATAGGCAGCTAGATCTTATACAATAGTTGTTACAGATCTTGTAGTAGCATGTTGTAGCTAATGATTCTCCTGTTTCCATGATCAGGAAAGTGGTAGTGATAGTGGAGGCTTAGGAGAATCAAATAGACAACCTATTAATAGGGAATCAATAGAGTAGTTTTAGAAGTTGGGACCTCCTAAATTTGATGGCTTTGAGGATCCCACTATAGCTCTAGAATGGTTGGTGGAATTACAAATAGATTTTGATTTGATGGGCTATTCATTGATTTAGTAGACACACGTAGTAGTCTATTAGTTAGTTGATATTACCTAGCATTAGTGGATGACTGAAGAGTAGGCCAAGGGATGGACTAGCCAAGAGGTGGCATGGGATGATTTTTTGACCTCTTTTAGAGCCTATTATGTGTCTACCTAATATGCTTAGGCCATGGAGGATGTGTTCTATCATTTGTATCAAGGTAGTTGGTCTATGATGGAATATGATGCTCATTTCTCTAAGCTGAGTAGTTATGTACCACATATGTAGATAGATTCTTAGGCATAGGCAAATAGATTTGTTTGAGGTTTGAGGCCATCTTTGAAAGATCACCTATTACCCCTTAGATTAACATCCTATGATAAGGCTAGAGTAGTAGCCATGGATTTAGAGAGGATTCAGCAAGAAGATATAGCACATAGAGGGAGGTAATAGGGGTAGAAAAAAGGACCAAAATTTGTAGAGAGGCATGGCTCCTCTAAGAAAGATCATGGGCATGGAGGAGAGAACCCAACACCTGCTTATGGTCCTATTGTTAGAGCTAGTCATGGAGCTATTACTTGTTATAGATGTGGGCATCCTAGTCATATGTAGAGTGATTGCCAAAATTGTTTTGCATGTGGGTAGCAAGGGCATTGGGGTCAGGAGTACCTAAAGTAGGCAAGTAGTAGCAGAGGAGGTAGAGGCTAAGGATAGTGACCTCTAGTTCAAGGTGTACATGGAACACTTGTTACTCTACTAGGAAGAGCAGACTAGAGGACCTAGGGATGAGTGTATGCCTTAACAAACTAGCCATTGTATGTGCAACTATACACAGTCATGGAGACGAGAGGTACAATTATTGGCTTTTTGTATTGATTTTATTTGATCTAGGTGCTAACCATTCTTTTGTAGATCCTATGGTTTCACATTATGTAGCTCTTGTATGTCATTCTCTTTCTCCTCGTTTGATAGTATCTTCTGTTGGGGATCATGAAACTCAATTTGCTCAGTTGTGTATAGTATCCCAATAGAAGTAAAAGATGTGTAGTGGGTTAGTAATTTTCATGTTATGAATCTTGGGGTATATGATGTGATTTTAGGGGTGGATTAGTTGTCACAGTTCAATGCTAGTTTGGACTATTGGTAAAAGCTCCTATGATTACAAGCAGTTGATGGTGCTCCGATTGAGGTACAAACTCATCCAAGGACTATGCACCTAGATTTGGTCTCCTCTTAGACATACCATAGGATGTTTCCAAAAGGGCATGAATGCTTGTGGATACAATATATAAAATAGATATGGTGGAGATAGATCAAATTCTTATGATTCAAAAATTCTTTGATGTATTCTAGTTAAGATTACTGGGTTTGGCACTGAGGCAAGAGATTGAGTTCAAGATCAAACTTAAACCTGGTATAGAGCCTATTTCAAAGGCTCCGTATAGAATGTCTCCCATAGAGCTAGTAGAGCTAAAGTTTTAGCTACAAGAATTATTGAACAAATGCCTCATTCACCCTAGTGTATCACCATGAGGTACACTATTGCTATTTGTTAAAAAGAAGGATGGGGGTTTTCAACTATGCATAGATTACAAGTAGCTAAACTAGGTGACTATAAAGAATAAATATCCCCTACCATGCATTGATGAGTTGTTTGACCAACTTCAGGGAGCTCATGTATTTTTAAATATTGATCTCAAGTATGGGTATCATCAAGTATGGGTTCATAAATAAGATGTGTCAAAGGCAACATTCAAAACACAATATGGCCATTATGATTTTTTGGTGTTTCCATTTGCATTGACAAATGCACCAACAGTTTTCATGCATCTCATGAACAGTGTGATGCAACCATTCCTAAATTAGTTTATGATTGTGTTTAAATGATATCTTAGTATATTCTCTTGATGAGAAATTACATGCAAAGCACTTGTGAACAATTTTACAGACTTTGAGGAAGTAACGATTGTATGCTCAACCATCCAAGTATTCATTTTGATAGTCAGAGATTTAGTTCTTGGGACATGTGGTGTTAAGAGCTAGCATTTTTGTGGATCTTGGAAAGATTATAGTCATTTGTGATTTGCCTATGCTACAATCAGTAGTAGAGGTGCAAATCTTCTTGGGATTGGTAGGATATTACCATAGGTTTATGGAACATTTTTTATGCATAACATCTCCTTGGACTCAATTGTTGAGGAAGCAGCTAACTTTACTTAGAGCTTAGCTTGCCAGGATGCATTTGAAGAGTTGAAGCATAGATTGGCGATTGCTCTAGTGTTAATATATCTTACACTAGGACATCCATATGATGTTAGTATTGATGCTTTAGGGAATGGATTTGGTGGTTTGTTAATGCAGGATGGATAGGATGTGGCTTATGCATCTCGTCAATAGAGGAAACATGCATGACCTAGAGTTGGATGTTGTGATATTTGTATTGAAGATTTGGCAGCATTATCTATATGGACAGTACATTACGATTTGGAGTAATGATATGATCCTACAATATCTTATGTGTTAGCCATAGTTACACTTGTGACAATGTAGGTGGGTGGAGCTGCTTGTTGACTTTGATTTCACTATTAAATACAGGCTTGGTAAGATTAATAAAGAAGCAAATGCATTACATAGGATGGCAAGTAAGCTTAATATCATGACAATTCAATTAGATTTTCAGGAGCAGATATGAGAGTAACAACGACATGATCGATGGTGTCAAGAATTGAGGCAACATATCACCTTTGATGAACTACTCTCTATGGATAGCCATGAAGTGTTATGGAGGGATGATCAAGTATGTGTTCTAGAAGCTCTATGAATTCAGTTGATGGATGAGGCCCACATGAGTAGATACCAAATGCATCCAGGTAGTTAGAATATGTACCAGAGTTTATGATGGATGTATTAGTGGCTTGGTATGAAGAGGAATGTAGCAGAATATATTTCTCGATGTTTAATTTGCTATCAAGTGAAGATAGAGCATCAGAGGTCTAGGGGATATTTACATTCCCATGATATTCCTCAGTGAAAATGGGATGTCTTTGGTATGGATTTCATTATTGATCTTCCATGGATTCGAAGTGCCTATGATGCTATAGTAGTAGTTGTTGATTTGTTGATAAAGTCTACTCTTTTCCTTTCTGCATGAGAAGCAATGAATGAAGTAGAAATTGCACATCTCTTTCTTGTAGAGATCGTGTAGTTGCATAGTGTGCCATAATAGATTATTAGTGATAGAGATGCTTGATTGATGTCACATTTTTAGCAAGAATTTCAGAACAAGATGGGTATAAAGCTAAATATGAATTTAGGATATCATTCACAAATTGATGGTTAAAACTAAGTGGGTGAATTAGATTGTAGAAGACATGTTGAGAGCCTATGCTTTACAATATAGAGAAGGTTGGGATTGGATGCTATTATTAGTTAAATTTGCATATAATAATAATTATTAGAAGATTTTGTGGATAGAACCATATGATATTTTATGTGGTAGACCATGTAGAATACCTTTATGTTGGGATACCATAGTAGATCATTAGTAGGTGAGCACAGATTTGGTGACCAAGATCACAAAGTAGATTTGTGAGATTTGAGATAGATCAAGAGCTTCACTGGATAGGAAGGTAGCATATTCCAATTGGCATCAAAGGCCACTAGAGTTTTTGGTCAAGGATCATGTATTTCTTCATGTTTCTTCCTTGAAAGGCCTTACCCAATTTGGCCAAAAAGGAAAATTGGCTCCTAGATACACTGATAATTTTTAGGTATTATAGCAGATTAGGAGAGTGGCATGTCATATAGCATTACCTCCTCATTTGGTACATGCATAGGATGTGTTTCTTGTATCTATGCTACAACATTATGTTCCTAATGAACATCATGTGATTGACCATTCAAGAATATAACTATAGTCTAATGTCAATTATGTTGAGCATCTAATGGAGATTGTTGATTGTATGTTATGACAGCTAAGCAGTAAATTTTTACATTTGATCAAGATTTTATGGAGTAGACATGGAGCTTTAAAGGCTACCTTAGAGGTGAAGATTGAGATGTGCACAACTCAACCTAATATCTTCTGGGGGGAAGATTCTCAAGAAGGGGAGAGTGTTACATCCCATCCAGATACATTAGGTATGGTCATATGCTTATAATTTATACATTACGTGTAAATTAGTCTTAGTCCCTTGCCCAAAATCTTGCCTTTTCTCCCTCTCAGAGTTAGAATTATTTCTACATGCCCATAGTAGGAGTCATAAACTGAATAGATCTTTATTTGAGCATTGTGTACCTGAGCACACGTTGTGTATGACAATAAAGATGAACTTTGTGATAAACCTTGAAGCATCCAAAATAGATTAATTAATGTTAATTACTATTATTTAATGATTTTCTTAGTTAATTAATGTTCTCTCTCACCCTACAACTCTCTTAATTAAGCACACATAGTATGATCACTTCGAGCATGTGTGTAACACTTGGTAACCCAGTAATGATTAGCGTTCGGTAATCCTAGTAGTGTTGCACTAGTTTAGGATGTGTACGGCAAGTGAGAATGAATACTAGTGTTAGGATTAGTTAGATCCTAGTTAATAAGTAGTTAAATTAAATTAGTAACTTAGTTATCTCTCTCCTCCCTTATTAATACCAGGACAATAAAAACATAAAAACCCATAAAAATCATATGCCTCAAGTTTACTTAACCATACAATCGTGACATACAAGTAAGCTTGGGAAGACAATGATTGACTAATCTGTCCTTGTTTGACAAAGGCACATAAGCACTTAGTCCTTGGAATTCAACCAGATCATGCATGGATGCTCGTATTTGTATGGTTGAGCGTAGGGATACCTCGCTACTCATCATTGGTGTCATTGCCAGGGACTTTATTGTTTGTGTGTTAATCAGAACTTAGGAAATATTTCACATCATTGGAATGAACCCTTAGGGTTGGTTAAAGAAAAATAATAATAATAATACATTACACACTAAATAGACAATCATGTCTCTTTCTTCATACGAGAGTGTTTCATCGTCTAGATCTGATACAAGGAATAATCAGAGGCGTAGTACACATGATAATTCGTCAGTCCCTCAACAGTTTCATGTGGTATATGTTCATCCAAATGAGTATATACCAAACTTTACATTTATCCTCCACCAGGATCAATAACTATGTTGGTGAGATTTAGAAGGTAACATAGTGTTACCTCCCGATCACTCAGTCTCAGGCATGCTTCTTCATGATCTCACACGAATTGGTATGTAACACTTATAGGCAGAATATGTTGTGCATGAACATGACTCGAGAGAGTATCACCCCACGGAAGAACAACATCAAAGGGACTTACAATAGGAGATACATCACAAGTCCATGAAGGAAAAGTTATTGCAAAATGTACCACATGTCCTAAGCAAAAATGATGGTGGTGACCCTACCTTAGGGAGTCGCCCACAAAATGAAGTTCCTTCCGTTGACTTTGGTCAAGGGGTTGTGTATCAGAATCTTTACTCAACTATCCATAACCTAGATTCTAGTACCAACAGACATAAAGGGTCTGAGAAAGAAACATGAACACATGACAAAGATGGACATTCCAATCGTAACTACGATCGAAGCCGCAACCACTGAAGAGAAGGAAGTAGGCACAGACATGGTGACAATTCTCCTTATTCTTCACCTTCATCATCTCCTTCACCCTCTCCTTTAGGATCTAGACGTAGTCACAAAGAAAAATACCATGAGGATAAGGGTAGGTGAAATGGAAGTCATAAAAAAATAGTCAAGAAAGGGGATGAGGGCACTCTAGACAAACACACTGTTAAACAAGGGAGAGTAGGGAACAACATAGCCATCATAGATGTCACAAACGAGATGATCACGATGAACCCCTACTCGCTACTTGAAGTATGCTAGACATAATTGAGGCTGTTAGAATCCCAACAAGGCACCAAAAAGATACTAGGATCAAGATATTAGACATGAAAAACATCCCATTATTTGAAGGGGGGTACAACACTGATCCTCAAAATCATATATAAGCATTTCATGATGCATGTGCCTTACAAAATATAGAAAATAAATAGCAAAAACTTAAGTTACTCCCATGGACACTAGTCATAGAAACGGAGAGCTGGTACCGGTCCTTAGAACTAGAATCCATTCATAGGTGGAGTACCATGTTAGAATGTTTCAACAATAAGTACCAAACGTACTCCCAAGTGTCTAATGTGAAAAAGAAAATCCAAGGATGGAAACAAGGAGGACATGAACCCTTGGATGCTACCATGGACTGATATTATGCAGTGTTACATCATTGCCCAGGCCATGGTTATTCGCAGAGGGATCAACTACGCCATCTCATAGATGGGCTTAGGCATGAAACTCGAAGAACCCTTGGGACGTATGCCCAAGGAAGACTATCTGAGCTTAAGATCCATCAAGTACAAAGATTATTGGATCAAGTTACTAAGGAGGAAGGTGAGCTAAGGAAAAGAGAGAGTGCGGAGGAATATAATAGAGATCGTTCTCTCTGAAAGAAGGGAGTAAGATTTTGTGAGGATGAAGATGAGTCACCCCTTGAAGAGATGGTGAATAGGAAAAATTTTCCTATTCAAAAGTTAGCATAGGAAGTATTGGCAAAGGTAGACCAAATGTGGGACTCCCTAGATAATAGATTTCAAATAGTTCTCAAAATAGTAGAGGAGTCTAGAGAGTAACGTAGTGATTGAGAAAAGAGAAAAAAGAGAGAAATTGAACACACATGTAACAAGGGTAAGGGTAGAGTTGCCATCAATGAGGAGATTGTGGATTCAGATAGAGATACTAATAGTGGATGTAAGATATGCTAATAAAACCATCCTAAGGGATATTTCCCTGTAATCTCACATCTGTAGAAGTCTGGGATGTATGCACTCAACCCACAATTAAACTAAAGGCAAACACCTCGAAGGTTACCTTATCCCCAAGGTAACCCAAGAAAATTCCACCAACCCTTATCATATTATCCAAGTGGAATTCCATCACAATCAACTGAGCAATATCAATAGTGGTAGCACCCACAATCATGGACAATGCCACCACCACAGCAATAGTATCCTTACCGTCAACCTAACCCGTATGGATATTACGGGCAACAGCCAATCTCTCCACGTGACTCTACTAGTCACATCATTCCTCAACCTCAATACCAAGCCCATGAGTATCATAGGACTCCTTCTCCTAGTGGTGATGTTCCACAAGCATACCATCCTTCTCATTCAGTTGCATCTCTTCCACCCTTAACTCCATTACCACCTGCTCTAGCTATGTAGGGTGAGCTGCCTACCCAGCCGTAGCAACGTAATGCTACAAGGGTTGTTAACCCTTAATTTACTGTTGTTTCAGACAACCGTGTAAAGCAAATACCTTTGTTTAGAACTACTAGTCCAACTAAGCCCTTGCAACCACAAGCGGCTGATTCTTCAACTGCCTCATCATCACTTGAAACATCGAAGCTCCCTTCAACCCAAAAGCCGTGCTCAACACATATGGTCATGTTAGCACATGTTGTCATCAATTGGATAAAATTTGGCCATTTTCCTAGAAAATTCTCTAATCTTGGGAGTCCTCTAATATATCTACAAATCACTGGAAATGATCCATGCAAAGCTCTTTTGGATTCAAGTTCTAGTGTGAACTTAATATCTCAAGAAATGTACAAGGCTTGAAAGCTGCCTCTACTAAAAAAGAGTAACATTCATTTAGAGTTGATCGACCATTCCATCACTATCCCATTAGTACTAGTGAAGGACATTGTCACCACTATTTGTGGATGGTCATATCTAGCTGACTTCCTAGTGATTTAAGTGAACAATGATAAGGGGGACTTCCCAATCATAATGGGAAGAGCATGGCTAAGCAAAATTGATGCACACCTAGGAATCTATGATCTTTCCCCAAAAATATTAAAGGAAAATACATTTGGAAAGATTGAGAAGAAGAAATTTCCATGCATTGCATACAATGACACTGGGTGTAATTATGTGTAGAAGTCCTAGTTTGTACAAAGTTTAATATTGCCTGCATGCAATCAGTGTGCACAAGTAACTAATATACAAAGATGCCTATATGTAGTAGCCACAATATAGGAAGGCACCCAGTGGCTGACAGTTGATCAAGAAAGCTTTTCAACTATATGCATGGAACCAACTAAGGGTTTGACTTACACTTACATTAATCACATAAACACATTAGAGCAAGTCCATCACCAACTTCCAAGTCTTGACATTGAAAGTATCAATTGGGGGAAGTTGGAAATCCTTGATAATTTTAAGCAGGAGCCCCTTGAGCTAAAACCATTGCCCATTGGTATGGAATATATGTTTCTTAAAAATGGAAAATCGTTAATTATTAATGCTAAGCTTGCTCCTCAACAAAAAGAGAGACTGCTAAAAGTGATAAATAAATGGTTGAAAGCCTTCACTTGGTCATATCCCGAATTAACTTGAATAGATCCTAGAATATGCCAACATAGAATTTACATCGACCTCTCCATGAAGCCTCAAAGAAAACCATAGAGGTGACTTAACCCAGAGCTTAAGCAAGTGGTTAAGGAAGAAATTGAATAGCTCCTAAAAGCTGGGTTCATATACCCCATTTCTGATACTGAATGGGTTAGTCTGTTAATTATTGTGCCCAAAAAGGGAGGAAAATGGAGGGTGTGCATAGATTTTAGGCTATTGAATATGAAAAAATTCAAAGATCACTTTCCATTTCCATTCGTCGACCAAATCTTAGACACCATTGCAAGGCATAGCTACTATAGTTTTCTAGATGTGTACAGTGGGTACAACCAAATACAAATAGCCCCAGAAGACCAAGCCAATACTACGTTCACCAATCCTTGGGGAACATTTTCATATAAACAAATGTTGTTTGGCTTGTGCAATGGCCCTGTAATGTTTCAATAATTAGTTCTAAGTGTATTCCAATAACAGATAGGAAATGGTGTGGAGGTCTTCATGGATGACTTCTCCACCTACGAAGCAAACTTTGATCAAGCCTTAGACTGGTTAGAGAAAGTACTAAAGCGATGTGTAGAAACCAATTTAAGGCTCAACTAGTAGAAAAGTCATTTGATGATCCAAGAAGATATCGTACTAGAGCATAAAATTTCACGAACAAGGATAGAGGTAGACCCCAAAAAAATCAAAGTTATCCAAGGAATTACCCATCAACCAGAAACTATAGAAGATATCCAGTCATTCCTTGGACACACTGGCTACTATAGAAGGTTTATTGAGAAATTTTCAAAGGTTGCAAAAACATTAGTTAAACTAACAAAGAAGGACATACCTTTTGAATGGACCAGGTAATGAAAACTAGCTTTCCAAACTTTAAAATAGAAGCTCATAGAAACACCCATTCTACAAGATCATGACTAGTCCAGACCATTCCACATAATGACTAACACATCCAACTATGCTTTAGGAGCCATACTTACATAGTTAGATGACCAAAAACATCTTTATTACATCCATTGTGAAAGTAGGAGTATTGTTGGTGCACAACTTAACTACACCATAATAGAGAAAGAATTAATGGTTGTAGTTGTAGTACTTGCACTAGAAAAATTTAGGTACTATGTCTTGGGCTATAGTGTATTTTTGCACACGGATCATAGTGTAATTAGGTTTCTAATGAATAAACTAATGGTGAGCCCTTGCATCATACGATGGCTCTTAATCTTACAAGAGTTTGATCTTACAATGATTAATTGAAAGGCCACGGAGAACATAATTGCTAATCATTTATCTTGGTTGTGATGGGACAACAAAGAGGATGAGTATCCAATTTTTGATCACTTCCCTAATGAACTCCTATTTGCAGGTGTAGTGAATAATTAATTAACCATGGAGACAAACTAGTATAGTAGTATTGTCACTTATCTCCTTACAAAACAAACACCACAAGGGTTTGACATTAAAAAGAAACAACAGTTTCTTCACCAAGCCAAGTATTTTATGGAAATCAATTGGCAACTTTACAAAGTATGTCCTGATGGCTTGGTTTGATGGTGTGTTCCAAATGTAGATCAATTACAAGTTCTCCAAGATGCTCATGAGGGTCCTTGTGGGGGTCATTACGCTGGAAGACGAACAACCATTAAGATCTTGCTTGCGGGATATTATTAGCCTACATTGTTCTAGGATGTCCATCATTTTTTCCAATCTTGTGAGAACTATCAACATGATGGGGGAATGACTGCTAAAATGGAGGGTTTGCAACAATGGATTCAACCTTTAGAACCCTTCAACATTTGGGGAATTGATTTATGGGGCTGATTACACTAATGTCCAATGGAAAAGCTTATATTATTGTTCCTATTGATTACCTTACAAAATGGGAAGAAGCAGCCACTATTAAGGACTGTACATCATCTACAGCTACATGATTTGTTCAACAACAAATCGTAAATAGGTTTGGCATGTCGGGTGCACTTATTTCTGAAAATGGTACACACTTTATAGGTGCAACATTTTGAAAATTAATGCAATGCTTAGGGGTTGAGCATAAACTAACTACACCATATCACCCCCAAGCGAATGTTCAGCTGAAGTCACCAATAGGGAGATTACAAAGATATTGATAAGAACCATTAGCAAGTATAGGTGAGACTGGAGCATTAAACTGAATGATGCTCTTTGGGCATACTGCTCCACATGGAAACTCCCTATAGGCTACTCTTCCTGTGAGTTAGTGTACGGTAAACTACCAATGCTTCCTATTCAAGCTAAGCTTCGTACACTATCCATGGCATGTGACCTCAACCTTGACCTTGATGTAGTACAAAAGCAATGGTTGATGATCCTTAACTTGCTAGATGAAAACTAATTAGTTGCCCTATCATCTAACGAACTACACAAGGCCTTCAATAAACAACGTTATGACCTAAGAATTAGAAAAGTTAAATATCAATCAGGAGATAAGGTTCTCTACTAGAATCCCACACATGTGCCACAATGCAACAAATTTCAAATGTTGTGAGAAGGACCTTATATTATCTATACAATTTTTCCTTCAGGGGCCATGTTGATTTACAAGCCTGAGAGCTCGAATAAGAAACTGTTAGTCAACGTCCAATAGACCAAATCTTTCCATGAGCCTAGGATAGCTAGTACTCATCCTACCTCTATTGGTGGACAAACTTACTCACTATTTTGGATCTCCTCCTTCTGACTTAGTTGTGGGGGAGATGGCCACCTATGCCAACCATTCTAGGCCCTTAATCCTTTTTTGTATTTTTGTTTTACATGTTTTTGTTTTACACATTTCTTCAATCTTTCTTATTTTTTTTATACCATCATTCACATTTTTACTATTTCTTTGTTTGGTTGATTTACTTTCATTCATCATACAATAAGTGCTTATGATGGTGGATTGAATTATATAATATTGATTACTAATGTTGGGTTTTTACCTTTGATCTTCAATGTTGATACTATGATATGATTCTTTTGATAAAACAGGCAATGAGTCCACATCGTCCATTCGTCCATTCAACTTTGTGGTCTCTCTTGGTTTTGGAACTGTATTGTCCCTTTTCCTAAACAAACTTATTAATGAATTGGTAGCTTCGTATTCTTCAAACCAAGGAAGGATTCAATGGTTGAAAAAGATGTGACTTTAAGGGGATTCGATGCATTTGTGTTGGCCATTCTCTTGGGTCCTTAGATGCTTTTTCATGGGTTCTTCGCCATTCCACTGATGACCAAACATCAGGAAGCCAAGTAAATCAAATAAGTCTTTGCATGGTGTGGTTCTCATGCAAGAAAAAAAGGAAGAAGCAAAAGAGTGAAAATTCAAAGCACACCCCTTAGACATAATAAAGCAATATGGGATACAAGCATTGGTTATGATACTAGAAAGACATGTTACCCATGCCTAAAGGTTCCCTCTAACTAAGGCCCTTTCTCACTTCCTGCTTCTCCATATCACTCTCCTTGGAATGGTGGTGACTCTTTGGGGAAACATTCTTGTTGCTTCAATGGGATGGATTGGCCAAGTTTATTGATGCGAGGTCACTAAATGTGGTTGGTTTAAATTCAGATTTGGAATGAGCTCTACTCAATTGCCTTAACCATAAAATACACAAGGGGCTTTACACAACCTTGCTCTTGGGATTCCATTTCATTTTCTACTCTCCATATTTCTTCCCATTTTCCACCTCATTGCCAATTTTATGATTAGTCTATATCTTGGTTGATGCATTTTTTTTCTTTGGTAAATTCTTGTGGGTCAGTCTTTAACCATTGTTTCCATATGTCATTCCTAGAGCCTACAGACTCTTTGGTTTGTGGGTTTGTTAGGGCATAAAAGGCATGAGCCTGCTTTCAGGAGGACCCACTAACATTCCTTTATGGTGCAATTGTTAAATTCTTCTCCTTAAAAATTTCCTGCAATCAACCATTTCTCGTTTCATCCACATCCATGACATCCATTTTATTGTCTTTGCCATTGTTATTTTTCCCATCTTTCTTGTTCTTTATATTTTTCCATCTTATTGCTACCAGAGGTTTGCTCTTAGTCGTGGGGGCCCTAGCACAAATTTTTCAATTTCTCCATTCTACTACTTGCCTAACCCCTACACCTTGGGTAGTCACCAGTGATAAACCTCTAACCCAATTTCTGCCATAACTACAACCTAGCCAATGTACTTTATATTGAGGCAAGGTATTAACTACATTATGGTTTACTTATCCTTGCTCATTCATGACTGTGTCATGTGTGCATATGGCGATTACATGAAATATGGACTGGGATAGGAGGAAGCACTTGGGATGGACTAGAGTTGGAGTATTTATGAAAGGAATAAGTTTGGTTGTGTGCCTATGGATAAAGAATGGAGGGTGCAATCTCGGCAATGGCAGCAACACACCTCATTTTTCTTCTTCCTCTTTCTCTTCAAGCTATCAAGTGAAGGCCTGGATATCATTTATGTATAGTGTTCACCACAATGGTCATGAACACTAATGTTGTAATGTATTGTGTTATTGGTCCATTCACCGGGCACTTTGAGTCTATTATTCCCTTTCATTGTCAATTCTCATTCAGTCAATAATCCCATACCTTTTCAATATTTTGTAAGGAACTCGAGGATGAATTTTCATTCAGTCGTGAGGGTATGATGAGCTGTGATATCACATTTGCGATATCGGAGCCTTCCATGCCATATCACGTACGTGATATCAAGGCTTGCCTCGTTGCCTATAAATAAGAGGTAGGCACACTTGGTTTGCATAGTTAGTCTTAGTCCCTTACCCAAACTCTTGCCTTTTCTCCCTCTCAGAGTTAGAATTATTTCTACGTGCCCATAGTAGGAGTCATAAACTGAATAGATCTTTATTCGAGCATTGTGTACCTGAGCACACGTTGTGTATGGCAATAAAGACAAACTTTGTGATAAACCTTGTAGCATCAAAAATATATTAATCAATGTTAATTACTATTATTTAATGTTTTTCTTAGTTAATTAATGTTCTCTCTCACCCTACAACTCTCTTAAGTAAGCACACACAGTATAATCACTTCGAGCATGCGTGTAACACTTGGTAACCCAGTAACAATTAGCGTTTGGTAATCCTAGTAGTGTTGCACTGGTTTAGGATGTGTACAGCAAGTGAGAACGAATACTAGTGTTAGGATTAGTTAGAGCCTAGTTAATAAGTAGTTAAATTAAATTAGTAACTTAGTTATCTCTCTCCTCCCTTATTAGTACCAGGACAATAAAAACATAAAAACCCATAAAAATCATATGCCTCAAGTTTACTTAACCATACAATCGTTACATACAAGTAAGCTTGGGAAGACAATGATTGACCAACCTGTCCTTGTTCGACAAAGGTGCATAAGCACTTAGTCCTTGGAATTCAACCGGATCATACGTGGATGCTCATATTTGTATGGTTGAGCATAGGGATACCTCGCCACTCATCACATGGGCATCATAGTGGAAATGATGTGATGTGATATGTGATATGATGTGTATATGCATTGTTCTTGGTATGCACAAGAATAATACTTGTTGTAGGTTGCCTTGTGTCCCACTCCTCTCCTCCAATGTGGAACATGTCAATCATCTAGTAGAAGAAGTGTAAAAGCTTCCCACTTAGTTATGTACTAACTTTATTTAATTACAGCAGGAAGGCGTAGGAGCCTAGATGAGCATGAAGAGGAAGAGTAGAGGAGGGAAAATTCTTCAATTCTTGGTTAATGTATATTTCCATGTACATTAGTATGAACTATGTATAATTGTATGAAACTATTTATACTCTTATATATATGATGATGATGTTTATGTATTTTTGTATCTTCATAGAGAAGTGCACATTTTTTATTTCTATAGAGACATGCAGTTTTAGAAATTGAAGTGTATGTTTCATTTTGGTTTGGCATGGATTTCTATGCAGTTTGACCTTCCTTAATATCATGTATTTCTACACATCATTAGCTTTTTGTTATTATGCTTCTATTATAAGATTACTAGTGATCCTCGGCATCACCTTGCCCTAGCTATGATGGGGTGTTATAATGATAAAATCAACTATCTAATAAACATTGATATATCTCTGACAACGATGCCAATGATAACTTATAGAGGATTCCAACACTCAATCATATATGTCACAAGTATTCACTTGGAATTAGATTATAATATGTGGTTGGACAATTGGTGTAGTCAAATTTTGATGCAAAACGATATTGTAAAAATGATATGGTATCAATGATGTTGTTTATACGATATTATTATATATGCTACGTCATCATTGATACGATACCTTTAGATATGTGTAGCCCCACAAATACAACACTTAGGCACATGATCCACTAACTTTTCATTTAGTCCCTTAGCATAACTATTACAATTTGTTTTTTTAGTTAGCAAGAGATAAGTGAATGTCCAATGTGATGTTTTATAGTTGAGTGGTATCTTTATTCGAGCAAGTTGTACTTGGGCACAAGTTGTGACTAAAAATAAATATGGAGATTATTTCCCATCATTACAGTATC
Organism: Gnetum montanum; assembly: GCA_015680685.1. Classification (NCBI taxonomy): domain Eukaryota; kingdom Viridiplantae; phylum Streptophyta; class Gnetopsida; order Gnetales; family Gnetaceae; genus Gnetum; species Gnetum montanum. The sequence continues at coordinate 69,535 of MNCI01019983.1, forward strand.
ACTTGGTTTATATTTTGTTTACTTGGAATGATTTTCTATATTTTCTTAATACTTTACTTTCTTCAGTACTTTACTTGTTAATAGTAAGTGGAATGGATACAACTAATTTTAAGCATTAAGTCTAATCATTTGGTAATCTTATTATTACTAAGTCTAATCATTTGGTAATCATTTGCTATGCTCTAAGAACTTGTTATGCTCTCTAGAACATCTAGAGTTTTGACTAAGTGCTAATCAAAAATGTAGATAGAAATGGTTCAGGCCCTCCTTCTAGCGCCAAAAACTATACTGTCCTAAATCGTCGATGTAAGGCTGGAAGGAAAACAAACACCGAGAGATCATCGGGCAGCCACAGCTGACCCTGCCTTTGCCTGAGGGCAAGCTAGAAAAATAAATGAAGGCAGAGTACCTTGGATGTTTTGCACGCAAATCAACCAAGGACTTCCCCGAGCGTAAGCTACGGCTAGCGCTGGGGTTATTGTAAACGGGATGTAAACGGAATGCAAACGGCGATACGAAATGTAAAAAGAGCGTACTGAATTATAAATAAAGCATAAATAGAATTATATTGTAAACAAAGAATAAACCAAAGTAAATAATGTAAATAGAAGGCAATGATGAAACTGTATTGTATTGTTCAAATAGGAATATGCACCGGTCAAAGCGTAGTTGCACACGTGTGGATGGCAAGTCAAATACCTAGCCTCGGAATGATATGACACGATGATGCGATGATGAAATGGGCTGAATGTGAGAAAAACTTGGAAGCCAACAATTAGATGTGCCGAGCATCCAAGGATTACAAGTTTTGTCCTTTTTCAGAATTGCCAATCTCTCCAATTTTTGCCTCCCTCCATCTTCTTCTTTTTGCCTCCTCCAGTTTGTGTGAATTGATAGGGTATTTATAGGGTTGGGCTAGGCTTGGGCAGTTGCATTCTTTGACCAAGTTCAATGTATCTCTGTTAGATAGTTGTGCACGAGTTGGATGTGTGTTGGAAATTGCATTCTTTGACCAGGTTCAATGTATTTTACAATTTGTGGGTCATTAAAGCCCATGAAAATACAAACAAATTAAAAAAACAAGCCCTCAAGCCATAAAAATTTAAAGAAAACTTAGGAGGATTAGCTCCGGCTCTAGCCCACTTGAAAAATTATATATTTTTTTTGTTGTGTTTTAGACCATGAGGGCTTGACATGCCCACAAATGGGGATTTATAATAAAATGTACAATAAGAGAAATTTGACTGCCCAGCGTGACCTGTAGTGTGACCTCCAAAACTTGCAATTTTGAGTGAAAATCTAGAATTTTTTAAGGTTGGGACCCATAGTTATCAATAGTGGACCCTGAGAGTGACTTGCACCATTGAAATCAAGTCATTTTGGCTCAGTTTTGGGGCTCTAAAAGTTGGTGACGTTGATCCTTATGTTGTGCAACGTCTGAAAAAGTAACCCCAGCATCACCAAGTCAAAATGGCATATTTGAGGCCCAAATCTTGATTTTCTAAAGGCTAGGAGATGCTAAGGACCTTGGTGAAGGTTATGGAGGGTCCTTGTGCTCAATTTTGGCCTGTTTTGACTCAATTTCAGGGCTCCAAAAGTTGGTGACGTTGATCCTTACGCTGTGCAGCATCTGAAAAAGTAACCAAAGTGTACTTAGCCAAAACCAAAAATTTTGAACCTGAAAATTTTGATTCTGGATGCTGGAAGTTGGTGCAATTTCCTATGGACCCCGGGGGAACCTTGCCTATTGAATCATGAACCATCGGGGGCTGTTTCAGAGGCCTCCAAGTTTGGTCACGCTGTACTCATGTTGGGCAGCAGTATGACTTAGCTTGATTCTTGTCTAAAAGTGCTAGGCCAAAATTAGTGGTGTTTCACAACTGACTACCACCTATGGCCTATCATCCACATTGGCTACTGATCATGACCACTACCATCACATGCTATTGCATGTTGCTAATGCATGCTACTAATGCGTGCCTAATTATGGTTTGCTAGCTACCATGTGTCGGTTATGGTGGGAGGAGAGGAGGGGAGGCCTGATGTTTCTAGGATAAAGAGAAATTATTGTCTGCTGGTTCCTCATTGAAGAGGGGAGTCCTCGATGATCCTGGGTAGTCACCGTCCCTATGTGAGAAGGAGAAGGAGAAAACAAAACCTCACATGCCTTGCTACTTCTAATGCACCACTTTCTCTCGTACACGTTTACCACTACTAATCGTCATTCACTACATCATGTGTTGCTACTTCAGACCTGCAAAAGGGAAGGCCCGATCTTAGTTGCTAACACTACCTACACATCCACCATTACTTGTAGCACATCACTGGGAGAGCCTACCAATGGTTCCCATTGACACGTCTCTACTTAATGTAGATATATCCCCCACTGCTATCACTGGTTCGCTACTGCCGGTGGTGCCCACTATCGAACAAGAAAACCCTGATTGCTATCAAAGATGGAGAGAGAGATAGAGTGAAATGGAGAGAGAGATCTACTCTGATCACCCACAAACTACCTACTACATGTATGTTGTCAGAATGTTTCATCACCACTACATAGGGGAGGGAGGAGAGAAAGACTGCTTACTATAACCATCCACCACATGCCCTATCATTTGTGGCAAAAAATATGAGGAGGTTGCCTACTGTTGTGTGCTTGTTTCTACCATCGAAGTTGATGCTACTGGTGTTGATGCCACTCTACTGTCACATGCAAACAAAATGCATTCTTACTGCCTATCAGATACTATCACAAGCTTCTAATGTCACTGTCATCTAAAATTGCTAATTTCATGCAGACTGCCACTAGTGCCTACATGTATAGAGAGGAGAGAGAGATAGGCTAGCGATGATCTTCAAAAGAAAGAGAAACCATCATTTTCCACCACACGTTGTCTAAGCACGTCTGCCTTGCTGTTATGGGAAAGAGGAGAGAGGCCAAAGGGCATCATGTGATCACTACCACCTTGATGTGCCTTTGATGCACACTATTTTCATTTGCAACACCCACCACATGCCTTTCAGAGTTGTTGCCATTCATGTCACATTGGTTGCCTGCCATGCAGCTTGCACCTTACTATTGCAAGAGAGTGAGCGGAGGCTGAGAGATCCACTCTACTATTGATTGCACCACCTACCATCATTACACATCACTACCACTATTGTAGTTCATAGTTCTATCTGTCATCGTCTACTAGGGAATGGAGGAGAGAGAGAGAGATAGAGAAAGAGATGTCACTACTATCTATTTTGCATGTTATAGAGACATTGTTCGCAACCTTTGTTTCCTAGCACACATGCTATTTTGTTTGCCACATGCACCGTTACAGAGAGGAGAGGCTGGACCCCAATGAGAGAGAGGCTAGCCCCCAATGTGAGAGAGAAGTTGGCCCCTGATGAGAGAGAGGCTAGTCCCCAATGTGAGAGAAAAGCTAGCCCTCGGTGAGAGAGAGGCTAGCCTCCAATGTGAGAGAGAGGTTGTTCTCCAATGAGAGAGAGGTTGACCCCTAATGTGAGAGAGAGGCTGGTCCCTAATGTGAGAGAGAGGTTGGTCTCAATCTTCTTTCTCTACCTCCCCCTCTACTATCCTTTTATAGCAACTTATCTAGTGGTTTTAAATGCCCACATCCCATGTCAATTTTAGTTACCACCCACTATTGGTTATTGCAATCGTAACTTCCATGTCAACAGTTACCACCACTTACCTGGTGTAACCCCCACCACGTCCCACTTCGTCCACCACCTTTGTAACTCCCACCTATGTCACCATGTTTTCCACCATTTCCAGCATTGGTTACAACCACATCCCACATCTTTGCATAATGCATGTAACTCCTAACACCACCACTATTGGTTATGCCACCTCTGCGACCATTACATAACCCACATTCTACACCACTTAGGTCATTACATCCATGCCATCATGGTGTGGTAACGTAACTACTACCACAAGCTCATCATTATGAATCAGGCCCCAAGGCATGCTTGTACAAATTAACTTTTTTTTTTTGCTCAGTGCTAGGGGATTAGACTTGTTGATCATGGCCCTATGCCTAGCATGGACGATGTTGGCATCAACAAATAGAGTAAGCCCTGATCTTAGCCTTTTGTTGTCTTCATTCTGCAACACACCACTGATATTTTTCATCCTTTTTCATGTCAATTCCTCCTCCAACTTCATCTATTATCTTTATAATATTTTTAATGATTTCTCTTCTTTCTTCTAATTTTCCTTATAGGGTTATGGAAATCCCTTGACAACATATCATGTGTGGGCTTTAATCTTATAATGAATTCCAAGGTAACCACTCAAAAGCTATATACATCACCTTTGATAGATATTAATTCTCTAATTGTTAAATTTTAAAATATAAAATATAAAATAATGAAAAAAATTATAGAAAATATGAAAGTGAAGAATAAAAAATGAAAATGGAATTTTACTTTCTCAACTAAGACCTACAATGAGGCACTTTCATCTTAGCCTCTTAATCTAATTTATACATGATTATTTACACCTATGATATGCAATGAGGTAGTAATTTTCATCTTTGTAACTAGGTAGAAATGAATATTTCTAAATACATCTATTAACACTCACCTTTAAACTATTCTGGTGGCAATGCCAAAAGCATAGTTTTCCTTTGAATAATGAATAATACTTTATTTAAGCAACAAAACAAGAAGTAGCAGTGGAATGATCATTGAAGTAGCTATGCTATGACCACTAAAATATTGGCCGCTACACCAACCAATAGCAATAGAATGACTGTTCAATGATGAAATAACTTAGAAATGCAACAATGAAATTCTTAGTGTTACCAAGGAGGGTTGGAACTTCTATAAACTTGCTGGAATATTCATTACATAAACAAACATAATGATTGAAGGTAATTAGTCAGTAAAGATTGATAACCACAACCATGTCAAATTTTAAAATTTAAAATGAGAAACAATGAACACAAATAATGCAAAAATGAGAAAGAAGACTAAAAAAGAAATTGAGATTCTACATCTTAAATCATAGTAGGGCCTATGATGAGGTACTTTCACATTAGCCTCTTAATTCAATTTATACATATGATTGTTTCTAGTTATGACATGGAATGAGATAGTAATTATCTTCTTTATAAGTGGAGACTACCAGAGAGGTTAAAATGAATATTTCTAAATAAATATTTAACATCAACCTTTTACTTTGAAAAATCATTTAACCTATATTCCTCATTATGAACGAAAACTCTTTTTAGATTTGTAAATAAAAATATTCTATTTTAATTTTAAAAGAAGGTGAAAATAAGAAAACCCTTACTTGAAGCAATACAACTATGTGCCTATCACAAGCCCTTGAAGATGAGCTATATGTGTTTTTTTCTTGTGCTATGACTACCCATTTGAGATAACATTATAATGTTATAGCAAAAAGACTATATGATTTTGTTTGTGATGCCTTCATTGGTTCTTGGTCAATTTGTAGAGTCTATCTTTATTTTTCATAAAAATCTAATATCTATCCAATAAATTATGTGTCTTTGAACATACTAAAGCTTCATTTCATAATCGACAAGAACATTTTACAACCAAAAAACAAATGATGCTATTGGAAAATCAAAATCTCCTCCATTTAAATGAGATATTCCAAAATCAAGGAGCTTGTCAATCATATCATCATCTCATAATATTGTTGATCATCAACATTTCTATGCTTGACATGGGGTCATGACTTAATAAGTGGTTCTATCATTGAAGCATAGATTCATGCTCACATTGGTCTTTAACTCTAGGTATAGCATCTTGCATAATAAGTGATACAATTCATTTAAGGTGATCAAGCTATCATTGATTTATTACTATCATTAATTATTAATCAAGTTTGAGTTAGCAATTGCTATTATGCTACGTAAGACGCTTGGTTGGCAAGATGTTATGATTGATGAGCAGTGGAGAATCCAACACCCAACCATATGAGATATGAGTGTTCACGTGCAATCCCAATCGAACTCCATAGATAAGGCAATGTGATTATACCAGTAATTGATTAGCATTCATGATCATTGTCTTCCCATGTAAGTTAGTAAAATCAATGTGTATGTTTGAACTCACAATGAGGTATATGATATTGATGTTGAATTAGCCATTAGGCTCCTAATAAACATGAAGTGAAAGTAAATGTTTCTAAATATAAGTGATGGTAAACAAATCTAAAATAGCCTATGCAATGAGTAGCTGATCCTGATCTTCTAGTCATACCTTGGACTTCATACAACTACTACTAGGATTACCAAGTACCTCACTACTAAGCATACCAAGTGATAGTACTACTAGGTTATCAAGTAGTTACACTTACGTGCTTGAGATTAGTCATATCTAATTTGCTTGACAACATTAAAAGTAAATTGTAAGTAATCGTAAACATTAATTAGAAAAACAATAAATAGTAAACTAATTAAAAATAGAAATAAAACTAAGTGTTGCTACAATGATGTAGAGTAATTTCAATCTTTATTGTTGGTCATGCAATGTGTCCAAGTACATCACACTTGAATAAATATTTTTTTCAATTACAAAACATCACACTATGGGCACACATTGCTAAGTATTGAATTCAAGAAAGAAACTAAAAGAGTTCTATTACTATGCTATCAAATCTACTACGAATCAGTGCACCTAAGTGTTGCTTATATAGGCTGGCACACACCTTGTGATATCATTTATATAATAACATATGTTGAGATATGATAATCTATCTATGACATCATAGATACAATATCATTGTTGTGAAAAAAAATGGATTTATCATACCCCCACGATTGACTGAAAACTTATCCTCAAGTTAAAACAAAATGAGGATGGAGTTTCTTACAAAATTAACAGGTAGATTTACATGACACTGAATTCTATACACATGACTCGCTAATGCCATAGTGGAGTTTACAAAAATGAACACAACATGATAATTTTGACAAAAAATGAAAAAAAAATCTAGTGAGGATGAGCGTAGCCTTATGTTGTTCTAGGCAGAGGTGGCTCTTCAATAGGTTTCTTTCCTTTATTATCAAGTTTCTTAAATTGGTATTTATTTAGCACTGCTTGCAACTTCTCTTCTTCCATTTTTGGATCATGAACCATCCATGCTAATGAAGTAATGTTTGACAGATTTGGTACATTCCACGAACATGGTACTTGTGGAAACATCTGATTGGGTTTAATGTACCACACCACAAATTGTGGTCTCTCTTCTTTAAAAGCTTTGGTCTTTTCTCTAAGTTCATGATAGTCTATTAATCTTTTGGCTAGATTCGTTGCTACAACTTTTTTCCATTGGTAGCCAACCTTAACTACTTCTAGCTTTGAGTTTTCTACTTTAAGTTTTGGTAGAGCATCTTTTCTATCTACAAACTCCTTCTCGTGCAAGGCATAGGTGGTTGCTACCTCTTTTTCTAGCTCATTTCTAGGCCTAGCTATTTTTAACATGGCCAAAGTAGCATAACAAATGTTTGCTAACACCATGTAAATTTTTAAATCCTCTATCCGCAAGTCTTTATTTTTCACTTTTGCTTGATAGGTCTGGGCCATGCTGTCCAAGATGGATTACCAATCAGGATTTTATGCTACAATAGAATTGATTTTAGTGTTTTCCATCTAGATATATTTCTTAATTATCTACTTGTACATGCCCACTTGGTCTTGGAAGTGTTCTTTGAGCCTTTCATGTTTCTTAGCCTTATTTTTTCATGTGTTGATTCTGATAGTTGATTTCTATTGGATGGCACATACCTTCTTCATAGAGAGGGCTATGTTTTCTCTTATGAGGCAGATCATATCTTGGTTGATCCTCATCAATTTTTCTCTCAACTGATGGATACTTTCTTCTAGAATGTTTTTCTTCTTTTCTATTTTGGTTAACCTCATGTTGTCTACAACAAATTATTTATTTTTTTCCTATAAGAAAACAAGTATTTTGGCATGGGCATATGATTGGGCTTTGGCTACTGAAGCATTCCATACTACCTTTTATTTCTCATCTTCTATGTCTTTATTACTCTTAAAGAGAAAATTTATTTTCTTAGTTCTAAATTATGCTATCTAATGTGGTGCTATGAACTAAGTTGGATCTCTCTTTTCTACCCTTAGGGCTACAATGTCTTATTGTAATTAGCGAAGCTCATTCTCGACATGTTGTGCCCTAGTTTTAGCCATGATTAAGTTTTCTTTGATGGTAATTAATTTAAACTATGTTGCAGTGACATCACTAGGGATATCAAAGATATTTTTCATAACTTTTACTATCTACAATAGTCTATTTAACACATCTTCATGTTTTGTAGGAGTCATAGAGGTACCAACTAGCATTTGAGCATCTTTAGTTCTAGAAATATAGGTTGGTGGCACAAAAGATATATTAAATGATTCTTTGATGTGATCTGTGATCAACTACAGCATTTATGTCCTTTTTGTGTCAATCATTATGATGTCAAACTCTTAAAGAATCACAATTTATCTTATCACTTTGGAACTAACCATTGGCTTGTTCATTAAAAATTGGATCGCACTATGGTCTGTGTGGACATAGATATGGTAACTAAGCACATAATTTCTAAATTTATCAAGTGCATACACCATGGCCATTAGCTCCTTTTCAATTATGATGTAGTTTAATTGTGCTCTAGTGATGCTCCTTATGGCATAGTGTATGTAGTACAATCTCTTTTAATCATCAAGTTATGTCAGTACTATGCCAAGTGCATAGTTGGAGGCATTAATCATGATATGAAAAGGCCTTGAAAAATTTGAAACTTGAAGGATTAGTGTGTCAACTAACTTGTAACTCAAATTTTTGAATGCCTTTTTACATGACTCAGTCCATCCAAAAGGTGCATCCTTCTTTGTGAGTTCTACCAGTTGTTTGGCTATTTTTTAGAAGGTTTCAATAAATATTTTGTGGTATCCTATATGGCCCAAAATGATCTTACATCATTTACTATCTATGGCCTTTGAGTAATATTTTGGATGACTCTGAGTTTTTTAGGATCTACCTCTATACCCCTCTAGGAGATTTTTTGTCCCACTACTATGCCTTCCTAGACCATAAGATGGCTCTTCTGCTATTGAACTATAGATTAATTTTAACACGTCTTTTAACCACTTGCTCCAAGTAGTCTAGGGCGTGTTTAAAATCTAGCCTATATGTGGAGAAATCAACCATGAAAACTTCAACACCATTACCTATTTACTTTTGGAAGATGCTTAAAACTAGTATCTGAAAGGTTGCTAGTGCATTGCATAGATTGAAAGGCATCTATCTATAAGAAAATGTTCCCCATGAACTAGTGAATGTGGTTTTCTCATGGTCCTATCTATTGTACCTAGCTAGAGAACTATAGTACTATGTCATGAAATTATGTCTAGGACTTGATTAACAAATTGCAATGGAAATGATTCTTAAATGTGGCTAAATTCAACAACCAGAAGTTGATGCAGACGTGTCATTTTCCTTCCTTCTTTGAAACTATCATCAAAGGGCTTACCCATTTACTATCCGCAATTGGATTAATGAATTCTACCATTAGCAACTTCTCCAATTCTTGCAAGACCACCTCCTTCAATTTAGGATTAAGTCTTTATGTGTTGGCATTTTTTTTGACTACAGGATCAGTGTAGATTTGGTGTTGGAAAATTTGTGGATCAATTCCTATGATCTCATCATAAGACCACACAAATGCTATAGGCCATTTTTTAAGCACTTCCAGTAGTTTCCCTTTTTGTTCCTTGTCTAGTTTGGTGTTGGTAATTACCAGCTTCTTGTTATTTAGAAATGCGTATTCTAATGTTGCCAATAGGGCTTTCAATTCTAGCAATTCTAGTTTCATTGTGTTTGGGATTTCCAAGTGTCCCCAGTCTATTTCTTCCTCCTAATTCTTCTAAGGGTAAGAGTGTCTTTTCCTTAGTTTTTCTAACTTATCTATTTTTGTCATGTAGGTATTGATGATTTATTCTTCTTGTTCTATGTACTCATCAAATTTCTTCACTAGTAATTAGCCACTAGGTAGCCTCTTGTTGGGTGGCTGCAAAATATAGGTAATTTTGCACATAACTTATTTCTACACATTGATTACATGCCTTAGTCTCTTTTCATTTAATGGCCCAAATTCTATGCATGTAATTGCACCCATGATCATTGTATGGGATACATGGAAACCTTTGTTGGTGTATGATTCTGGCTTCATCTTCCTTGAAAATATCCAAGGATAAATCAAGAATTCCAAGCTTAGCATCAACAGTGCTAAGCCAAGCTCTTCCCATGATAATTGGAAACTCTCCCTTATTTTTCTCCACATGAATTATTAGAAAATCAGCATAATATGACCAATCATTGATGGTGGTAATCACATCATTGACCTATCCAAGTGGAACTGTGATTAATTGGTCTGCAAGCTTTAAACAGATGTTACTTTTCTTTAATGGTGGAAGGTTTTAGGCCTGGTACATGCCTTGAGATATCAGATTACTCCAAACCTAGAATCTAATAAAGGTTTGCATGTTTTTTTTCTTGCTATTTGGAGATAAATCAAGGGACTTCCTAGATTAGTTCTTTTTTGTGAAAGAGCCCTTCTCTTGATCCAATGGGTTACTATTTGTGTGAGCATGATAGTTGTGATGCTTGGACAGTTATGTTGAGGGTACCATTGGTGGCATAGGACGAAAGTGTTGCGTTGAAGGTCTAGTTGTTGATGGATACATATATAAGTTGGAATTACTCCTTGGTAGCATTAATTTGTGGTATTCTGATGAATAGTATTGTGGGGTTTGGACAGTTGCATGATTAGTTGAGATAGGATGCTAGACATAGTATCCACAAGAATTAGTTTGTTGATATGGATACTATTGGTGCAGTGGTGGCATGGACCATGATTATGGCTATTACCACTACTAATGGTACTGCTTCTAGAACTATGAAAAGGCCCCACTAGGATAGTATGTTGGTTGAGGTTGTCATCTATAGTTACCTTGAGGATAAGGTAACCATTTGGACATTTTCTTTTGAACAAATCGTGCGTTAAGTGTATATGCCCTAGTTTCATGCAGATGTACCATGACTAGACAACATCGCTTAGGCTATTCTTACTGGCACATGATGCAACCTTCATCATCTATGGAACTGGTGTCTAAGTACCCAGCTACCACAACAACTCTGCCCTTTTTCCAAATTCCTTCTTCTTTTTATCTCTACCTCTACTAAGTTCTTGTTTTTCTTTCTCCTCCATGATCTTTCATGCTATTGTACACCATTCATCTACCAATTCCCACATTTTTGCTACCTTTGCTGCTACATCAACAATAGATTTTTGAATTGGTAGTGTCTCTTTCCTGATGACTTGGTTCAAGGTTTCTTCCTCTTGGATATCACACACCCATACATCTCTTTTCTGGATTAATGAATCCCTGTTGTATTCTTCAAATGATTTCCTTCTTTTGAATTCTTCTTCTTCTTTTACCACTTGATTGATGAGTCTTTAAATCTGGTGGATGGTTAATTCTTAGACTTCCTTGGGCATAAACCCTAAGGGTCTCTCTTGTTTTACCTCTCATCCCATTTATGATGTGCCTTAGCTATTTCTTTGATGAAGATTCATGGCCTAGGCATCTATGTAATAGTGAACAATATTTATCCATTATTGCATCAAGGGTCTCGTGAGTCCCTTGTTTCTAGTTCTAGATTTTCTTTCTTAGGTTCAAAACTCATGAATATGTTTGATATTTGTGATTAAAAATTTTAAGCACAGTACTCTAGTATCTAAATGATTTAGGTTCTAGTGACCTAGACTAGCTTTCTACTTCCTTCACAAGTGTTCTAGGAAGTAGCTTCAATTTCTGCCAATTACTCTCTATGTTTTGAAGGACATAGGCATCATGGAATTCTTGAAGGTGATGCAAAGGATCAATTTTGTAACCTTTTTCAACGGAAGGCATATCATTCATATCTAGCTATTTGATTCAGCTATCTCACACATGCCTGGTTGGTATGTAGATTACTTCTTGAATGTTGATCATGTTATGGGTTGTCATAAGGGGTTCATCATCATGATCAGCTTCATAGGCTCTATGGTAGCGATGACCCCTTCTATGCTCATGCCTCTCTTGATCCTCTCTTCTTTCTTTGTGCCTTCTTCTCTCATACTTCTCATCATTTGAATTAGAATACGTTGAGTATCAATCATGATGACCATGATCTCTTCTCTTTTCTCTATTAAAGTATTGGTACTTGTGTTGTCTCTTATCATAGTTCTTTAATGATCCTGATGAAGTAGAGGACGTAGCAAGAGAATAGTGTTGGTTGGTTCTCCTTTCATGACTCTTGTAAGCTTCCTTATAGGACTTAGTAGGATCTCTTGGCCTATAGTCCCTCTTGTATCTTAAGTTAGTAGCCTCCCCCTTGTGTGTCTCTACCATAGTAGAGTGAATTTTTATTTTGATAGGTTCTTTTAGTCTAATGATAGGTGTCTTTCATGGCTCCTCATGGTTCTGGTGGAGTTGTTCTAAAATGACCTAATCAGTATCAAGCTCTTCTATGATAACAGATGTGTTGGCTTGCTTTCCTTTAGTATGAACATATTTGATTTCCATAGTAGCATCTCTCTCTAACTACTCCCTTGTAGGTTCATAAGGTCTAGTCATGTGTTGAGTCACATGATACCCTTCTTGAATCTAGTCCAAGTGCATTCCCCTTAGAGCATTTTGTAGCATGTCTAGTGGTGCATGTTTATGAGGCAAGACTATGTTGCCTTGCATGTCTCTTCACCTCATTTTTTTGTTCTAATGAAATATGAAGGTAAAGTCTTGATGGTATGGATTAGTGTGAGCATAAGTAATATGTGTCTACATTGTCATTCCCTAGTCTTCTTCATCGGCAATTTTGGCACTACTCATTCTAATTTCCTTGGCAAGTGATAGTTGATCATTATGTGAAGCCATGTTATTATTTTCTAACAGTTTGTGTTAAGTGTGCTTTATATTAAGGTTCTGAAGATTAGAGTTACGTTTTGATACAATGAACTTTGGAAAATTAATTACTAAGTGTAACATTGACTTATCCCTAGAAACAACACCAATGATAAGTAGTGGAGTATCCAATACCCAACCATATGAGATATGAATATTCATACGCAATCCCGGTTGAACTCTACATATAAGGTAATGTGATTATACTAGTAATTGATTAGCATTCACGATCGTTGTCTTCCCACATCAGTTAGTAAAATCAATGTGTATCGTTTAACTCATAGTGAGGTATATGAAGTGAATTAGGCTCCTAGTAAACATGTTGAATTGGCCATTAGGCTCCTAGTAAACATGAAGTGACAGTAAAGGTTTTTAAATCTAAGTGATGGTGAAACAAATCTAAACTATCCTATACGATGAGGAGCTAGACTTGATCTTCTAGTCATACCTTGGACTTCGTGTAACTACTACTAGGATTACCAAGTATCTCACTACTAGGTGTACCAAGTAATAGTACTACTGGGTTACCAAGCAATTACATTTACATGCTCAAGATCAGTCGTAATCATTCCACTTAATTACATTAATACTAAATTGCAAGTAATCATAAACATTAACTAGGAAAATAGTAAACAGTAAACTAATTGGAAATAGAAATAAAACTAAGTGTTGCTATAATGATGTAGAGTAATCTTGATCTTTATTTTTGGTCATGCAATGTGTCCAAGTACATCACACATGAATAAAGATTCTGTTCAATTACAAAATATCACACTATAGGCGCACACTACTGAGTACTGAATTCAAGAAAACAAAGTGAAAGAGTTCTATTATTATGCTATCAAACCTACTGTGGATCCATGCACCTAAGTATTTCTTTTATAGGCTAGCATGCATCCCATGATACTATTTATACGATAATGTATGCTAAGATATGATAACATATCTAGGACATTATAGATATGATATCATAACTACAATATTGTTGTTATGAAAAAATTGGATTTATCAATAATGATTGAAGATATTTTGGCTCCAAGAGATCCAACATGGTTAAAGTGCATTTTGGGTAAGTAACTCTAGGTATATCATCTTGCGTAATAAGTGATACAATTCATTTAAAGTAATCAAGCTATTATTGATTTATTACTATTATAAATTATTAATGAAGTTTGAGTTAGTAATTTCTATTATGCCAAGTAAGAAGCTTGGTTGGTAAGAGGCCATGATTATTGAAGATATTTGGGCTCCAAAGAGATCCAACATAGTTAAAGTGCATTTTGGATAAGTGATGAGTGGCTAGGTACCACTACGCCCAACCATATGAATCACGAGCATTCACACGCGACTCAGTAGAAATCCGCAGACTGTAAGCACTTAACATACACCAGACTTCTAACCAATGAAACCTTGGGTTAGAACGGTCGTTGTCATCCTAATCTCACTTGTGAGGTTCTGTTTACAATGGTTAAGTGAGACTAAGGCTAATGATTTTTATATCATTTTAATTATCTTTTTGGCGGCTAATTATCTTGGAAAGTAAGTATAGAATATTTATTAATCTTTTATCTTAATCTAAATCTTAACTACTCCTAACATAAGTATTTGGTCCCATCTTCCGAGCACCTTCTGAGCATCTCCTAATACTTCTGGGTTATCAAACGTTAAGCGTCACTGGGCTTACCAAGTGTTTGATTTACGTTCGAGATGGTCGTACTTATGGCCTTTAAGAACTATGAATGAACAATAGCGATGGAAATTATAATAACAAAGACTCAAGTAATTAACATGTAACTAATAAAGCATAAACATATTAAACTATTAAATGCATAAAATAACTAAGTCCAAATGCTGCAAGGAATGCTTGAATAGTTTGTCTTTATTGTTGTCATGCTAATGGGCTCAGATACATCAATGCTCGAATAAAGAGCCGATCACTTTTCTTACACCTGTTGTGGGCACTTGCAAAATATTCTATCTCCTACAACAACAAACTACAAGAGCTTTGCTACAACTACTCAAAATATGCCTAAATGAGGTAGAAGGCCCTCTTATTTATAGGCCGGGATAGGTGGCTGCGTAAACGAGGCCACGTAGACGTAGGGTGGCTACGTCAATGGGCCCACGTCGATGCGGCCGCATATACGTGGCCTAGTCTACACATTAACTAAATGACACTTCATCAATAAGCTTCATTGATTTTGTGATCTTATCAATATTCATGTATTATCCTATAATAGGAACAAGTAATATTTTCCTTGATTCTAAGTAGACGATTATAGCCCATGACCAAATGTATACTTATTCCAATGTTTTTCTATGCACATAGCTTTGTTGATATGTATAAAATGCTAAGTTGCATGGAAAATAATGTTTCCAACAAGTGTAGTGAGAAATGTGTAAGAATTTCCTCCCTTCTTCCTTCTAACATGTGGTAAAATGACCAGTAAGAATGAAAAGGAATGTTTTAAGTTGTTCCCCTTTGGCTATTTCAAAAACCCTCCTATGGAATTCACAATGGCACACCATGGATATTTGAGGCTATCATTGTGCACATGCATGCTTATTGAAAAGCCCTTCATGGAAGGCTATGTTCCTTGCTAATGCCTCACTATGAAAGCAATTTTCATGATCTATCAAGCGAGACATTCACAAAAGGCTTGATATGAGAGATATCCCCATTCTAGAGGAAATGAAGATGAGCAAAAGGAAGGATGGCTAAGAGATGATTGAGCATTCTTGTGTTGTGGCATGATTTTTTGTATAATTGCATGATCTATTATATGCATATAGTTGGTTGTTCTAGCTAACATGGTATGCAATGTCAAGGTGCAAGACTAGAGCACTATAGTGTTGCATGGGCACTTGATGGAAGCATAGGAAATTATACTAGGATAGTTCTCACATTGAGGGTTTTTTTTTTGTACCCATGTAGACAAATATAAAGTGGCATGCAATTCATGATGAACTTCATGCCACTGCAAGAGAAGCTTCTTACCCTATAAACTAAACTTAGGCTCTTTGGTTATTGAATACCTTTACATATTAACCATATTTTCCTTTCTTGGGCATTTCATTTAACTTTCCTCTAGTATCGCTTTCCTAGAACATGATCCATATGTATTTTAGCCTTCATTTAGTGTACATCCATTGATTGATTTATTTTTTGTTTTATTTACATTCATCATGTGCATTTAGTATGTGAGCCATTTGTTTTTATTTCAATGTAAAACACTAGGTACCCATGTTCATATAATATCAAAACCTTACTTACAGTTTCCTTCCCATAATAATAAGATGATGGTAAGAGTTCCCTTTTGTATTCTATCGGAAAAGTGTTTTCTAATGCATGTTTAATATTGTCGTCATTTCATCATGTTTTGGGCATGTATTGATTGGTTATATTACAATATCCAAGCCATATTAACATCTATGATTAATAGTTCAATGATTTATTTTTTTCTAGGATAGTGGCCTTTTGTGATTATTGTCAATGGCTTTACATATTAGTTCTTACATATATTTTAATGTAGCTTAGTTTGCATTTTCTAGGCTTTTCATGATTGTAAAGTGTGTGTGTGTGTGTGTGTATTGGTTTTCTTGTATATTATATCTATTGATGTAGAAATTTTGGGTGCAAGGCAACATAATGCATAGCACAAATAAGTGCAAAATTTTACAAGGTTGTGGCCTAGGTGATGAGCAAAGAGTAGACCCTACATCTAACCATACAAATCACTAAGCACTGACATGCGATCTGGTTGAATTATGTGGACTTATAGCCTTCTAAGTACACTAGTCTCTAGGAGGTGAAACTAACTATTGCAATCGTTGTCTTCCCAATTACACTCAAGAAATAAGAAGATATGGTTAAGTGCAATTAAGGCATATGATTTTTATCATTTTTTGTTTTTTATGTTCTAAGTTGCTTCTAAATAAAGAATAAATAATTATATATTTAATTTTTAATTTACTCTAACTAACTAACATTTAACTAATACTAGCATAAGCATTTGTTCCCACTTGCCATACACATCTTGAACACACTTAACGCTACCAGGTTACCAAATGTTAAGTGTTACTAGGATTACCAAGTGCCAAGCATATGCTCAAAGTGGTCATACTTATGTGCTTAATTAATCACTATTTAATCTAGCTTAATTTAATTGCTTCAATTTCTTAAACCATTAAAGGAAATTGGTTAAAATATTAAATTCATAAAGGAAATAATTAATCTATTTCAAAGTGCTGCAAGCTTATTCGAAAGCTAGTCTTTATTACTACACACACTATAGTGTTTAGATACAATAATGCTCAAATAAATATCCATACACTCTTTAACTCCTACTACATGCACTTAGAAAAAGATTCTAACTTTCAAGTGGAAAAACTGCTAGAGTTTTGCTACAACTATGAGACTTATGCCATAAATGCAATTGGTGAGCATGTATTTATAGGAAAAATAGGGAGCCCCATTGATAGGTACACATCAACAAGTCAAACATTACATTGATGAGATCCCATTGACAAGGTTCCATTTACGGCATCCTGTCAAAATAGCCAAACAATGACACTTCATCATACCCCCATGACTAAATGAAAAATCATCCTTGAGTTCTTTATAAAATTTGGAAAGGTATGGAATTATTGACACACAAACTACACCACCAAAATGAAGTGCCTAGAGTATATGATTTTTCATTTATTACAAAATTTTGGATGATCAAAATAATAAAATTGAACACCAAGAGAAAATTGAGAAACATAATTCCTCATGCAAATATGTTGAAGAAGATCAAATAGTCCTAGGTAGTGGTGGCTCCTAGGGCTCCAAAGGACTTTCTCTTGCTTCAAGCACACATGGTGATTGAGGCAATTGTGGTTGTCCTATAGTAGCTACAACTTCTAGTGGAAGATGAAAGGTGTCCAATAGTACCTTCATCTTTCCCTACTTTTCCCTAGGATTGTTCATAGTCCATGTAGCATCTTGAATGTGGGCCAAAGTAGGAACATCCTAGGGATAGGGCATTTCTGGGAATAACTCCTTAACATTGAAAAATGAGGTAGCAAAAATTTTGTATTCAACATCAAATGCCTTGATTGCATTCTATAGCTCCTAGTAGTCATTCATCTTCTTGGTCATGTTCTTAGTAGTTGATCATTGATCAATGAACTTTTCCTTGAGAACCTTGAGTTTGGAATTGGAAATCTCAAGCTTCTGCTTAGTGTCTTTCTAATGCTTGAACTCTCCTTTGTACAACAAGTATGAAGTGGACAATTATTTCTCAAATTTAGACTATGACTATTTGATAGTCAGCATTATCAAATTTGCATAACAGAGATTAGCAAGATTCATGTACTCCATCATCTCCTTGATCTATAGCCCTTTCATGCAAATCTCTACTTTGTTGTAGTCATTGAGCTCATCAAAGATAGGCTGCCCAACATCACTTCCTTCCTTGAGATACTGGAGGGCCTCATTGACTTTTTCCTTTGTCATCTAGATGTGTTTCTCACTAGTTTCTTTCTATAGACCAACTTGTTTTCTATAACAGTTCTTACGTCTCCCAAGTTTGAAAGCCTTATTTTTATAAGTGGCTACCTCTACCGCAGATTTTTTGTGAAGGGCTCAGACTTCCTCCATGGAGAGATTTCTATTTTTAGCTACCAATCTTCTCAATTCATTGTTTACTCTGGCTAGATGCTCCTACTATTGATGGATAAAATCTTGCATCTACTACTTCTACACATCAACATTCCACAAGCAATGATTCTCTATGATCAGAATCACATTCTCCTGATGAATTTGGTCCAAGGTATTTTGGATGTTATGCATTCTAGTATTGGCCAAGGATTGATCAAATACCCTCATCTACTTTGCATCGTCAACCTTTTTGTGCTTGTCCTAAAGCTATTTGAAAGCTTCATCACATGTTAGTGCAGGGTTGAGAAATGTGGGATCAGCAAGATAGGCTCTTAATTCAATAACCTCTATATCCAAGCATTGGTTTTGTGCTTGGGCTATTTTGAGTTATTCCTCCAATATAATGCACTTGCCCCCTACTTCTAGCAACTCTAACTGGGTTGCATGATTATATCTAGAAGGTTAAGGACATCCAAAATTGGTTACCCAATTCCCACTAGTCGATATAGCAACTCCTTATGCTAGGCTACATTCATCTATTGCTAAATATTCCTATAAACATCTCCACATCTCTAAGTATAGAAACATTTCATACAGATGCTATAAGTGTGTTAAGTGCCTTGGTAATTCTATCAGCAACCACCTATGCTACTATGTTCTATCCATGGTGCTACATTACTAAGACAGTTATCTCCTCATCCTCCTTCAGATGCACAAAAAAAGTAGCAGCATTTGCAAAGATTTCTGGGAATTTCTACTACTTAGAGAGACATATTGTTACCTCTGGGACATTAGGATTTGACCTCATGGGCAGCTATGTTCTTTGGGCTGAGAAAATTAGCCCACATCCCTTCATCTAGTTGATTATTCAAGCCACTTCATTAAGGTGAATCATCACTAGGTGATACATAGATGGATCACCATCACTCAATCCTACTCACTACTCCTACTCTCCCAAGTGCTACTCTTGGATCTCATGCATGCACTGAAGAGAAGTGCAGGCCTCTAACATTATTTTATGAGTGGGTGGTGGAGGTGGTGGTTGCTGCTCCTCTTCTTGGATGATCTTGATAGGCACCATGTACTTCATCATCTCTACCCAAGAAGTGGAAGGAGCACGTTAGATAACATCATTTATGTTGCAAGTTTTTTCCCTCTAACATAATTTTTGGATGAGACATGGGAAGAGAAGTATCTTCCATCCACGTTCATTTTCCTTAAACTACTTCTCTATCTGAAGATAGATAAGCTATGGAAGGTTAATTAGAAATCTACTTCTTATAGAAATACACGCATGAGCCTAGAAGGCTATGATCTTGCTTGGCTTCATCGTTAGATTAAGGTGAAAGGCTACAATTTTGAAGTATGCTAGCTTCATCATGTTGAGTGCATCAAACTCCTTATGATCAACTCCATAACAATGCTACATCCATTTTTTCTTGATGCAAGGATCTTCTTGCATTGGGATTTCTGCTAAACTTGCACTAGTTTTTGGTAACCCAAGGGCTCTGCAATATCTTTCATTGAGTAGGACACTGAGATGTCCTTGATTTTAACCATTCAACCAGCTTGTAGATTGTTCCAAAACAAGTGTCTCTCCCATGTATCACTCCCCACTAGAAGTGTTTATGGGCCACATGAGATAATTTCGCAGTTGAGTCTTAACTTCTAGAGGTGTGAACTCCAAAAAGGGTCTAAAGTTCAACTTTTGGAGCATGGATTTCTAAACCTTCTTATTCACAATTTTTTTGAGGTAGGCTTCTATCAAGGTAACCTTAAGGTTTGGTCTAAGTTCAAGTGCCTCATCTCAATGAGACTATTTGATTATGGTAGCTTCTTCAAAAATTTGTTAAACAAATTTCACTTTAGACTTCTCCCAAAGAGGTCTCGTGGCATGTGTCTCTACATACTCATGGGGCTATTCTTGGCCTCTTCTTGTTTGTGTCATTTTATCCCTTAGTTGGGATGGTCCTCCTTCCTACATGTGTTTTCATTTTGGTGCCATTTGAGGCAAAAATATAACAATGGATTAGCATTCAATGTGTAACTTATAACATTTTGATACCTTGTCTTGTTGGGCAGTTACACTTAGGCTAAGTTTGGACCATGGTGGATTGATTATTTTATTATTATTTTGATGATTTCTAACTTATAATGTTATCAAATCTTATTTAAATGTTTTAACTCTCATGATTTGATGTTTTAATGTTAATTTCTTTATTAAACCTTTGTGGGAATTAGAAATTTTTTTGAATAATTTTTCATTAAAAACTTAAGATTTGTGGCCCCCATGACAAAGAGCTTACCTTTGGTAGCTATAGGGTCAAAGAATGAAGTGAATCGAACAAACAGTTAAGAAGATATGATTATTGTAAGGTTCTAGGCTCTAAAAATTTGAAAAACGGTTCTATGGTTTTGAAGAAAATGTGAAAATTGCTACGTGGGGATGCTTATATATAGGCAAGTAAACCCCTACATTAACAACATCCCATATAGGAAATCCTATTTATGCATGGGCTACATCAATGGCTACATGTTTATAGAGCTTATGTCTAAAATTTTTCACTTTGAAAAATATCAAAAAAAAATATATCAAAGGTTTAAACATGAAATTAATGTTTTTGGAGAACTGGAAAAGCTATGAACATGATGAAAATATTTGAAGAGGTCTTTGAAGTTCATAAAATTGGAGAAGTTGATTTAGAAAATGAAATTTTGGAGAACAATGCCTTAAGGAACACATAGTTGGATGCATCGGTGGGGTGCAAGAAAGATATGATCAGTGAAATTCCTAAGGATAAGAAATTTAAATAACCCAACCAAAAGATATGTAAGTGAATCCTTCCCATAGCAAGCTCATGCCATTTTTTCCCTTGCATAACCTCACCTAAGGATTTTGTGGGCCCCATAGTTGATTAATGATTATGAAAAGTTAAGGATCGAATTTAAAAGAATCTACCTAAGAATTGAGACACTTCAAACTAAGACATTGAACAAGAACATGGATAACCGATAGTGAGGTGAGTTATGAAAAAAATGATGGATGAGAGAAAAAATGGAATGAAATTCCTAATCATGATCACATGAAGTCCCTTGTGGATTCTATAGTTAAATGATCCAATAAAGTCCATCCTTAGTCTAGATCAAAACCAACCACTTTCAATGACTATTCATCACCACTTGAAGACTAGACCACCTCCTCAAGACACAAGAATACTCCCATATATCAAACACCATTTCTTATTTGAGAAGAAAAGGAAAGCAGGAAGTGAGAAATGGCCTTAGTTAGAGGGGATCTTCATGCATGGGTAACATATCTTTTTAGTCCCATAACCAATGTTTGTAGCCTATTATTTTGTCTAAGGGCTATGTTTTGAATTTCCATCATGTTTTTTTTTTAATTTTATGTTTTTATGAGTTTTTGGATGGGAACAATATCATGCAAAGACTTATTAACTTCTTGTTATTGGTTGACATAGAATGGTAAGGAATCCATGAAAACACACTTGCACTCAAGAAAGTAGAAAAGTACAAAGAGTATTGAATCTCTTTAAAGTCACACCCTTTTCAAACCCTTGAATATTTTCCAAGTTTGAAAACTACCATGGTCACAAGTTTATTAAAGTTTCATTAATGAAAAAGGAACTTCATACTTGCAAAACAAGAAAGACCATAGAGTTGGTGGATGGGTGGATGATGTGGAATCACTACCTTTTCCATGAAAAAGAAAGTTTTTCTTAGTTATTAGTCATCAAAATTCAAAAATAAAAAATAGACATTAGCAATCAAAAACATTAAGTGAAAACCACCATTAGCAACAGTTATAACACCACTATGTCCTATTGGCAACAATGCATTTTTTTAGAAAATAGTAAAAATTTACATAAAAAGAAAGTAAAATATAAAATAAATTGGAAAATATTCAAGAAAGATAAAAAATATGAATTATGTTGCAAAACAAAGAATTAAAAAAATAACAGTGTAAAATAAAAAAGTGTTAAAGCAAGAAAAGTGTAAAATAAAAAAGTAGAAAAACTAAGGAGCGACTAATATGGTTAGCATAGATGGCCATCTTCCCCTTGACTAGGTTGAAAGGAGGAGATCCAAAAGATTGAGCAAGATTGTCCATCTAATGAGGTGTTATCTACACTTACTTACTTAGACTTGTAGAAAGGTTTAACTTGTTGTGTGTTGACCAATTGCCTTTTGTTTGGGCTCATAGGTTTATAAATCAACATGGCCTAAGAAGGAAAGGTTTCATAATGGATATAAGGTCCTTCCCACAATGTTTGAAACTTGGTTCATTAAGGTATGTGTGTGGGATTCCAATAAAGGACCTTGTCACGAGATTGAAATTTAACTTTCTTTATTCTAAGGTTATGGTGCTTTTTGTTGAATGCTTTATATACTTCATTCAAGGACAGGGCTACTAATTGATTCTCATCTAGCACATTAAGGTTAATCAATATTTTTTTTTTTGCTAGGCTAAGGCCAAGATCAATGTCACAAGTTGTTGAAAGTGTATAGAGATCAAATTAAATTAGAAGAGTTGGTAATTTCCTATACATTAACTCATAGTGAGAGTAGCCTATAGGGAGTTTCCATGTGGAGTAGTAGGCCTAAAGGGCATCATTGAGTTTTTTTCTCCAATCTCTCCTATATTTGATAANTAGTCAACAATGACTATTATGTTCACCTTTTTATTTAACATGGACATGATGGAACCCATGAAGTTTATGCTCCAAATGTCAAAGGGTTCCAGTGGTTGGATCCATTATTGAGATCCTTCAATTCAAGTAGTTATCCCACCATTCTGTTGACAATGTTCACAAGAGCAGATGCATTGGTNGTTATCCCACCATTCTGTTGACAATGTTCACAAGAGCAGATGCATTGGTGAGCATCCCTAAAGATTTTTGGCCAGCGACACCCTACCATCAAGATCTTAATGGCCATGTGTCTCCCTGCGTAGTGGCCCCCATAAGGATCCTCATGAGCATCTTGGAGAACACATAGTTGATTAGCATCAGGAACACACCAACAAACCAAGCCATCAATGCATAGCTTGTAAAGATGTCTATTAATAGCCATGAAGAGTTTAGCCTAATGAAGAAACTGCTATTTCTTCTAGTGATCCAAGTCTTGTGGCATCTCTTGAGTGAGAAGATAAGTGAGGATGCCATCATATTGTGTAGGTTGATTGGGCACTTGTTCATTTATTATATTGACAAAGAGGAGTTCATCAAGAAATTGATCAAAGAGTGGGCTCTCCTCCTCTTTGTTGTGCCATTGTAAACAAGACAAGTGATTAGTGACCACATTCTCAGTTTCCTTTCCATCTACCATTATAAGATGAAACTCCTACAAGATCACCAAATACTATATGACATGGGGGTTCACTGTTGGCTTGTTCATGAGGAAGCGAATGGCACTATGATCAATGTGCATAAACACCTTATATCTAAGAACATAGTTCTTGAACTTTTCTAAGATGTACACCATTGCCATTAGATCTTTCTCCATTGTGGTGTAGTTAAGTTGTGCATCCATAATGCTTTAGCTTGTGTAGTGGATATAATAAGGACATTTCTAATCATTCAATTGCATAAGCATAGCTCCCAAGGCATAGTTTGATGAATCTGTCATGATGTAAAATGGATGGGACAAATTAGGTGCTCATAGAATTGGAGTGTCTACAAGCTTCTCCTTAAGCTGCTAGAATGCCTTCTCACATTTCCTAGTCCATATTAATAAAGCATCTTTCTTTATGAGCTTTACTAATAGTTTAGTGATCTTAGAAAAATTCTCTATGGATAGCTAGTAATAGAGAGTGTTTCTAAGGAATAACTAGACATCTTTAATGGTTTTTGGTTGGTAGGTTATTTTTTGGATGACCTAATCTTTTTAAAGTCCACCTCAATCTCTACTTGTGAGATTCTATGCCCCAATACAGTGTCCTCCTAGATCATTATATGGTTTTTTTGCCAATTGAGCCAAAGATTAGTCTCCATACATCT
>MNCI01019998.1:2236-14682 GCA_015680685.1 Gnetum montanum
CAATAAAGCTATCCCAAATTCAATATCTACGAATTGTTCAAACTTCCAAGGCTCAAACAAGCAATTTCTTCAAGACAATCCTACTATGCTACCAAAAATTGCTGCGTAAACTACCATGTACGAGACTCCATTTTGACTAGATAATAGATGTCAATGATTGCATTGAAATAGAACCTTTGAAAAACTTGACAATTTTTTATTGAAATACCACGGAAATTCACTTTTAAAGATAAAAAAAAGCTATTCTGGTCCCATCAAAATACCAAAGATTTTCTAAACCCTCTTGACTACTGAATTGTTCAACGGCGTGACTACAAACAGAGGCTCTCTTACAACAATCCCAATAGCAGTTCCCACACGTTGCACAATAATGAAATTTAGTACTAAAATGCTCTTAAGGCTTTTAAACATAAGCACTTCTATGGCAAAAGTTTAAAAGCAATTTCTATTGGGCAACAAGAACAATAAGAGCAATCTAAAATCCTAAAATTACTTGCCAAGGATGATACTATCTAAACCACTACCTAAACAATTTAAACAAAACAAAAATAAAACATAACTCATAGGACTATGACAAAGAGGTTGAAATCTTTCCTTTAGCAAGCCATCTTACAAGCAATCGTCTTTACAAATCTTCTTTACAAATGCTCTTCTCAAGACCCCAAAGTGTCTTCAAGTAAGAGCCTAAGTGCTAACTAGTAGCCTCCCAAAGTGTGATCTCCAAATGTGTGATGTATGAGATCTTCTCCCAAAGTTTTTTTCCAAAAGTCCTCCTTTTCTTCTTCCTCATGAAGCCTTTTTATAAGGTTTACAAGGTAGGTACATGCCAAAATATCCTAGCTAACTTTTCTCCCAAGCAAGGAGGTTACAACTTACTCATTTAATTATGAGGGAGTTATAGTTAGGAAGTTATTCATAAAGTTAGGAGGAATTAATATTTGTAAATATTATAAATATTTCTTTTGTAAGTAATTTATTGAAATAAATCTAAAATCCCTAATCTAATTTAATTTAATTAAAATTTTAAATACTAAGCTTCATTAAGCCCTAATAAATTTCTCATAAAAAATATAATATAATATCCACCTTATTGGTGGTAGCAGTAGTTAATTTATCCTGATAATTGAAATTTAAGTTCGGGATGGCCCAAAATATGAGTCTGGAGGTGAAGGCACCGATTCTGCAACTACCAACAACTGATTCAAATTATCTTCTTTGGCCAAAAATCGTTACCAACAACTACCATCTCAAGAGAAGACTTAGCCGCCGCATTAGGAGACGTCGCTGTGTGTTCCGTAAGGATCTGCAATTGTTGTAACCTTTGCCTCTCAAAAATGCCCTTCAGGTTTTGATGATTATACGATTTGATCATCGCTTCGTATATTTTGCTACTTTCCGTCTGTGATGACTGGTAAACTGTTTGGCTTACAAAGTTTTCTTCCAACATTTGGTGCAGATTCTTCAAGCAACGTCCAGCAGGGATTTTAAGGCATTTTCCGTTGTTGCGGATGAAAACCCAAATTTGTTCATCACATGAAATAAGTGTTCATTCTTCTGAAATCCATCTTCCGAAATAGCCACAAGTGTCTCTGCTGAAATCGATGATGTGCCCATTGCGTTCCACCCTAAACTGGCCTCAGTACAACCTGCACGTGATTACTACCCGAAACCCCTTCAATATGGCTCAGTCGTGAAAGAAGGGCCTCCCACGCACTCCATGAACTCGGGTTCACGGTTTTCGGCATCTGGCGAGTTTGCTATGGTTGCATTCGGCAGCATAAATTCGGCTAATGTGCGAGCGCAACTCTGAACGGCACAAGCCGATGTATTTGCCCCAAAACCATGACATTCAGTTCTATATTTTTGATTTTCTATTTTTTTCTTTGGCAGTGTTAACAATGGGCTTTTGGACTTACAGAAATTTGGGTTCGTCTACAACACAGAAACCTTCACATCCTTTGATAATTTAAATTTACGGAATTCAAAACCTGTTGGTAGTCTGTCTGTTAGGTCCTTCACTTGCTTCCAACCCTTAACCAATTCTTGATACTCCATTACCCACGGTGTTGTCTATTTTGCCAATATTAATAGGGAGTATTCTTTCTTGTGGTAAATAATCACCTCCTTTGTTTGTTATTCCAATCTTCACTAAAGGAAATAATTTGGCATTTTAATTTTACTTTCCAAGAAGGCTTCAACATCAAGATTATTTACCAGTGGCTTGCTTCTCCAAGAATACCCATCAACTCACAATACTAAAATGCAAATTTACAACTAGGAATTGTGCTAATTTTGAATAAAATATTCCAACTGTTCCATGTAATGGCCAAATGTGCCAACATTATGATGGCTAGATAGAGAAATCGTTGGTCACACACTTGATTATAGAAAGCATAGTGGGGTAGGTTAGATGATGTGTTTACATTATGAGAGAAATTTGATCCACTATGGCACCCTTGAGTAGATGCTAGTATGCATGGATTTGTATGTCCCTTCACATTGGTGAATTCACTGGATTGTGTGGATGTTGGAGTGTGAGGTGGAGGCTTGGGTATAGTGATAGGGGTTATTGATGGGGCTAAGGAAGGTGTGGCACCAGGTTTTCCTTGGGCTAGTTTAGAAGGTGAAGTAGGTTCAAAAGTGTGATTCTTCTTCTTATGGTCATACGTAAAGAAGGGGTGCTTCCAACATTGTGAAGGAAACCTACTTTCATTAATAGCAGCAACACAAGTTGCATCCATTGGTTGGCATGGTGGTGTAGAACCATCTGATACATCTGATGGTAGTGTAGAAGGAGGTGAAGGATGAGAATACCAAGGGTGAGGAGAAGTGTAAGACATATGAGGTGGTGATCCCTTAGGAGAAGACATGGATTGATGGTGCTTGGGAGAGTGATAACAGTGATTGAAAATAGAGGATTCAGAATTGGTTGGAAAAAATAGGATGTTGAACATAGTAGGTGTTTGGTTTTGGCAGACAGGAGGATGTGCCTAGCTAGATGATGACCTTCCTCATTCTTGTGAGTTTTTCCACTACAGTGGAGCAAAGTGTTGAGGCTAGTAATAGCTCCCCTCAAGATAGTAAAATGGGTCATGGGGTTGTTCATAATTACCTTGTGGAACAGTGATGCACCTAAATTGATACCTTTGTAGGAATTTTGGGTGCAACCTCCCTACCTAATGCTCATATAGATGTGACAAGACTAGGTAATGACCCATATAAATGAAATCACATCCATCCGCATTATCTATAGTTGAGCCTTTGGCCTCATTACCCTTAGCCATTCTCCCTAGTTGTCGATCAGTGTTCTTAACTATTTCTAATTTCCATGCCCTCTATTTGTTTTAATTGCCAATTTTATTTTTGATGACCCTCTCCTTGATAGTATCTTCTAAGCTCACATTTTGTTCATTTGCCCATAAAATCATCTTGTTATGCTTTGCCTCAATTTCATCTATCGATTTTTGTATTAGTAAAGGTGGGGACTATATCACCCTTTCAAAATTGGTTGTTTCATTTTCATTGTGGCTTTGGACCCTTGTTATTTCTAGAGTTGGGTCTTGCTCAAATGCTTTGGCATTCTTTCATTTAGATAATTCTCTCTCTTCTTTTTCTAGATGCTTTATTAGTTCTTCGACTTGGTGGCCTTGGAGCTTATATAGTTGTCCTTGGGCATACTTTCCAAGGTTCACCCTTGTTTCATTGCTAAGCCCATCTATAATGTGGAATATTTACTCTTTCTTAGAGAACTTATGACCTAGACATTTATTCAATAAGGCATAGTATTTATCTAAGGCCAGGTCCAAGGGTTCCTATTGTTCTTGTTTCCATCTTTGGATTTTTCTCCTTAAGGTGGACACTTGTGCACAGGTTTGGTATATTTTAGTAAAAATTTCTAACATGGTTGACCATTGTCTGATTGAATTTGGTTCCAATGATCTATACCATACTTCGGCTTTATCGAATATTGTCCTAGGGAAGAGCTTAAGCTTTTTCCATTTACTGTCCACATTGTTGAGCATACATGCATCATGGAAAGCCTGTAATTGATGTTGTGGATCTAAATCATAACATCCTATAAATTTTGGAATATTATTTAGGTCAAGCTTGGGTAGTCGACTCTTCTTATGATGCCTGTGAGATATCTTAATGGCCTCTATGATGTGCATTAGTCTATTAGGGAGTAACAGGGGTTTATCATCGTCAGACAAGCGGTGATTAATATATCTATTTGATCAATGGTGATGATGGGACTTATATTCATGTTGACGACCTTGAGTGTGTTCATGGGTTCAATTTTTGCTTTTACTTTGACCCTTTCATGGAGCTCTATCTCTATTCCTATGTTCATCTTTGTCAAAACTAGATGTTGAAGTTAAGGGGGAAGATGAAAAGGAGGAACTAGTAGGATAGCCATGGCTTATATAATGTCCCTCATGGTTCCCTAGTTTATCATTTCTAAATACCAACGAGGTCTTAGGCCTTGAGTCCTCCCCTAGTTTAGGACTAATGTCATCTTCTTCAAGATTGTCTACCTTAGGTGAATGTAGTCTTTGAGTGTTGTTAAGATGACCATGGTCATGAAAAACCCCTTCATAAGGTGGATCACTCCAATCTTCTTCATTGTATAATTTGTTAGTTCTCCAATGAATAGGTGCACTATGTGGCTCATAATCATTTCCATGTGGGTGAGACATTGTTGTTGATTCATGGTATGTGTTTGAATACTTCTCAAAAGATATATTGTTAATATCCTTTTACAGTGATCTTGTGTAATACAACTAATCTAGATAACTAGCACCATCCCTAGCAATAGCACCAATGATGAGTGGTGAGGTACCCCTATGCTCAACCATACGAATATGAGCATGTATGCATAATCCTATCAAACTCTGTGAATGGACTAGTTGTGGCACCTAGACAATTATACATTGATTGTAGTTTGCTATCTTCCCACCTAGACTAGTAGTAACTTTATCACATATGGTTTAGTTTAGAGTGAGCATATGATGTTGTCCTAATCTCTAGGTTACTCTTGATAATAGAAAAGATAAATTGATTAAATTAATAATAAGAGAAAATCCTAAATTAGCCTATGGTGATGGTATCCATCCTTAACCATCTGTACACATCTTGGACTTCATGGGATTACTGTTGGACGTGCCAAGTATTCGCACTTAAATGTTTGTGATTAAGGTGTACACATGCTACTTAATGACAAGAAAAGTAAATAATAATAAATTGGATTGTAATTAAAGAAAAAATTAAATAATTAAAATAATGAAATTAATCTAAGTGCATGCTGTAATGGTGAAAGTAATCTTGATCTTTATTGCCAATCATGCACGTGTCTAAGTATGTCACACTCGAACAAAGGTGTCATACAATTACAAACATCACACTGTGGGCATGCACTGAGAATAACTGAAAGCTAAATTACCAATAGAAAAGAACTTCTAACTCTCTAATGATCTAATAATCTTCTCACTGTGCACCTGAGTGCTATATTTATAGACTAACATAGGAATCACAATATTGTGTATATAATAATGTATCTAGGCTGCGATATCATGTACCCGATATCGTGTACCTAATATCAAGGCCTTGCAAATTGTGATTCATCAGTTACTTTGATATCTATTTAATACATTTTAATATTCAAGTATATTGCTATGGAAATCATTAATTTGATTATTTTAAAACATGCAACTAGAAAAAATATTTGCTCTATATGCTTTTTCTGCTTGAAGCCCCTTATTACTAGCCTTACTTTACAAGTGAATATGTTATCTTACTTATCATACTAGGTTTTGAAAATTTAATTAGTATCTATGACCTGCTTATGTTTAGGTTTCTCCACTAAGAACCATGTATAATTCTTCCTGATGGAGTCATACTCCCTTTACACTGCTTCATTTCATACGTTTATCTTTAAAGCTTCTTTGATACTTGAGGGATCATTAATGAGTGATGTATATTCTACATTTTATTTTTCTTAGCCTCTTGTTTACCTCTTTTAAAAATTAAAATATAACATTTAAGAAGATGAATGATTTTTCTTAATCAAATGCCTTGGTGATGAGTGGTGAGGTACCCCTACACTCAACCAT
This sequence comes from Gnetum montanum, assembly GCA_015680685.1. Lineage (NCBI taxonomy): Eukaryota > Viridiplantae > Streptophyta > Gnetopsida > Gnetales > Gnetaceae > Gnetum > Gnetum montanum. The sequence continues at coordinate 8,347 of MNCI01019998.1, forward strand.
ACGAATATGAGCGTAGCACGTGCGATCTGATTGAACTTTGCAGACTAAGTGCCTACACGCCTCATGGAACACTTAGGGTTAATCATTCGTTGTCTTCCCAAACTTACTTGTAGTTGTCATGGTGTATGGTTAAGTAAGTTTGAGGTATGTGATTTTTATGTCTTTTCTATTTTATCTCCTATGCTATTGAGGTGAAGGATGAAGAGACTAATTACTAACTTTAACTAACTAACTAAGTCTTAATTAACCTAGCATCAACATTCATTCCCACTTACCATTCACGCCCTGAACCAATGCAACCTTGGTTACCAAACGCTAGTTGTTGCTGGGATCACCAAGCGTAACGCATGTGCTCGAAGTGGTCGTACTGAGGCACTTCACTAGGAGAGAAGGGTTGAGAGAGATTTAATGAACTAATAAAGAAATTAAATAACGAATAATAAATAACAATAAATAAAATCCTAATTAGCCTATTCTATGCACTGCAAGGTTTATCCAATAAGTTCGTCTTTATTGTCATACACAAACTTGTGTTCAGGTACAATATTTGCTTGAATAAAGATCCGTTCACTTTGGAATTCCTACTACGGGCACATGGAAATTAATCTATCTTTGGAGAGGGAAAATTGCCAGAGTTTTACTATGGTCTAGGCCTAGATGAGAAACAAGGGAGAGCTACCTCTTATTTATAGACTTGGCGGTGCACTGCGATATCGTGTGGGATGCGATATCGCGGCTGCCACGATATTGCATCCCATCATACCCCCATGACTAAATGAAAACTCATCCTCGAGTTCCTTACAATAATATCAGGAAGGTATGGGATTATTGACTCAAATGGAACTAATGGGATGATATGTGAATGGATCATCATTAGAAGACAAGACAAAACTAGTGTTCATGACAACAAGAGTGAACACCTTATTACATTGACATCAGGCCTCATTTGGTAGCTAAGAAAAAGAAAGAGAAAGAGAGAGGGAACGAAGTTTTGCTACTGCCAATGCCAAGATTGCGTCTTTCATTGTCCATCCATAAGCGCATCATCAATCTCATTCCTTGCATAGCTACTTCAGCACTGATCCATTCTAATTGTTCCCTCCAGAGCCAATCCATTGTTGTATGATTGCCATATACACATACAACACAATCTTATATTAGCAAAGGTAAATGAATTTCAATGCAGTTGATACCTTGCTATTGTGAAAGGTCCATTGGCTAGGTTGTGGTATGGCTGATTGCAAATTTGGAGATATATTTATGGTAACTACCAAAGGTGTAGGGGCTAGAAGAAAATCAAAAAAATTGGATCCCCATACCCCCATGACTAATCGCAAACCCTTGGTAGCGAGAGAATGGAAAAGGGAAAAGAACAAGAAAGATGGAGAAAAAGAGACAATTATTACATCGATGAAATGGATGTTAAGATGAAAATGAATAAAATAAAGTGGATTGCAAAAATGTTAAGCGAAAGAATTTAACAGATGCACCAAATAGGAATGTTAGTGGGTCCTCCCCAAAGTAGGCTCATGCCCTTAATGCCCTGACAAACCCACATTCAAAGAGTCTGTAGGCTCTAGGAATGTCATTTGGAACAAGAGTTAAAGTCTTAACCACAAGAATTTACCAAAAGGAAAATAATGTGTCAACCAAAATATACACTAGTGATACAACCAGCAATGAGGTGAACAATGGAGAGAAAGGTGGAGAGAAGAAAATGGAATGAAATGCCAAGTATAAGGTGGTGTACAACCCCTTGTGGAGTTAATGATTACTGTGACTTGGCAAATCTCATTCCAACTCCGACCTCAAACCAACCACATCCAGTGACTTTGCATCAATGCATTCAGCCAATCCATCCCCTTGAATAACAAGAATGCCTCCCCCAAGAGCCACCACCATTCCAATGAAACGGAGGAGAGAATGGGAAGTGAGAAGGGCCTTAGTTAGAGGGAATGTGTTTATTTGAGTTCCATAACCAGTACTTGTAGCCTAAGGGATTATTTTGTCTAAGGGGTGTGTGTGCTTTGAATTCTCACTTTTCTTTTTCCTCTTGTATTTTTTTTATTTTGTGTGTTTATGCATGAGAACCACATCATGCAAAGACTTATTATTTTTATTGACTCAACTTCCCAATAATTAGGTAACATCGGAACGGTAAGAAAATTCAAGAAGAAAAAATCCAAGCATCCAAGAGAATGGCCAACACAAGTACATCAAGTTCCCTTGAAGTCACACCCTTTTCAAACCTTGAGTCCTTCCTTAGTTTGAGAAGTACCTAGTCACCGATTCGTTAGAGTTCTTATTAGAAAGGGACTATACATTTCCAAGCTAAGAGAGACCATAGAAAATTGTGGATTTGTGGATGAAGTGGACTCATTGGGTGTCATATCAAAAGAAACGCACCTTAGTATCAACATCATAACTTAAAGGTAAAAATCAAACATTAGCAATCAAATGGAAAAACAGTTCATACCATCATGAAGAATACTTATTAAATGACAAGCTTACAAGATGGATAACACACACATGCACACACACAAAGAAATGAAAAAGTATAACGATGTTGTAAAAAAAAAAGAAAATTTAAAGAAATTTGTAAAACAAAAATGTGTTAAACAAAAATGTGTAAAAAAAAAACATGTAAAATAAAAACTGTAAAACAAAAATGTGGAAAAAAAATGTGTAAAACAAAAATGTGTAAAAAAAAATGTGTAAAACAAAAACGTGTAAAACAAAAATGTGTAAAACAAAAACTAAAAAGAACTAAGGGCCTCCAATGATTAGCATAGGTGGCCATCTCCCCCATGACTGAATGGAAAGGAAAAGATCCGAAATAATGAATGTCTATTTGAATTTTGTAAAAGTGCCCAACTTCTCCCCATTGATGTTCTTATATTAAGGGGTAGAAGTTGGCGACGCTCATGCTCCAATGTATCTATGCCTTCGTTGTTAGCATGATTTTTCCCCCAGTTTGTTCCATGCATATTGGGTTGCTCTTTCGACTAGCTGTCAACCACAAGGTGTCCACTACTTGTGTGGTTGCTACATATAGGCACCTTTGTATTTGTGTTTCTAGGGCATACCAGTTACATGGAAGGGATGCTGAGCATTCCTCCATGTCATCATCCTCTGATTCACTGTATGTGATGCACAGAACTTTCTTCTTCTTGATCTTTCCATAAATATTTACCTTAGATATCTCCAAGGAAAGATAACGAATCCCTAGGTACGCATCTATTGTACTCAGCCATGGCCTTCCCATTATAATTGGGAAGCCCCCATTATCACTGGTAACTTCTATCACCAGGAAATCGACTGGGTATGACCAACCACACACAGTGGTAATGATGTCCTCCACCAATCCCAAGGGAATGGTGATGGACTGGTTAGCCAACTAAAGTTAAATGTTGCTCTTCTTAAGTTGGGGTGGTTTCCAGGTTTGATACATTTCTCCTGAGATTAAGTTCACTTCGGAACCTAAGTCAAGAAGAGCCTTATGTGGTTCATTCCAAGTGACTTGTAGATAGATTAAGGGGCTTCTAGGATTAGAGAGTTTCCTAGGAAGGTGTCCTACCTTGATCCAGTTGGTTACGGTATGTGTTAACATAACCATATGCATGTAGCTTTGTTGTTGCACTGAAGGGAGCCCCGAAGCCTTATTTGTTGGAGGAGTGGTTGTGGACTCAATCGCTTGTTGTTGTGAGAGCTTTTCTAGGCTTTTGGTTCTGAAGAAAGGTCATCTTTTCTTACGATTTCCAGAACTAGTAGTGGGTTGAATGTTTACAGCTCTCGTAGCGTTACGTTATTGCAGTTGAGTGGGGAGTTCCCCTTGCATTGTTGGAGCAGGTTGTAGTGGAACTACTGACGGAAGAGTGGCAGATGGATTTTGAGGATGGAACGTATGTGGAGGATCTCTCGGAGGAGAAGGAGTCCTTCTAAAATACTCCTGAACTTGGTAGTGACGTTGGGGAGTTATGTGACCCATAGAGTCACTTGGAGAAATCGACTGTTGCACATAATAGCCATAAGGATCAGGTTGTCGGTAAGGGTATTGTTGTCTGGGCGGTGGCATCCCCCATGACTGTGGATGTTGCCACTGCTGATATTGCCCGATGGGTTGTGGTGGAGTTCCACTTGGATAGTATGTTAACGGTTGGTGGAACTGCCTTGGGTTACCTTGGGGATAAGGTGACCTTCAGGGTGTTTGTTGTCTGTTAAGTCTTGGGTTAAGTGCATACACCCCAGACTCTTGTAGATGTGATATGATTGGACAACATCCCTTAGGATGGTCATATTGGCAGATCTCACATCCACCGTCATTGTCTGTGTCTTAGTCCACAACCTCATCGGAGATAGTAATTTTTCCCTTACCCTTATTATGTGCAGGGCTTGAATCTCTCCTCTTTTTCTTATTAGAGTCACTACCTCGTTCCACCTTAGAATCCTCTACAATTTTTAGGATAGTTTCAAGTCTAGAGTCTAAGGAATCTCACAATTGATCCACCTTAGCTGACACTTCTGTTGTTATCTTTTGAATCGGCAAGGTTTTTCTGTTCACCAACTCTTCGAGTGGTGACTCATCCTCCTCATCACAAAATCTCACTCCCTTCTTTCGAAGGGAAGGATTGTAGTTATATTTTTTCACGCTTTCTCTTTTCTGTAGCTCCCCTTCTTCTTTGGCTATTTTCTCCAACAAGCAATGAATTTCATGGGCTCTAAGTTCTGATAGTGTCCCTTGGGCATAAATCCCAAGGGTTCTCCTAGTCTCATATCTTAGCCCATCTATGATGTGGTGAAGTTGGTCCCATTGTGCGTAACCATGGCCTGGGAAACAATGTAACAATGCATAGTATCGGCCCATGGCAACATCTAAGGGTTCATGAGTACCTTGTTTCCATCCTTGGATCTGTTTATGAAAATTAGACACTTTGGATTACGTTTGATATTTATCATTGAATAGTTCTAACATCGTACTCCATCTCCTAATGATTTCCGGCTCTAAGGACTGATACCAACTCTCTGCTTCATTTGTGAGTGTCCTGGGAAATAACTTTAGTTTCTGCCACTCGTTCTCTATATTTTACAAGGCACAAGCATCGTGGAATACCTGTAAATGATGTTGTGGATTAGCGTTGTATCCTGTAAATGATGTTGTGGATCAGTGTTGTATCCCCCTTCAAACCGTGGGATGTTGTTCATGTCTAAGTGCTTGATCTAACTATCTTTTTGATGTCTTGTTAGTATTCTAACTGCCTCCATTATATTTAGCATACCTCGAGTGGCTAGTAGGGGCTCTTCATGATCATCTCTTTCATGACGTCTATGGTGTCTACTTTTTTCCCTACTTTCCCTTCGTTCATGTCCTTATCCTCACTCTCGACTCTCCCATCGAGGTCTCTCATTTTTCCTACCTCTATCCTCACCGTTATGCTCTTGGTGGCTGCACCTAGATGTGGAAGGAGAGGATGAATGATGTGATGAAGGAGAAGAAGAAGGAGAACCATCATCATGATGATGCTTCTTATCTTCTCTTCGGTTGCTATGGCACTGATTGTGATGACAATCTAAGTGTCCATCCTTGTCATGTGTTTTTGTTCCCTCAGTGAATAGTTGGTGTTCATGGGGATCAGAACTAGGGTTGTGTATCGTGGAGCGTAGGTTCTAATACCCCACCTCCTCACCATCATTAGGAGGAGGAACATCATTGGATGGAGAACCCATTAGAAGTGGTTCACCATCTCCAATTTTACTTAGGACGTGCAGGACCCCTTTGCCCTTCAATAGTGTATGATGGCTCTCCTTCCATGAGTCCCTTAAACATTGTGTAGCTATGGGATGATAATCCCTTGTGTCAAAATCACCTACAACGTATTCAGCATATAGTTGTGTCATGCTGATTTGTGCAAAAGCACGGAGGAGCATGTTTGGGACTAACTGATTTAGGGGTAACACTATGTTACCTTGCAAGTCTCTCCATCATAGCTATTCATCCTGATGGAAGATAAAGGTAAAATCTAGTATATACTCATCGGGATGAGTATAGACTATCCAATGTTGTTGAGGAACTGGTGGATTTCGGTTATGTGTTTGATGTTGCTGACTGTTTCTAGTATAATCCCTAGGTGGTGAATTGCTCTTGTTAGAAGAAGACATTATTATTTAATTTGGTGTGCTATTAACCATTATATAAATTTTTTTTAATTAACCCTAAGGTTCGTTTAAGCTCCCAACGATGTAAGTGATTCCTATGTTCTACTTAGCACACAAACACTTAGTCCCCAGCAACGACGCTAATGATGAGTGGCGAGGTACCCCTACACTCAACCATATGAA
>MNCI01019998.1:14798-108454 GCA_015680685.1 Gnetum montanum
GCACGTGCTCGAAGTGGTTGCACTGAGGCACTTAACTAGGAGAGAAGGGTTGAGAGAGATTTAATGAACTAATAAATCAATTAAATAAATAATAATAAATAATAGTAAATAAAATCCTAATTAGCCTATTCGATGCATTGCAAGGTTTATCCAAGAAGTTCATCTTTATTGTCATACACAAACTTGTGTTCAGGTACAATATTTGCTCGAATAAAGATCCGTTCACTTTGGAGTTCCTACTGTGGGCACATGGAAATTAATCTATCTCTAGAGAGGGAAAATTTTCAGAGTTTCACTATGGTCTAGGCCTATATGAGAAACAAGGGAGAGCCGCCTCTTATTTATAGACTTGGCGGCACACCGCGAAATCGCGGCCCATGTGATATCGTGTCCCATCACTTGGTTTGTAGTATTTCTCTTCTTATTTCTTTTCTTTATGATTGTAGGAGTCAAATCCTAGGATTTTATTATTATAGATGATACTCTAGAACTATATCATTTCTTCTTAAGTGGGTTAAAGAACCTATATCCTCTTATCTTGGAATCATACCCAAGGAAGACATATTTTATTCCTTTATCATCTAGCTTCCTCGTAAGATCATTGGGGATCTTTATATAACATACACATCCAAAGATCTTAAGATGGAATATTTTAGACACCTTACCATACAAGAGTTCATTGTAGGATGGGGGGTGGTGGGGGGTGGGTGTGGTGCGTGTGGGTCGGGGTGGGGGGTGTGCGGGTATTCTTTCCATTTGAGGAGGTAATGATCCCATTCAAGATATAGATGACCATATGTATGCTTTTATTTTAATAAGAGTTGGAAATGAAGGCATTCTTTAACAAGAATCTACATATTTTTTGTCTCACATTATTTTTCTTGTTTGCCACTCCATTACTTTGTGGTTCATACCCATAAGTAGTTTTCTTGGTTATGTCATGGATATTAGAAAATTTATCAAATTTTTTGCTTACAAAATCATCCTCTTTATCAATTATAATTACTTTAAATTTAATGAAAAGTTTATTCTCTATCTATTCTTATAATTTTAAAATACACTAAACATTTCATCTTTTGACTAGAGGACATAGGACTATGCGTACGTTAAAAAGTAATTCATAATCACTAAGAAATATCTTTCTTCACCATATGTAATTAGGAACATTAGACCCATAACATCTATATGTAGTAACTTGAATGAAATTGATCCTTTTTTACTTTTACTTGATTGAGGAAGAACCTTTTACTTATCCTTGAGATGTGTTTTGTAAACTTCTTGAAATGCCACTTGAAGCTTATATCCAATAGAAAATTGATTTTTTATAAACTTTAGAAGCTTGGAGTAGAAGGAATGACCAAGTCTCTAGTATCATAGTATTGCAACAACATGCATGGATAACCTTAGATGTGAGTTTACATCATTAGAGGATATTACTTCAAAATAAAATATTAGATTCTCTAACATGGGGACTTTAGTTACCAATCCAAAGTAGTTGGAGATGATACATTTATTATCTTCAAAGAATATACTTTCTTATCCATCTAAGATATTTAATCAATGGATAGAAGAGAATCATATAATTAATATATATATATAGCATAAATTACGAACTTGAACTAGAGTAGCATCATCAAGAGAGATTTGACATCTTTCTATATCCTCTATTTTCATAAAAATCCCATTGTGAACTTTGATTAATCCAAAGTTACTAGTTATCTTAAACTTCACAAAACATTCCCTATTAGGAATCACAAGATTGAAGCATACAATATTTATAATCCGAGTAGAAGAATTAAAATTTTTTGACATATGAAATATAAAAAACTTAGTGTTAGAACCATTATTTACTTTCTTATCTTTATCTTGTGCTTGCGCTAAATATTCTCTTTATTGAGCTTGCTTGTTATTGGAGTAATGAATTATGAGGTTTTGGAGTCCTATCTTTTACCAACACTTCTCCTCCATGTGGTCATTTTTATTGTAGAAGTTGCATCAAGGGATGGATGAAGATGATGCATATGAGTTATATCACAATTGTAAATTTGATCTTTTATCTCCTCTTGAATTTTTTTCTCTTAGACTAACTTTGTTCATTTAATTTTGGAATGATGAATCACCTCTTTGGTATAAGTTTTAACTCTTCCTCTTTATTATTATCCCTTCCTCTCAGTTGATGTTGATAAGTTTTGTTTAAATAGGTATTTTCTTAATTCAAGGATAATAATTTTAGCTCCTTAATTGTTCTAAGATATAAAATTAACTTATTAAAAGTATAGGTGATGAGATCTTTAGTTTCAATTAAGATTTGAATGATAGTGGTAAACATAAAATACTCATATAACATTTTCATAATCTTGTTGCCTTTTTACTCCATAATATATTTGCATCTATAGTTATTAATGTTTCTAAGAAAAATATTTAGCCTCTCTAAGAAGTGCTTAAGTGGCTCATCCCCTAATAACCTCATGTTCTCAAATTCTATTCTAAATTTAAATTCCTTGATCTTTCTATTGGCTATGTTAGCTTTGTACTCTTCATGAAGATTGTTCTAACACTATTTTTCTGTAGTTTTACATATAATAACTATAAAAAATAAGATTTTTTAAGGTGTTTCTAAATCCTTTTATCATAAAATAATATGTTTGAGGAATTTCTTCAAAAAATTCTTGGAAGAATCCTTATAATATTGGCATTATAGGCATTTCTAAAACAAAGCTTCTAAAGGTTACCTTTAGAGGAATTTCTATAAGAAATTCCTATAATAGTTTTATATTTAAAGGTGTTTTTATTTGAAAATTCCTCTAAAGGTTTCTAAAAGAAATATTCTTTAGATGTATATGTATTTCTTGTAGAAATGCCTCTAAAAGGCCTCTAACTGTGTGACACTTAGAGATGTTTCTTACAGAAATGGCACTAAAGATGATTTTTCTTCATGGTGCATCAAAGAAATTTCTTTAATAAGGATAAAAGGATACTATTTTTGGCCTTTTGGTATGTCGAAACCTTAGAGAAAATGGAGAATGGAGAATGTGTGTGTGATTGTAGTCTTGCAAGACCATGAAAAAATGAACAATGACTTCAAATGGAGATTTAAGACTTCAAGAATGAGAGACACAATGATGCAATAAAGAAAAAAATAGACAAGATGTGAGCATGCATGGAAATGGAGTCTATGAGCCAGATGAAGATGTTTTGAGGACTACTGAGATGCCAAATTGACAAGGGAATGCTATAGATTCCAAAGTGTGCAACGAAAGTAGAGGCCTCACAAAAATAACAGACATCTAACTTTAAGAATTAAAGTCTCAACTTATAGATAGATGTCTCTCCTACATTAAGACTATTCACAGATAGATGTCTCATCCTCAAAGTAGACATATATGCTAGCCATTTGATAGTTGTTGCATGAATTCCAAGGAAATTTTGGAAACTCCAAGGATATACGACTAAGTGTAATTCTTGGAAATTAAGTAAGCACTATTCATTAATAGATCTATTCTTGGTTATTCAAGAGAATTTGTCTTTTTTCTTCATGTATTATCATAAACATTGTATTGGTTGTATTGAGTCTTATTGTAAGGACTCTGTAAATTTAGTTATACTTTCCCCTTGATCTTTTCATTATTTTTTTGTAGCCTTGTGGGGTTAATGTGCCTCTTGGGGGAAGGCATCTTCATTGATCTTGTTGGGACCTTATGGATTTGAGTGGTTTTGTGGTAACAAAATACTCCAATGTGGAGCTCACATTTGCAAAGGTTGTGGGATTCTTTAAATCACATTATGAGCTTGTTGGAACCTTGCAGGGATTTGTGGTTTCACAGTGATGAACCACTTTGGAGTAGAGCTTAAATCTTGTAAAGGCTATCATGTCCTTAAAACCAAAATTTTAAAGCAATCAAGTTTGGAGGTATGCACGGATTCTACTCTTTGTGTGGACGTATCAAAGTTGGGGAACTACATAAAAATTATGTTTGATTTTGGAGGCTACATCAATTTTAATTGGGGAACTTATTCAACCCCCATTCTAAGTTCTTGATCCAAAACTATTTTTAGGCATTTCTTATAAGAAAACATTTAAATATGTCTTGTATACATATTTAAAGGATTTTTAAAAGATGCTTCTAATAATCATTACCTTTAGAGGAATTTTAATAAGAAAAATAAATACCTTGAAAGATGGCACTTTTAGGGTCATTTAGAGGCATTTATAAAAAATTCTTTTAAAGGTATTAATCCAAACTACCTTTATAGATATTTCTTATGGAAATTTTTATAATGATGACATGGTGGTAACATTCATCATAGAATAATCATTTACATACTTTGCAAGGAATAGTTTTAAAACCCAATAATGTTTCATTTTTCTTCTTATCACCTACTCTAAACACCCACATAGAATCCTTATTTGTGAATGAATCACCAATTTGTCATTAGAATAGTGAATATTGTTTACCTTTTGGAGGTAACACTAGTAGATTGAGTGGAGACTCTAATTTTCTATATGTGATATGTATTTTGGAATACTTAAATGAAAACATAATGCTATGCTTAATTATGAAGTGCAAGAACTTTCTCTTAGACATGGCATTCATGGACAAGCTCTTAGCTCTTGACCTTATGAAATTATTATTAGTGAGTATTGGGAAGCTTGCCAAAAGCTAGTACATAACAATGCATTTGCAAAGAATGCCTAGTTACAAAATTCTATAATAAAAGAACTAGCCAAGTGTAACATTTAAGAGTGATTTGTTTAGCTTTGGTATCATTTTGCTACTAATGATATGCACATGAAGATGCATGAATAAGTTGTAAGATAAGGATAAGAAGCATTCATGGTAGTGAGGAAGGAATAATTTTCATAGATTTTGTATTTAGCTCTAGAATTACCTATGGATAAGCTAGTGTAGGTAGACATGATGAGCAAAGGATGCTTGTGTATGTGTAATAATGATTGGCTTTTGAACATGATGAGTATTATTTCTATGTTGGATCTAAGGCTACTTTTGATTATTCTTCATTGGTATCCTTAATATTAGCTTGGTTACTAGTTAAGTCATCATTCAAGTTGATGAGCATCAAAATATTGCATTGATAGGCCCTCGTTGATAGGGCCTTGTTTACATGGTGTTGCCCTGTCGATGGGGCTACATCGACATAGTGTTTGCTACGTCTACGGGGCCTCATTGATGTAGTCCTATAGCAAAAACTATAAATATGAGCTCACAACTATGTTTAGAGGCATGAATCCATAGTAGTAGTAGAACTCTTATAGTTTTTCCATTTGAAAGTTAGAATATTTCTCTAAGTGCTTGCAGCAGGAGTTAGAAAGTGTACAGATCTTTATTTGAGCATTGTTGTACTTGAACCACACCAGCGTGTACGGAAATAAAGATGAGCCTTTTGATCAAACCATGCAACACTTAGAATAGATTAATGATTTATTTATACATTCATTGCTTTCACTAAATATGCAATTAATTAAGGTAAATTAAGATTTTAAGTAATTAGTTAATTAATTAAACTAAATAGATCAAGTACATAAGTATGATCACTTCAAGCGTAAACATGTATTCACTTGGTAATCCCAACAATGTTATTGCTTAGTGTGCCTAGTAGTGTAGCACTTGATAACCCACTAGTGGATACATGGGTTCAAGACGTGTACAGAAAGTGGAACGTATGCTTATGTTAGAACTAGTCAGAGACTACTAAAGTAGTTAAATTAAATTAGTTATTAAAATAATTCATATCTCTATTTAAATGCCAAAGAACATAAAACATAAAACAACAAAAATCATATACCTTGATTACACTTAACCATACCTTTGTACATCACAAGTGTAATTGGAAAGACAACAAATGACCTTTAGGGCAAGTTTCACTTCCTAGAGAACTAGTGCACCAAAAACTATACAGTCCATGAAATTCAATCAGATCATGCATGAATGCTTTGTGATTCATATGGTTGAGCATAGGGGTACCTTTACTACTCATCATTGGTGCCATTATTAGGAACTCTTTTTGTTGAAACATGCGCTATCTAGGATTAGTGAACATTATTAATATTGTTGGACAAACCCCAAGGTTGACATCATTCTTAAATTATATAATTAGAAAATCATATTGATATTTTATTTATTTGTAAAATGTCTTCATATCACAGGCATGAAGATGTCAAATCTCTGGTTCCACAATAGTGTAAGGTGGTATATACTTAGTGAGATGAGTATGTGCCTGATTTCACCTTCATCCTACGGTAAGATGAACAACTATGATGGCATGACATGGAAGGCAACATTGTAATGTATCTCAATCGATCTATGCTTGGGATGCTGCTTTAAATCCTTACAAAGTTAGGCATCCAAGATTTTCAAGAGGAACATGTTGTGAATGGTTATGAAACTCAGGACTACCATTCCACTAAAACACAATGTAGGAGAGATAACACCTGGAGAAGCACCATGAGTTTGCAAAGGGAAAACGCTTCACCAATCCCTTGTTCTCGCTAACCCAAATCATTAATGAGGATTCCCCCTATAGGGATTCTCAACATGAAGAATCTCCACCCCTTGGATAAGGGTGTGGCCCTAAATGTGTGGTCTACTATTAACAAACCAAGTTTAGGAGAAAGTGGTAGTGAAAGTAGGGACTCGAGTAAGCATCATGATGATAGGGAATCTAAGGATTATGGTTGTGACAAGTGATGAGATTGTGGTGGACACCGTAGTGGTGATGGTGGTCCACCTTCATCTTCATCTAATTTTGAACATTCCTCTTCATCTTCTAGTTCTAATACAAGCCACTAGAGATATAATCACAATCAAGGTGATCAACAAGACAACAATGATCATAGAGCCCACCAAGAATGAAGGGGTAGTAGAAACCATCATTGACACAATGATGATGATGAACCTTTTTTGGTAACTCAAAGCATGCTTAACATTGTAGAGGTAGTGAAGGCCCCAACAAGGAATGTGAAATATAGTTGGATTAAGCACTTAGACATGGAAAATATCCCAATATTTGAGGGGAATATAACTCTGGTCCGCAAAATCATCTATAAGCCTTTCATGATGCTTGTGTCTTACCAAACATCAAATATGATTGGTAGAAATTGAAGCTATTCCCCAAGATACTCACCAAAGAGTTTGAAAGCTGGTACTAGTCCTTGGAGACAAAATTTATCCACAGATGGAGTATAGTGCCTAAGCTATTCAATGACAAATACCAAATAAACTCTGGAGTATCTTTTCTGAGAAGGAAAATCCAAGGTTGGAAATAGGGAATACATGAACCCTTGGATGCTGCAATGAAAAGATATTATTCTCTTTTACACTAATGCCTTGGCCATGGTTATTCTTAGAGGGAATAACTCTGCCACATCATAGATGGCTCAGAGTAGAAACTAGAAGAACTCTTAGGATCTATGCTCAAGGGAGACTATCCAAACTAAGAGCTCATTATATACAAAGGATGATAGAGCAAGTAGCAAAAGAAGAAGGTGCATTGCAAAAAAGGGAAAGTACAAAAGAATATAATAGGAACCCTTTTATCAGGAAAAGAAAGGTTCAATTCTGTGATGAGGAGGATCCATCACTCGATGAAGTGATGAATAAGAAAACCTTGCCCATCCAAAAATCTATTTCCAATATTTCAACAAAGGTTGAAAAACTATGGGACTCTTTGGATGAAAAATTCCAAGTTGTTATGAAGATTGCTGAGAAATCCAAAGAGAAAAATAGTAATCATAACCATAGGAGGTGAAAAGAAGATGAATGTGCCTACCAAAGAGGTAAGGGCAATGCTGCTATAGTAGAAGAAGTTGTAGAGACAGACTTTGAAGATGATGGTAGGTGTGACATTTGTCAATATGACCATCCTAAAGGATGTTGCCCTGTGGTGTCACACTTACAAGAGTCTGGGATGTACATGCTAAATCCATGACTAACAAAGAGGTAAGCACCCAAATGATTACCTTATCCTTAGGGCAATCCAAGGTAGTTCCACTACCAACAACAAGATTACTATCCAAGTGGAGCTCTACCACAAATGTATGAGAAATACCACCAATGGCACCAATGACATTTTTGGAAAATGCCATTGCTAAGACAACAGTACCCTTAAAGGCAATTAGAGCCATACAAGTACTATGTTTAGTAGCCCATTTCTTCATGAAGCTCTGGAAGCCATGCCTCATTCGAGCATCACTATTACCCTCCAGAGTACCATCAAACTCATTCACCATCTACTTAAGGAGAGAACCCATATCCATACCACACTCTACATCTATTTTCACACATCCTTCTACCCTCAACCTAGTTACCTCTTGCTCCATTCATGTAGGGGGAGATTCCCTCATAGCTACAATAATGAAATGCTATGAGGGTCGTACATTTATAGTCAACCTTCCAACTAAGTGGTTCGAATAATCATTCTAGGGAATGACCATTTTTCCAACCCAACAATCCTTACAAACCCTCACAACCTAATGTAGCTGGTTGCCCTATATCTCCAACATCCTCATCCTTTACATCAAACACATTTGAGAACCCTTCAAACTAAACACCATCATAGATATGCACTATGATGTTAACTCATGTTGTTTCTGATTAGATTAAGGTTGGCAACGTTACCATGAAGAGATCTAACCTAGGAAGTCCTCTTATTTACTTACACATCATTGGACATGAGCCATGAAAGGCCCTTCTTAATTTTGGTTCTAGTGTCAATCTTATCTTCCATGACATGTACAAGGCCATTTGGAATTGTTAGACCAATCAATCACTATCCCTTTGGGATTAGTAACGGACATTGTAACCATAGTTTGTGGATGGTCCTATCCTACTAATGTTTTGGTGATCAAGATAGAAAACTACAAAGGCAACTCCCCATCATTATGAGAAGGGCTTGGTTAAGCACGATTGATGCAAAAATGGGCATAAGGAACCTCTCCTTGGAAATCTCCAAGAAGAATGAATTTGGACAACTAGAGATAAAGCAAGTTCCACTCATCACATATAGTGATAACAAGTTCAATTTTGTGCATAAAACCTAGTCCATTAAAAATACATTCCTCAAAGCATGCAATTAGTGTGCACATGAAACAAATATCCAAAGGTTCTTGTACGTAGCAGCCACAAAACAAGAGAGGGCACCTAGTGGTTGACAACTAACNATAGCAGCCACAAAACAAGAGAGGGCACCTAGTGGTTGACAACTAACTCTAATAGTAGCACACCATGCATGGAACTAATTGAGTGCCTAACATATGCCTATGTTAAAAGCATGGATGAACTTGAGAAAGTTCATCACCAACTCTCTAATGATGAAGATGATGATACCTGTTGGGAAGAGTTGGAAATATCTAATAATTTTAAGCAAGAGCCCCTAGAGTTAAAAACTCTACTAGCTAGCATGGAGTATGCATTTTTAAATAATAGCAAGTTAGTTATAATCAATGCAAATCTTGCTCCTAAACAATAAGAAAAGCTATTGCAGATGGTCAACAAATGGTTAAAAACCTTTGCTTGGTCATATCTTGAGTTAACTGGAATTGATCCATGGATATGACAACATTGTATCTACACTGACCTAGCCATGAATCTAAGAAGGCAACTATAGAGATAGCTAAATTCCAAATTGAAGCAAATCATCAAAGAGAAAATTGAACAAATCCTCAAGGTGAGGTTCATCTATCCCATTGTAGATAGTGAGAGGGTTAGCACACTTGTAATTGTGCCAAAGAAAGATGGTAAGTGGTGGGTTTGCATCGACTTTAAGTTATTAAATATGACAACATTTAAAGATCATTTTCCATTGTCATTTGTGGACCAAGTGTTGAATACCATATCTAGGCATTGCTATTTTAGCTTCCTGGATGATTATAGTGGCTATAATCAAATCCAAATTGCACCAGGAGATTAGGTCAAGAAAACATTCACAAGTCCATGAGGGACTTTTGCATATCGCAAGAAGCTGTTCGATCTATGTAATGCCCCTGTAACATTTCAACACCTAGTCCTTAGCATTTTTCAATAGTAGATTGGTAGCCAAGTAGATGTCTTTATGGATGACTTCTCTACCTATGGGACTACATTTGAGCAAGCCCTAGATCACCTTAAGCAAGTATTGAAAAGAGGTGTTAAAAAAATATTAGGGTCAATTGGCAAAAAAGCCATTGAATGGTCTAGAAGGGCATAGTACTAAGGAATCAAATTTTGCAAAAAGGGATTGATGTAGACCTAGAAAAGATAAGGGTCCTCCAAGGAATCACATGCCAACTAGATATAGTCAAACACATCTAATCATTTATTAGACACACTAGCTACTACTAGTGATTTATAGAGAAATTCTCTAAGATTTCAAAGCTATTGGTTAAACTTACAAAG
Source organism: Gnetum montanum (assembly GCA_015680685.1). Taxonomy (NCBI): domain Eukaryota; kingdom Viridiplantae; phylum Streptophyta; class Gnetopsida; order Gnetales; family Gnetaceae; genus Gnetum; species Gnetum montanum. Next base: position 25,190 of record MNCI01019998.1, read on the forward strand.
AAATATGCCCCATTCATATGAAATACGGAGTGCAAACATGCATTTCAACTATTAAAAAAAAACTCATAGAAACTCCAATTCTACAATCACTAGATTGGTCTAGATTATTTCATATGATGATAGATGCATCTAATTATGCCTTAGGAGTCATGCTTATGTAGTTGGATGATACGAAATTTCCATATTACATTCACTATGCTAGCCAATGCATTGTGGATGCATAGTTGAATTACACCATAACTGAGAAAGGACTAACAATAGTGGTGTATGCTTTTGAAACGTTTAGGTACTATGTGNCAATAGTGGTGTATGCTTTTGAAACGTTTAGGTACTATGTGCTTGTCTACAAAGTGTTTTTGCACATAGATCATAGTGCCATCCACTTTCTAATGAATAAGCCAATGGTAAGCTCTCGTATCATATGGTGGCTAGTGATCTTGCAAGAATTCAATCTCACAATGGTAGATTGGAAAGGAACTAAGAATGTGGTTGCTAACCATCTCTCTTGGTTAAGATGGGATAATAAAGAGGAGGAGAATCCACTTTCTAATCAATTTTCAGATAAAATCTTCTTTATAGAAGTGCCCACAAAAAAAATGGTAGGATAATATCCTCACTTACCTTGTAACTCAAGAGATGCCACAAGATCTAGATGTTAGGAAGAAACAACAGCTTCTTCATTGGGAAAAGTACTTCATGGAAATCAATGGATACCTTTACAAGGTGAGTACTGATGGCTTGGTTCATTAGTGTGTCCTTGATATGGACCAATTGCACATTCTCCAGGATACTCACAAAGGCCCTTATAGAGGCCACTATGTAAGGAGATGCACAACCATAAAAATCTTGATGGTAGGATACTAGTGGCCTACAATATTTAGCAATGCTCACCAGTTTGTTCAATTTTGTGAATGTTATCAATGAGATGGTGGGATGACCACTCGCATGAAAGGTCCTCAATAGTGGATTCAATCACTAGAGCCCTTTGAAATATGGGGCATAGACTTCATGAGTTCCATCACACCCATGTCTAATGGAAAGGCATATATTATTGTAGTAGTCAACTACTGCACCAAATAGGTAGAAGTAGTATTCATCATTGATTGTACATTATCAACTGCTACTCAATTTATACAAAAAAATGTTGTAAAAAAGTTTGGGATGCCAATGCATTGATTTCTGAAAATGGAACCCATTTTATAGATCCCACTTTTCAAAAGTTGATGCAACACTTGGGGGTTGACTATAAATTAAGAACACCCTATTACTCCCAAGCCAATGGTCAAGTAGAGGTAACTAACTAGGAGATCACAAAGATTCTAACAAGGACTATAAAAAAATATAGAAGAGTTTGGAGCATAAAACTCAACGATTCCCTTTTGGCCTATTGCTCAACATGGAAACTCCCTATTGGCTACTCTCCCTATAAGTTAGTGTACAGAAAACTTCCAATGATCCTGATTCAATCTAACCTCTACACAATTTTAACAGCCTATAACTTGGACCTTGACCTAAGTCTAGCACAAAAAGAAATATTGATCAACCTCAACGTGCTAGTTGAAAATTTATTAGGGGCTTTATCCTTGAATGAAGTGCATAAGGAATTCAACAAACAATGTCATGACCTTAGAATATGGAAAGTGAAATTTCAACTTGGAGATAAGGTTCTTTACTAGAATACCACACACGTACCCCAAAAAATAAAATTCTAAACATTGTGGAAGGGACATTATATAATTGACAAAACCTTTCCTTTGGGGGCCATGATCATATACAAATTTAAGAGCCCAAATAAAAAGTAGTTGGTCAACATCCAACAAGCAAAGCTTTTCCATGAGCCCAAGCAAGCCAATGCAATGAATACCTCAACAGATGGACAACTATGCTCAATTTTTTGGATCTCCTCAATTTCTTGTATTTTTTGTTTTCCACATTTTTGATTTTGCAAGTTATTTATTTTACACCTTTTTGATTTTTAACTTTTTTCCTATTTTTACACAATTTTTTGTTTTACACAATCGTTAGTACGTTTAAATCTTTCTTGGATGTTTTACATTTTCTTATATATTTTACTTTGTTTTGTTTAAGTGTGATTTTGAAAACTTTTGCTAATAAGCATGCTTTGTGCTAATAGGACATAGTGGTGCTATGGCTGCTACTAATGGTGATTTGTGCTTAATGTTTTGTTTGCTAATGTTTGGTTTCTATTTTTAAATTTTTGTACTGATGGCTCAATCATGGTTTCTTTTTCATGGAATAGGTAGTGAGTCCATGAAATCCCCCCATTCATACACTCTATGGTTTTCCTTGTTTTGGAATTTTGAGGTCCTTTTCATTAAATCAACTTTTAATAAGTTCATGACCTTGGTATTTTCTGAAATTTGGAAGGATTTAAAGGTTTGTATAGGATGCAACTTCAAGGGGACTCAATACTCTTTGTACTCTTATACTTACTTAAGTGCTTGAGTGCTTTCATTGACTTCTTATCATTCCCTATCCATCAATAAAGAAAGTCATATAATGTCTTTGCATGGTGTGATTCCCATCCAAAAAGAAAAAAAAAGAAAAAGAGAAAAAAATCAACAACAAAAAAATATAAGAAAAACATTATGGGAATTCAAAGCACATCCCTTGGACAAATAAATGGACTACAAGCACTAGTTATGGGACTAGAAAGACATGTTACCCATGCCTGAAGGTCCCATCTAACTAAGACCTTCTTTCACTTCCTACGTTTCTTTTCTTATCTTTATGGAATGATGGTTGTTCTATGGGAGCACTATTATGTCTTAAGGGGGTGGATTAGTCTTGGAGTAATGATGTGAATCACTAAAAGAGTGTGATGTCTAAAAACATCAGTGGCTAGAACACTAAGAGGTCACTGGGCGTACAGCCTAACCCCGGATTCGTGCAAGGGCCATGTTGGAGAAAATAGAAATGAGGTGCCTTGAACAGTCTTGTCAATTAGATAGGGACTTACAAGGTGTCAAATAATCTTTTTCAAGTAGTAACTTTGAAACATAACACACAATGGTTGAAATGAAAGAGAACATGGGATGCACAACAATAGAAACATATCAAAGCACATAATCGGAATAGTAAACATGATCAAACACTTAATAATGCAAAGTAAATGTTGTAATAAGACAAAAAGAGAGTTTGAGTAAGAAGATGCACCATCCCAAAAGAATGGATGTAGCTAATTCACAAAGGTATACATAGTGTATAATAGGTGCAGTGAGAGCTTAGTCACAACCTTGGTGATGTCAACCCATGAAGTCTGGTGCTCACTGTGTTGGATTGTGCCTATCGAGTTGGTAATCATAGTGTACCATGTGATGTTCTACTAGGCTGCAATGGGGCTACAGTGTACCATGTGGTGTATATATGCCTCTTTGCCAGTGTGGTTTGCTCTAGGTCTCATTTTTCAACGGGGCTAAGTGCCAGGATGTCAAAGTGCCAAATGCCAAAATGGAAGTGCCAACTACCTTGTTGGTGAAAAAAGGAAGCCTCCTCTTCTTCTTCTCTTGAAACATTAGGATGTGGGGGTATTTATATGGCTAGGATTAGCCCAAAATGTAGATAAGGTGCCATGTGGTAGTGTGGTGGGTGGGACCACACTATTTGCTACGCTCATCCCATGTTACGTGTGGGACATAGGACACTGGTTACAACACTAGACATGGTGCTATACTATAGTAGACATGGTGCAGTAGATAGGGTGCTACACTATAGTAGACAAGGTGTAGTAGATAGGGTGCTATGTTGTAGTATACATGGTGCTACGCTACGTAGTGTGACAGGGCGCTACGCTACACAGCATAACAAGGCACTACGCTACATAGCATAACAGGGCGCTACGTTGTGCTACGCTACACAGCGTAATAGGGTGCTACGCTATGCAGTGTAACAGGGTGTTATGCTATGCTATGCTATGTAGCATAATAGTGTGCTACACTATACTATGCTACATAGCATAACAGGGTACTACGCTACACAGCGTCACATCTGTGCAAAAAGTGTCATTGTTTTGACACTTAGAAAAATTTTGCAAATCTGGTAGTTGGAGCTGACTACACTCAAAACTTGGAAAAATATAGGCAAAGTTCCACCATTTTGACACTTAGCCATATTTGCAATCACAATGTTGAGACCTAAAATTTTGTGGTGTTTCAATGGCCCCTCTTTGTTGATGTCTGGAGGAGTGGCCCAAGAGACATCGACAAAGAATTACAAAACACCATAGCACACATGTCACCAACATCACTCGTCAGCACAAGATTGGATGTTGTTTCACCATGCTCAAGAGTGTTATGGAAATAAGGTTATGCTAAGGGACAAAGAGATATAGGCAATGCTAGAGAGATGAAATTTGAACTGTGGGAATGAAATGCAAATAGTGGATCATGGTGTAAGATGCAAATTCAGCATGGCTCACAGTGACCATGGCATGAATTGGTTTGCCCCTGAAATGTTGAGCTCTCATCGGAGTGCTTATGAGAGCGTCAAAGTTAATCTAAGGTTCTGCCAATTGTGAACTTGCAGCATTGTCAATTTTCTTGGGGATGTATTTTTCTCCATCCCCCCCCCCCACCCCCTTTTTTTGCAAGGTGAACCCTCATTGGGTTTGGCTTACTACTGAATGTTAGCTGCAAGTTGGCCATCAAGAAGATGGGATTTTTTTTTATGCATCACATTACATCTATAGGATAGATGTTTCCTCCCAAGGATGATTCATGTTACATTTGCTTAGGCTTTTACCATGTAATAGAGTCTCCCCATAGGATGAATTGTGTTACATCAACCATGGGTTCTATAGTTGATGTGAAGGAAGGTACCATGTAGGTCATAATGCATATGCATCAAAGGGATGTGCAATCATGAGTAGGTGGGAGATGAGAGGATGTTAGGATGAAGGAGTGGATGTGCATAGGTTGTAATAAGGATGAGAGAAATGTGCACTCTTGAGTGGCTCAACTAGTCCAATCATGCACATCAATGCAATGTGGTGACTTGCTGTTGCAATGAGATGCATCTTTGTACAACTTCCTCCAAGGCTTTGTCCTACAAACACAACTCTAGAAGAGAAGAAAACCACAAAATATGAAATGCCAATGTAAATTCCAAATGTGAAGATGCTGCAGGTGCGAAATGTGAAGATGTTGCAAACGTGTCCAATGTTGTTCCAGTAGCAAGTGCTCAAGAAGCCAATGAAAGTGCTATGGAAATGATGTTAGGAGTCCTCTAAAGGTAATGGTAAGTGTTCAAATCAGATCAGCAACATGCTAGTTTAAAGTCCTGGCAAATCGTGAACCTAGTTTAAGATCTTGGTAGACCATGATGTGCTAGTTTATAGTCTTAGCAGACTGTTGGATGCTAGTTTAATGTCGTAGCAGGTAGTGGATGTTGTGCTAGTTTAATGTCATGACCCAAGGACAAGATGTTATGCCAATTTAATGTCATGAACCAAGGACAAGCTATGCCAGTTTATAGTCATAGCGAATTATCTGTGCTAGTTTATAGTCATAGCAGACTACTTACCTTGCTTGTGTAAGGTGCAATGCTACATGCATGGTCATGCTATGTGCTTGTAAGATTCAGCAAAAATCAACTAGAAAGAAAAACAACATCAAGCAACACCTATCGTAAACAAGGTTAAAATGTACGAATGAAAGAAAAGTAATGCAAAATGTGATAATTTTAGACCATTTTGGGTCATAGGATAGTTTAAGGTCTTTTTAGGCCATGTGTTTTTTGTAGTTTTATGATTTTTTTTTCAAATGCAATGTGTAAACTAAGTTGATGCATGTGTAAAAAAAGTAGAAGTGCGTAAACAAACCAAAATGTGTGATCTAGGTGAGCGGGAAAAATGTAAATGCATAGGCTAGTGGGATGTAAATGAAAATAAAATGCATGGCAAACAGAGGCATAGGGTAGGCAAGCATCTAGCACATTTTTGGCCAAGGGAAAGTCTTGGTCATGTAGTTGCTTCCTAACCGGGTATGGATTAGGGAGCATGCAAGGCTTAGGATCCTCTGGGAAGCTATTGGCTTCAACCACTCATTTAGGTATGTTAGACTTAGGTGCTACGTTGGTTGTCATAGGTATACCACCAAGAAACTCTTCTTCTGAGACTTGCGCCATGTCTATGTCATGGATAGTTGAAGAGGAAGCGTTATCACCATGGATGATAACTTGACCACCTTCGTATGGAAGGTGGATTTCTTGGTGGATGGGAGAGGAGATGGACCTTAGTTGGGCTAGCCAAGGGCTTCCTAGAATCATGTTGAAACCTAGCATCTCCTCTATGATAGTCAAATCTACACTAGTGGGGAATTGCTCTCCTACCATGAAGGCTAGGTTGATTGTACCCTTGACTATCACACATGATTCGTTGAAGGATTTTAGACATGTGGTTTTGGTTGGCTGGATTTCATCTACTAGGTCTAGCTTATTGATGATGGAGTACAAGACTATGTTTGTTGCCACACCATCATCGACATGGACTTTGTGAATAGTGCATTGCCCAACATGAATGCTAATTGATAGTGGAGCTATAGTGACCTCCCCTCGTTTGGGGTTGACTTTGACTGCATCATCATGAAAGGATAGAGATGTTGAACCCAATTCTTGTGGTGTAGGGGGCAACATCATTGCATGGATGGATGTCTCATCTACAGGAATGTCCTTTGTAATAGGAATGGAGGCCAAAATTTGGGCCAAGGCTTGGAGGTGAGTAGGTGAGGCCATAACTAGGTTGTACAAGCTCAACATTGTGCTCTTTTTCTTGAGCATTTGTTTCACATGGATTAGTATAGATATGAAGTCCTTGTCATTAGCCATTTTGTTGGCCTTGACTTCCTACATGTGGCTTGAGAGACAAATCTCTTGTGTAGGGGAATTGGGCTTAGTTTGCTTGGCCTCCTTGGGGGTAGGATCCCCAGTGTTTGGTTGTTGCTTGCTAGTTGTGGCCTTTGCTTCAACCATGAGGGTTGTGATGTGCTCATTTGTCCTCTTGCATTGCCATTTGGTGGGCCTACTTAGGTTGCTAGTGGGGTCGACCCTCGAGGAAGGAGAGATTAAGACATTGCCCACTATTTGGCTTTAGGTAGGTGAGGGGCCATCATGTTGTGGCACCTTGATTACCAATGGTGATTTAGGGGTTGTTGTGTGACCAACTCATTATGGCACCTTGATGATGAAAGGTTTCTTAGTGGTTGTTGTTGCTGCATCATGCTAGTTTAACATCTTAGTGAATGATTCCTGTGGAACCTTGACCACAAAGGGTGTTGTGGATGCCCGAGGTGATCCTTTGATAACAAAGGGAGGCCTCTTGCTTATGGATGCTACAGGGACCTTTGCCTTGTTAGGAGGCACATGGATCACAAAAGGTTTTTGCATAGGTTTGGGCTTGCCACCTATGCTAATGGAGTTTATGACATAGGAAGTGTCATCTACACTGGATTGACTCGCTATATCTAGCACCAATTGGCCCCATTCTATCATTCTTTGCAGGTCATCTTGCAAAGCACAACAATTTTCTATACTATGACCAGATAACTAGTGGTAATGACAATATTGATCCAACTTAAAATGTTGTGGAATTGGGGGCTCATTTGGTATTACTGAAGCAAGGTTCCTTAGTAGTTCATGGTACCTATCATGTTTTTGATGGGTAATCATCGATACATGTTTGTGTTGGATATGCCCAACTTTCAAGAGTTGCTCCAATAGTTCATAGGGTTCCATTGGTAGTGGTGTATACTTAGAGTGGTCCTTGGGGTGGCCCCTGTTGATGTAGGAAAGTTGGCAATTTTGTTAGCTAGGGCCTTGGGCTGCTTGGCTGTTGGGCCCCAGTTGGCTGCTTTTGTGCTTGTGGCCACTGTTGCTACTATTGTGCTTTGTTTGTGAGCATGTTAGTTTCTATAGGCCACATAGGCTACATCATTGCTAGTTCGCGCTACTTCCTCTATGCCTTTTGTTTGGGCAAAGGCTTGGCTAAGAGACTTTGGGACTATATAATATAGTTTGGACTTAATGAAGTCATTCACTACACCTTTGAAGATGTCTAGTAGATGTGTCTCTACTAAGGGTTCATGAAATTCATTCAATGCAACATTCCAACATTGAAGGAATTTTGACACGAGTTCTAGAGGCCCCTGCTTAACTTGCATATGCTGGTCAAGGGTTGCTTCAAGCTTTAGGTTGTACTTGAAGTGTGTAACAAATTGGCTTATGAGATCCTTCAAAGAGGAGATTGAGGCCTTGAGTAGCATGCAATACCATTCTAAGGCCTTGTTGATGAGTGACATGGGAAACACACACATGATGGTGTGTGGCCAAGCTTGAAGGAGTAGGCACTCAGATCGAAATGTGACCAAGTCTGTATTGGGGTCCCCTTCACCATTGTACTTGGTGAATTGAGGTAGCTAGATCCCCATTGGGAGAGTTAGGGGTGGTACCATAGGACTTATGGGGTCATCTCTGTAGAAGTCCACCACCTTGATGTTGTTAGAGGAGGTAGCCTTGAGTCGGTTGATCTCCTCTGTCAAACTTTGGATCAGCTAGAATGCTTGATCTAAGCTTGGGGATGTGCCAGTTGGTTACATTGGCTGGGCTTGTGCTGGTTGGATAGCATGGGGTTGAATTATTAGTTGTGGAGTTTTCTAGTTTAATATCATAGCGATAGGGCATTGCCAATTTAACGTCATAGCGAAAGGGTGTATGAAAAATGCTGAAAATGGCCAACTCTGGTGCTACATTCGCTATGTTGGAGCATGTCATACTCGCTATGCTACATGTGATGTAGCCACTACACTACGCAGGGTGTACCTACTACGCTATGCATGACGTAGCTGCTATGCTACACGAGATATTGTTTAGGCCCTCCTTCTAGCACCAAAAACTTTGACATTCGAAAACATTAGTTGCTAGAATACCGAGAGGTCACCCAGCATATAGCCTAACCTCGGATCTGTGTGGGGGTCATGTTGGAGAAAATAGAAATGGGGTGCCCTGAATGGTCTTGTTGATTAGATAGGGACTTATGAGGTGTCGAATAATCTTTTGTGAGCAATAACTTTGTAATGTAACAGATGATGGTTGAAATGAAAGAGAAGATGGGATGCACAATAGTAGAAACATATCAAAGTGTATAACTGGGATAGTAGACATGATCAAACACTTAATAATGCAAAGTAAATGCTATAATAAGACAAAAATAGAGTTTGAGTAAGAAGATGCACTAGCCCAAAAGAAGGGGCGTAGCTAATTCACAAAGGTATACACAGTGTACAATAGGCACAGTGGGAGCACAGTCATAGCCTTGGTGGTGTCAAGCCATAAAGTCTGGTGCTTACTGTGTTGGATTGTGCTTGTCGGGTTGGTAATCATGGTGTACCATGTGATGTTCTACTAGTCTGCAATGGGGCTGCGGTGTACCATGTGGTGTATATGTGCCTCTTTGCTAGTGTGGTCTGCTTTGGGTCTCGTTTACCTACGGAACTAAGTGCTAGGATGCCAAAGTGCCAAATGCCAAAATGGAAGTGCCAACTACCTTGCTGGTGAAAAAATGAAAGCCTTCCCTCCTTCTCCCCTTAAAACATTAGGGCATGGGGGTATTTATAAGGCTAGGATTAGCCCAAAATTCATATCAGGTGCCATGTCGCAGTGCTGTGGGTGGGACCACATTATCTGCTATGCTCATCCTGTGTTACGCATGGGACATAGGAAACTGGTTACAATGTTGGACAGGGTGTTATGCTACAATAGACATGGTGCAATAGACAGGGTGCTATGTTGCAGTAGACAAGGTGCAGTAGATAGGGTGCTATGTCGTAGTAGACATGGTGCTATGCTATGCAGCGTGATAGGGTGCTACGCTATGCTACAGAGCGTGACAGGGCACTACACTATGCTACGCAGCATAACAGGGTGCTACACTACGTAGCGTAATAGGATGCCACACTACGTAGCATAACATCTGTGCAAAAAGTGCCATCATTCTGACACTTAGAAAAATTTTGCAAATCTTGCAGTTGGAGCTGACTACACTCAACACTTGGAAAAATATGGGCAAAGTGCCACCATTTTGACACTTAGCCATATTTGCAGTCGCGATGCTAAGACCTGAAATTTTTTGGTGTTTCAAAGAAGTTGGTTTTGGTCTCGACTAAGGATGAATCTTCTTAGGTCATTTTAAACACAAAATCCACAAAGAACTTCTTATGACCTCAATTTGGAATTCCATTCCACCTTCTCCATCATCCATCTATGCTGACCATAACTCACCTCACTACCAAAGTTCATGTTCTTGATCCTATGTCTTGGTCTGATGTACTTGAGTTTTTATGTAGAATCTTTTAGGTTTGGTCCTTAGCTTCTGCTAGCCATTAATCACCTATGGGGTCCATAGACTCCTTAGGTTGAGATTATGTAAGGCAAACAAGGCATGTTCTTGCTATGGGGAGGATCCACATGCATATCTCTTGGTTGGATTCATTAATCACCTTATCCTTAAGCATTCTTACAATCAGAATCTTTTGTACATCAATCTTTTGCATCACACCATGTGCTCCTTTACATATTTTGTTTATTAAACATATGCTTCATTGAATTTTTTAATTTTTGACTTTTCAAAGATCCTCTTTAATGATTTTCTCATATTCTTGGCTTTTCTAGGATTCCATGGATCCCAAATTCATTAAAAAATTCCTTGTGTTTTTTAAGATATTCAAATTTCAAAATTTTTCCTATAGGCCCCATATATGAGGCTCCATTGATGGAGCAAACCCATATACAAGGCCCCATTGATGTGGCTAAAAAATGCTATATATAGGTGCAACCCCAGTTGGAAATTTTTACATTTTCTTACAAACTCCAAGGGAGTTTTTAAAATTTCCATAGCCCATAACTTCCTAACTATTTATCCAAATCACTCCATTCTTCAACCCTGCAACTACCAAAGGTAAGCTCTTTGTCGTAGGGACCACAAATGTGCCATTTTTAACAAAATATTTTTCTTCATTTTTCTAACTCCCACAAAGGTTTAACTAAGAAATAAACTATTAAACACTAAATTACAAGAGTTAAACATTTCCAACAAGCTCCAGTAACATTTACAATAAAAATTAATAAATAATTAATGAAATAATAATAAAATAATCAATCTACCATGGTCCAACCTTAGCCAAAGTGTAACTGAAAAATGAGAGAAGGTATTCAAAACTCTAAAATTGCACATTATATCTACTAATCCATGGATGTGTTGTGATCATAGATGGCACCAAAAGGAAAGCACACATAGGAAACAAGACCATCTCAACTAAGGAAGAAATGACCTAGAATAGAAAGGGGCCAAGAATATGCCCAAGAAGAACCATTTGCAACCCACACCATAATTCATCTTAAGGAAGAGGTCAAGGTTGAATCTATTTAAAAGATTCCCAAACCATTAGCAATAACAGAACACTCCCATCAAGATGATGCATCAACACAAGTAGCAAATCTTGAGGTGACTTTGACAGAAGCTTTCCTAAATCATATTAGATCAAGGAAGGTCCAAAAAATAATGCTCTAGGAGTTAAAATTTTCTCCTTTCTTGGAGCAAGCACCAAAAGAAGTGTAGGACCAACTAAAGACCCTCCCATGTGGCTAATCATTACTTCCACTGGGGAGTGGTACATGGGAGAGATATTTTTGTTCTATAACAATAGGCAAGCTGCTTCAATAGTCAAAATCAAGAACATCTCAGTGTCCTACTTAGTGTAGGCTATTATGCAAGTGATTAGGTTGTCAAAAATAGGGGCAAGTCTTGTTGAGATCACAATGCATGCAGATCCTAGCATCAATAAAGAATGGATGTAACAGTGTTATGGTGTTGACCACAAGGAGTTTGGTGTGCTCACATCAGCAGAGAGAATATTCTACAAGATTGCAGCCTTTCACATCAATTCCATGGTGAGGTCAAGCAAAATCACCACCTTTTCTGCTCGAGCATGCATTGCTTTGAGTGGAAGATTCTTTATCAACCTTCCATAGCTAATCTTTCTAGAGATAGAGAAGCAGTTTAAAGAAAATAAATGTGGAAAGAAGGCACTCCCCTTTTCATGTCTCATGAAAAAACTTTGTTAGAAGGGAGGAATAGTTCATTTTACCAATGATGTTGTGAGGCATGTTCTAGCCACCAACTAGGTAGAAATGATAAAAAACAAGATGCCTACAATGACTATCCAAGAAGAGAAGTAGTAGCCACCACCTCCACTGGCCACTCAAATGACTATGTTAGGCATCATTGTAATCATCCAATAGTTGCATGAATACTGAGAATGGCTCTTAAGTGAACAAGAGCAATGAGCTAGCATGAGTGGTGGGGACCCATCCATGTACAGACCAGCAATGAGTCACCTAAATGAGGTGGCCTAGACAATTAGCTTGATGGATGGGGATGGATCTATTTTCTTAGCCTAAAGAATGCAGTTGACTATGAGGTTGAATTTGAGCACCAAGGAGGTCATAGTATCTCTCACAAAAGAATAGTCACTCCCAAAAATCTCTAAAAACACTGAAATCTTCTCGGTGCACTTAGAGAAAGGTGAGGAGGCAATAGTTTTGGTGATGCAGCACCAAGGGTAGGAGACTGCAACAAAAGTGGTTGTTGACTATGTTGCTTAAATGCTCAATGTACCTGTGGTATAAGTACCAAACATCACTACACTCAAGGATGTGCAAATGTCCACAAGAACCAAAAGTGGTAGCATAAACATATCATAACACGAAGAACTACTAAACTAATTGGTGGGAACTGAGCAACTATTTCTAGATTTCTTTGACCTTTTGGACAATATTACTGCAACCCAGTCAAAGCTACTTAAGGTAAGGGGTAAGAACATCATTTTGGAGGGGTAGCTTAAAACAACCAAGGAAATGAATGAATGCTTGGCTACTAAAGTAGTTGAATTAAGAGCCTAGATTGCTAACCTTGCATTCCTAAACCTGACATTGACAAGAAATGAAGCTATGGAACAACTTCACACTAAACTAAAATGGGTTGAGGGTGTAATGGAGATAGTAGTGTTCTACAAATCCTTGGTAGAGGCCATACAACATAAGATTCAGAAGGCCTTAGTTCAGACCAACTAGGAGAATGTACAATTGATCACAAAGAACCATCATCTATGGAATGTTGATGTGCATAAACAACAATTAATAGGCTTCATTAGTCTACAAAAGGAGTAACTAGCTAGAGAAAACGTAGAACTGAAGAGATTGATAGTAGAAAATAGAAATATCTCCATGAAGGAGGTCTTCACCCTTCTCCAAAAAACTATAATCGAGGTAGCTGCCTAGAAATCAAAGCTTCTCAAATTTGAGAGAGTCAAGGATCCTTATAGAGAACAGGTCAGTTTACAAAAGGAAGTAAATGAAAAACACATCCAGTTGGTGAAGGTGAAAGTGAATGAAACCCTCCAACAACTCTAACAAGGAAAATAAGTATGGAAATCCATTATTGATGGGATAGATTCCTATAACAAAGCAAAAATCTACATGAAGGAGTTGCAAATTGAGGAGATGATGGAATACATGGAACTCACTAATCTTTGTTATGTGAACCCAGTCATGTTGAATTTTTGACAAACATGTTTAGAACTTGATAAATAGATGGCCAACTCATACTTGTTGTATGAGGCCGAGTTCAAGCATCACAAAGACACCAAGCAAAAACTTGTGGTGGCAAATGTTGAACTCGAAGTTCTTAAGGAAAAATACATTGATCAAAGATCTATTGTTGAGAACTTGGACAGAAGGATGAATGACTACCAAGAGCTACAAAATATAGTAAGGACATTCGATATCAAATGCAAATAATTTGCCACCTGGTTTGTCAATGTAAAGGAGATGTTCTTGATAATGCCCTATCTATGGGATATCCCCATTCCAGCCCACATTGGTGGTGCCATGTGGATTGTGAATGATTCCCAAAGTAAGGAGGAGAAGATGAAGGCATTACTAAATTCCTTTTACCTTCCACTAGATGTTGCAACCATAGCAGGATAGCCACAGCTGCCTCAGCTATTGCATGTGCCCAAAGTTGATGAAGGTCCTTCAAAACCTCAAGAGCCTCCACCACTTGGGATTGTTTGATTTTCTCCACTATCTTCATGTTATCAGAGGATGTGTTGTCTATTTTTGTGTAGTCATGTCATGGTGTTCAATTTTGTGTCATGAACACCACAATTTTTTGTAATGTGTTGATTTGTACTCTCAGGCACTCAATTTTGTTATGTCAATTTGTTTTGTTAGGAGTTGGTCAATAATCCCATACCTTCCCAATTTTGTAAGGGAACTCGAGGATGAGTTTTCATTTAGTATTGGGAGTATGATGAGCATCAAAGTGTTGCATTGATGGGCCCTTGTTGATGTAGCCTTGTTTACATGGTGTTTCCCTATCAACAAGACCACATCGATGTAGCATTTACTACATCTACAAGGTACTATTGACACAATCCTATAGCAAAAACTAAATACGACCTCATAACCGTGTTTAGGGGCATGAATCCATAGTAGTAGTAGAGCTCTTGCAATTTTTCCATTTGAAAGTTAGAATATTTCTCTGAGTGTCTGCAGCAGGAGTCAGAAAATGTATGGACCTTTATTTATGCATTATTGTACCTGAATCACACCAGTGTGTATGGAAATAAAGATGAGCCTTTTGATCAAACCTTGCAGTTCTTAGAATAGATCAATGATTTATTTATGCATTCATTATTTTCATTTAATATGAAGTTAATTAAGCTAAATTAATAATTTAAGTGATTATTTAATTAATTAAGCTAAATAGATTAAGTACATAAGTATGGCCACTTCGAGTGAAAACACATATTTACTTGGTAATCTCAGTAGCATTATTGCTTGGTGCACCCAGTAGCGTAGTGCTTGGTAACCTAGCAATGGATACATTATTTTAGGATGTGTATGGAAAGTGGGACTAGATGATTATGTTAGGACTAGTTAGAGACTAGTAAAGTAGTTGAATTAAATTAGTTATTAAAATACTTCATCTCTTTATTTAAGTCCCAAAGAACATAAAACATAAAATAACAAAAATTATATACCTCAATTACACTTAATCATACCTTTGTACATCACAAGTGTAATTCAAAAGAAAATGAATGACCTTTAGGGTGAGGTTTACTTCCTAGAGAAGTAGTGCACTAGAAAATATAGAGGCCACAAAATTTCACTAGATCGTGCATGAATGCTCCATGATTCATATGGTTGAGCATAGGGGTACCTTCACCACTCATCACAAGTCATAATTAAAACCTTATATTTCTTTTTTCTTTTCCTTTCATTTTTTATTTATTTGAAAATTTAAAAAATTCATCTATTTTAGCATTTCTAGATAAATTCTAATCTTTAAAATTTCATCTTTAATGTCATTATTTTTTGTTGCTGAACTCTCCCCTTGAAAACCATAGCTTTAAAGTATAGTAATACTATAAGAAAATTAATATTTTATGATGTAGTTTGACCTAATTCATTTCTTCTATGTTTTACATTGATTGGGAATGAAGAAATATGGGAGCATAGAAGCATGTATCCAAGTGAGTTTGAGAATGAGGATTATTTTATAGGAGTAAGACTAGACATATGTAGAATGTGAACATGAAAGATGTATAAAAAATATAGAAAAATTCTATTATAATTTTTAATAAAACTAAAAATATTAGAACCTTCAACTACAAGTAATGAAATATTTGTATTGAAATATGATGATTTTACTTAGAATGAAATGAAAAGTCTTGTAAAAATGTTGGGTAGCAATGCTACAAATCTATGCATGCTAGTATTACTTGTTAGATTATTTATATTAATTATGTTTGTCAATTTTATGCATAATATTTGGCTAACATAAATGCATATGCTACTAAAAATTTTATAAAATTTTTAAACATTCAAATATTTCAAGTTTTTTTTCTACAAGGATCTTTCATTTTAGGAAATCTATGCAAGTGTTGAATTCTTGAATTCATTCCTTACTATGTTTTACAAATTTCTATGGACTATGGCTATTAGCTATGGTATTATCCTATGGGTTTTTCTATATTATACATTTAAATTTTATGTTTTTACCATGAATCAAAAGCTTTTGCATTTTTGGTTGTCAATATTTTAACTTTTTAGAATTTTGTTGTATGGTAGATTACATTAGTTCATTAAGGAATGATTATGACAGGTTTTCTACGTAAATCTATTTTTGAATTTTCATGGAATTGTTTGCTTATGTTCGGTTGGACTTCCCCTTAAGTTTGAAGTGTGATTGTCCACCTAGAATTCACAAAATAAAGAAAATTTTATGAAAGCGTGCTCTTCTAAAATACTTCAATGGATGTTGAATGTTACTATAAGAGATAAACTACATAGTATAGATATCATGAGAAAACTTGAAGTGGTTTCTATTTGAGATAAGTAACAAGATTAGAAGCTTAGATTATTTGGACATGTGTAAAGAAGGGTAGATAATGAGTCTGTAAATAAAGGTTGCTACATCACTATTACAAGAAAGCCATCAAAAGGAAGATCAAAAATGAAATGGGAAAAATGATTAAAGATGACTTGAACAAGCTACAAATAAACAAAGATCTAGCTCTACATAGAGATGAATGATGAAAAAGAACTCATGTAGCTAGCCCCATATTATTGTGATAAGACTAGGATGATTATGATCTTGTGAAATACTGATTTTTAAAAATTATTTGAAAATCAAATATATTAGCTCTAGATGATTTATTTAAGTAATGAACTTTTGATGGTGGTTCATCATAGTCTGACTCAATGTCTAATAAATTGGTGTGTGTAGCTCCCTTCTCTTCTTTAAACTTTATGCGAATCTTTAACTTATTTTTATGATATTTTTATTTTTAAAGATATTTCTTCTTTTTGAATACTAATAAATGCAAGATTTTGTACCTTAATAATTTTATTGAACATATCTTTCAATAATATTTTTGTTCTCTATTGTATCTTGGTAGCTTCTTATCTTCTACAATGAATAAAAGCATAGGAATCATAGGTAAGTTTATCATTAAAAATTGAGCTAGATTGAGATATAGTGACCTATTCATTGGGAATAACATTAAGTTGAATTTTAATTCTAATCACTTCTAAGTATAGATCTAGAAGAATGTTTAAATTGAGCTTACATTTAATTTTTCATGTTCCCTTTTCCAAATGATGTTGTTTTGTAACCTTAAGTTCTAATGATTGTTAAAAGATCTTTAATAAAAGAACACTTATAATTGCAAGCTTGTTTCTTGGAATATTTAGGGATTTAACCTAAGGTAGTTATACTAGTAACTTATAAGGCATCCCAACATGGAGTTGTGAAGTTGATAGTGATGAATAATGGTGTTAAATAAAATGAAAAAAATTAAAGAAAGTTGACCATTTCTTCTAACTAGATCTAGGCCTAATGATGGTGGTAGTGCTAAATTGCCTCTAAGAAATAGATTTCAAAGAAAGAAAACCTCAAAATCCTTAAAGCATGATTCAAATACACTTGTTTGATGCCACAATACTCTTCAATAAGGTTTATTTTTCATTTATTTTTCATATTCCTTATTGTATTTTTTTTTGCATATTTCTTATTTGCATCATGATTCCTTCCCAGTACATTAACTTTTATGGGTACTAATTAATAGTTAGTGTAGTATTATAAATAATGAGGTATTAGCCTAGTGGTAAGACTCTTCACTTGAAAGCTCTAAGTTAAAGGTTTAATTTTAATGGGCAATGTTGAGTTATAAAATTTTAATTGGACTATATATCTTAGGGTATATCTATATGACAATTATTTTGGGTTTGAACATCCCCTGTGCCTAGTGTGATAGGAGACCAACAAAGTACATAAACTACATGAAATTTTGGATAATACTAGATAGTCAAATATTAAAGGATAACATTCCTTCTAGATAATATATACCAATTTATTAATAGTAGTGAACTTTTCCTTTGTCATAAAAGGAAAATCTTTAGTATCCTTTTATGAAAAAGGGAAATCTTTAGTATCATTTTATGACAAAGGAAAATATTTAGTATCCTTTTATTTTTGGTTTGAATTAGGGAAGTGACAAAGATAATCTTTATTAGCTCCTTTTAAGATTAGAGACCCTCTTTTCTCATGTCATAGAAGTAATCCTTTTTCGATGTCTTCTAGAGATTTACTTCTATGATTATGTTTTTTCTAAAAACCAAATTCAAAAATATAGGAATAGACAATACATTGCTAACCTATCTAGGTTTGAGTTACTAAAAAATTTATAAAAAGTATTTCAAAAAATAATTAGATTAATCAAAGAGAATTTTGCTAAGTGTAGATTACCTTTATGTAATGAGTAAAGAACTTAACTAAAGGAGTTTGCAAGGAACTAATTATGTATTAGATGATAATGGTGTATCCTACTCTTTTAACTTCTTCCTTTAGATTAGATAATCTAAGCTTAATAATCCTTAGTATTGTAGCTATCATTTAGTAACCAAATATGTTAATATTATATATTGAGTAATGTAATAACTAAAATATGTTACTTTTTATAAAGAAATATAACCATCACACTATAATTAAGATTAAGTCATCTAGATGATACAATTATGTTTGTATGTAAGGTTATTATAGCTAGTTTTAAAAATTAACTAGTTTTAATTTTTCCAAAATGATCAAAAATCAACATGATGTGTAGGTTGAAAACCATAACCATTGTATAGTTCTCTTTGAGATGATTCCAACAATATCAAATTTATTCAAATTAGAGTTATGGTTGTCATAATTTTTTTGCATAAATTTTTTTATAAAGTGTGTTAAAAAATAAATAAATCAATTAAAAAATTAAAATTCAAAAAATTTTGGAAAGAGGTTGTAAACTCATGACCTCTGAATTTTGAAGCTGAACTGTTAAAACCTGCTCACATAACTCCTAGATTAGAGTGTCTAGTTATAAATGAATATTATTATCTCTGATATGTTTTTAATTAATCAATCTAATATTTTAAGGAAATAAAATAAAAAAATTTTGGAATAAACCCTAAGAGTTTGGACTACATTGGTCTCATAGTGTCATTACTACTACATGTGTTAGGGATTGTGCTAGCCAAATGGTACTATCACTATTATGTGCTTTAAGGACTACATTGACCAAGTAATGCACTTGTGTCTGCATATGAAAAGAGTTTTATAAGTAGTTACCACTTTCATTTTTATTAAAAAAATAAAACCCCAAGGATTTCAAATGTATTTGTACTTTTCTTATGAATGGCTAGTAAGGCTACATTATTGCATGATCTCCAATTGCATGTAAACACAGTGGAACCACACAACATCATGATACCCAATTATGTGTACTATAGTAGGACTATGCAAGCTATGTAGATCCTAATGGTGTAAAGTGCAAGCTATTTATCTAATTTCATCTTGTTCCCTTCCATGCCTTCTAGCCATTGTTGATGAGTGATGAGGTATCCCTAAGCTCAACCATACGAATATGAGCGTCCATGCATGATCCGGTCAAATTCCAAGGACTAAGTGCTTATGCACCTTTGTGGAACAAGGACGGGTTGATCAATCATTATCTTCCCAAGCTTACTTGTATAGCATGATTGTATGATTAAGTAAACTTGAGGTACATGATTTTTTATAGTTTTTTATGTTTTTATGTCCTAGTGCTACAAAGGGAGGAGAGAGATAACTAAGTAACTAATTTAATTTAACTACTCAACTATGCTTTAACTAGTCCTAACACCAGTGTCTATTCTCACTTATTGTACACATCATGAACCACCCAAACGCTAATTGTTATTGGGTTACCAAGCGTTACACTCATGCTCGAAGTGGTTGTATTGAGTGTGCTTACTTAGGAGAGTTGTAGGGTGAGAGAGAGAAAAAATTAATTAACTAAGAAAAGCATTCAATAACAGCAATTAACATTAATTAAAATATTTTGAATGCTACAAGGTTTATCACAAAGTTCGTCCTTATTGCCATACACAAGGTGCGCTCAGGTACATAATGCTCAAATAAAGATCTGTTCACTTTATGACTCCTACTATAGGCACTCAGAAATAATTCTATCTCTAGAAAGGGAAAAAGGCAAGAGTTTGGGTAAGGGACTAAGACTAATTTATTGCCAAACCAAGTGCACCCACCTCTTATTTATAGGCAACGAGGCAAGTCCCAATATCGGATGCTCGATATTGCATGGAAGGCTCTGATATCGTGGACCCAATATCGCAGTTCATCATACCCCCATAGCTAAATGAAAACTCGTCCTTGAGTTCCTTACAAAATATTGGGAAGGTATGGGATTATTGACTAAATGACAACTAATAGTGGAATGGGGTGACAGACTCAAAGTGCCTGGTGAATGAATCAACAATACATTACAACATTGGTGTTCATACCCATGGTGGTGAACATTGTACATAAATGACATCTAGGCCCTTATTTGATAGCTTGAAGAGAAAGAAAAGAAAATTAGATGTGTTGTTGTTGATGTTGAGATTATTCCTTCCATTGTTTATCCATAGCCACACAACCAAACTTGTTCCTTTTGTAAATGCTCTAGCTCTAGTCCATCTCAAGTGCTCCCTCCTATTCCAATTCATTGTTCGTATGATCACCATCTGCACACACAACATAATCAAAAATTAGTAAGGATAGATAAACCATAATACAGTTGATACCTTGCCTCAATATAAAGCACATTGGCTAAGTTGTGGTTATGGAAAATACTGAGTTAGAGGTTTATTAATGGTGACTACCTGAGGTGTAGGGGTGAAATGAGTAGTAGAATGGAAAAATTTGTGACAGGGCCCCCACAACTAAGAGTGAACCTTTGGTAGCAATAAGATGGAAAAAATAGAAGGAATAAGAAAGATGAAAAAAACTAACAATGGAAATGCCAATAAAATGGATGTCATGGATGGGGATGAAATGAGAAATTGCTAATTGCAAAGAATGTTAAAGGAAAAGAGCTTAACAATTGCACAATAAAGGAATGTCAGTGGGTCCTTCCCAAAGTAGGCTTATGCATTTTATGCCCTGAAAAATCCACAAACCAAAGAGTTTGTAGGCTCTAGGAATGACACATGGAACAAGGATTAAAAGCTTACCCACAAGAATTTTCCAAGAAAAAACAATGCATCAACCAAAATATAGACTAATCATAAAATTGGCAATGAGGTGGAAAATGGGAAGAAAGATGGAGAGAAGAAGATGGAATGGAATCCCAAGAGAAAAGCTGTGTAAAGTCCCTTGTGTATTTTATGGTTAACGTGACTATGTAAAACTCATTCCAAATTTGGACTCAAATGAACTATATCCAGTGACCTCACATCATTACACTTGACCAATCCATCATCTTGAAGCAATTGGAATGCTTCCCCAAAGGATCACCACCATTCCAAGGAGAGCGAGATGGAGAAGCAGGAAGCGAGAAAAGGCCTTAGTTAGAGGGAACCTTTAGGCATGGGTAAGCTTGTAGTCCCATATTTCTTTATTATATCTAAGGGTTGTGCTTTGAATTCCCACATTTTTTTTGTGAGAACCACACCATGCAAAAACTTATTTTTATTCAATCAACTTCTTGATAATTAGCTAATAGTAGAATGGCAGAAGATTGTATAAAAAACAACCAAGTGCCTAGGAGAATAATCGGCACAAATGCGTTAAATCCCCTTAAAGTCACATCCTTTTCAACCATTGAGTCCTTCATTGGTTTGAAGAATATGAAGCCACCAAGTCATTAACAAGTTTATTTAGAAAAAGGGATAGTACAGGTCCAAGCCAAAGGAGACCATAGAGTTGAGTGGATGAATGGATGGTGTGGACTCATTGTCTATTTTATTAAAAGAACCATATCTTAGTATCGACATTGAAAATCAAAGGCCAAAACCAAAGATTAGCAACCAACATTATTATAATACAATCCATCATCATGAGCACTTATTGTAAGACAAATAAAAGTAAATCAAACAAAGAAATAGTAAAATTGTGAATGATGGTGTAAAAAAAAGTAAATTTGAAAAATGTACAAAAAAATGTGTAAAACAAAAATAAAAAAGGAAATGAGGGCTTTGAATGGTTAGCATTGGTGGCCATCTCCCCCACAACTAAGGTGGTAGGAGGCAATTTGAAATAGGGAGCAAGTTTGTCCACCAACAGAGGCAGCATTGGTACTAGTTGTCCTAGGCTCATGAAAAGGTTTGGTTTGTTGGACATTGACCAATAGTTTCTTGCCTGAGCTCTCAGGTTTATAAATCATCACGAGCACTGAAGGAAAAGTTTCATGAATGACATAAGGTCCTTCCCACAACATTTGGAATTTAGTGCTTTGTGGCACATGTGTGGGATTCTAGTAGAGAACCTTATCTCCTAGTTGATATTTAACTTTCCTAATCCTTAAGTTATGACATTATTTATTGAAGGCCTTGTGCAATTTGTTAGATGGAAAGGTGGCTAATTGGTTCTCATCTAGCAAGTTAAGGATCATTAACTATTCTTTTTGTGCTAGATCAAGGTCAAGGTTGAGATCACACACCATAGATAGTGTACAAAGCTCTACTTGAATGGGAAGCATTGGAAGTTTTCCATACACTAACTCATAGGGAGAGTAGCCTATAGGGAGTTTCCATGTGGAGCAGTATGCCCAAAGAGCATCGTTTAATTTGGTGCTCCAATCTCGCCTATACTTGTTAATAGTTCTTGTCAATATTTTTGTAATCTCCCTATTGGTGACTTTGACTTGACCATTTGCTTGATGGTGGTATGGTGTAGTTAGTTTGTGTTCAACCCATAAGCATTGCATTAGCTTCCAAAAATTTGCACTTGTAAAATGTGTGCCATTATCAGAAATAAGTGCACAAGGTACACCAAACTTGTTTATGATTTTTTATTGAACAAATCATGTAACTGTGGATGATATACAATCCATAATAGCAATTTCTTCTACCCATTTTGTAAAGTAGTCAATGGCAACAATGATATAAGCTTTTCCATTGGACATTGGTGTAATGGGCCCCATAAAATCACTTCCCCATATGTCGAAGGGTTCTAAAGGTTGAATCCATTGTTGCAAATTCTCCATTCTAGTATTCATTCCCCCATCACATTGACAGCACTCACAAGATTGGACAAAATGATGGGCATCTCAAAACAATGTAGGCCAATAATATCCTACAAGTAGGAATTTAATGGTTGTTCATCTCCCAGCATAATGACCCCCACAAGGACCCTCATGAGCATCTTGGAGAACTTGTAGTTAATTTATATCGGGAATGCACCATTGAACCAAGCCATCAAGACATATTTTATTAAGTTTCCCATTGATTTCCATAAAATAGTTGGCTCGGTGAAGAAGCTGTTTTTTTTTTTAGCATCTAACTCTTGTGGTGTCTATTGTATAAAGAGATAGGTGAGATAGGTGGTTTTACAACCTTTGAAAAGTTCTCAATAAAGCATCTGTAATAGCCAATGTGTTCAAGGAATGACCAAATATCTTTTATAGTTTCAAGTTACCAAGTAATTTCTTTGATAACTTTAATTTTTTTGGGTTCTACCTCTATCCCTATTTGTCAGATCTTATGCCATAGTACAATGCCTTCTTAGACCATTAAATGGCTTTTTTGCCAGTTGAGCCTTAAGTTGGTTTCTACACATCATTTTAGTACTTGCTCTAACCAGTCTAAGGCTTGATCAAAGTTCACTTTGTAGGTGGAGAAGTCATCCATGAAGACCTCCACATCATTTCCCATCTACTACTGGAATATGCTTAGAACTAATTGTTGAAACATTGCAAGGGCATTGCATAAGCCAAATAGCATCTATTTGTATGCAAATGTTTCCCAAGGACTAGTGAATGTAGTCTTGGCTTGATCTTCTAGGGCTATTCCCACTGTACCCATCCAGAAAACTATAGTAGCGATGCCTTGTAATGGTGTCTAATACTTAGTCAACAAATGGCAATGGAAAGTGGTATTTGAATGTTGCCATATTCAGTAGTCTAAAATCTATGCACACCCTCCATTTACCTCCCTTTTTCGGCACAATAACTAAGGGACTAACCCATTCACTATCAGCAATGGGGTATATGAACTCAGCTTTTAGAAGTTGTTCAATTTCTTCCTTAACCACTTGCTTAAGTTTTGGGTTAAGTCACCTCAATGGTTGTCTTCAAGGCTTCATGGAGGGGTCGGTGTAAATTCTATGTTGGCATATCCTAGGATCTATTCTTGTTAATTCAAAATATGACCAAGCAAAGGCTTTTGACCATTTATTTATTACCTTTAGTAGTTTCTCTTTTTATTGAGGAGCAAGCTTAGTATTAATAATTATTGGTTTTCCATTCTTGAGAAACACGTATTCCATATCGGTGAGCAATGGTTTTAACTCAAGGGGCTCCTGCTTAAACTTATCTAGGATTTTCAACTTCCCCTAGTTGATATTTTCAATGTCAAGACTTGAAATTTGGTGATGGACTTGCTCTAATGTGCCTATGCTATCGATATAAGTGCAAGTCAAACCCTCAATTGGTTCCATGCATATAGTTGAACTACTCTCTTGATCAGTTGTTAGCCACTAGGTGCCTTCTTGTCTTGTGGTTGCTGCATATAGGCACACTTGTATATTAGTCACTTGTGCACACTGATTGCATGCAGGCAATGTTAAACATTGTACAAACCATTACTTCTGCAAGCAATTACACCTTATTTCACTATATGTAATGCATGGAACTTTCTTCTTCTCAACCTTTCCAAATATATTTTCCTTTGATATTTCCAGGGACAGATTGTGGATTCCTAGGCATGAATCAATTGTGCTTAGCCATGCTCTTCTCGTTATGATTGGGAAGTCCCCCTTATCGTTGTTGACTTGAATCACTAGGAAATTAGTTGGATACGATCATCCATAAATAGTGGTGACAATGTCCTCCACTAGTCCTAATGGAACAATGATGGACTGGTCGGCCAACTCTAAGTGAATGTTACTCTTTTTTAATGGAGGCAGGTTCCAAGCCTTCTACATTTCTTGAGAAATTAAGTTGACCCTAGTACTTGAATCAAATAGAGCTTTGCATGGCTCATTCCTAGAAATTTGTAGATATATAAGAGGACTCCTAGGATCAGAGAATTTTCTAGGAAGATGGCCAATTTTTATCCAATTGGTGATGGCATGAGTTAACATGACTGTATGCGTTGGGCGCTGTGTTTGGTCTAAAGGGAGTTCTGAAGTTTTGATTGGTAATGAGGCATCTAAGGGATTAGCTTCTTGTGGTTGCAAGGACTTAGTCGGACTGTTGGTTCTAAAGAAAGGTCTTTTCTTCATGTGGTTGTTAGAACCAATAGTAGATTGAGAGTTAATAGCCCTCGTAGCATTACATTGCTACGGTTGGGTAGAGAGCTCACCCTGTATAGCTGGAGCAGGTGGTAATGGAGATATGGGTGGAAGAGATGCAACTATATGAGAAGGATAGTATGTTTGTGAAACATCACCCTTAGGAGAAGAATTCCTATAACACTCATGGGCTTGGTAGTGAGGTTGAGGAGTGATGTGACTAGTAGAGTCACATGGAGAGATTGGTTACTGCACATAATATCCATATGGGTTAGGTTGACGGTAAGGATACTATTACCGTGGTGGTGGCATTCCCCATGATTGTGGGTGCTGCCACTATTCATACTACTTAGTTGGTTGTGGTGAAGTTCCACTTGGATAATATGTTAAGGGTTGGTGGAATTTTCTTGGGTTACCTTGAGGATAAGGTAACCTTTAGGGTGTTTTCCTTCTATTTAATCATGGGTTGAGTGCATACATCCCAAACACTTGTAAATGTGAGATTATAGTGCAACATCCCTTAGGATGGTCATATTGGCATATCTTGCATCCACTATCATTGTCTCTATCTAAATCCACAACCTCTTTGATGATGGAAACTTTTCCCTTACCTTTTTTACGTGCATATTCAGCTTCTCTCTTTTTTCTCTTTTCATGATCACTACCTTGCTCTCTAGACTCCTCTACTATTTTGAGAACAATTTAAAATTTATTATCTAGGAGTTCCACATTTGGTCTACCTTTGCCAATACTTTCAATGCCAACTTTTAAATAGGCAAAGTTTTCCTATTCACTATCTCTTCGAGTGGTGACTCTTCTTCATCCTCACAAAATCTTACTCCCTTCTTTTGGAGGGAAGGATCTCTGTTATATTTCTCCACACTCTCTCTTTTCCTTAGCTAACCTTCCTCTTTAGCAACTTGCTCCAATAATCTCTGTACTTGATGGGGCCTAAGCTCGGATAGTCTTCCTTGAGCATAAGTCCCAAGGGTTCTTCATGTTTCGTGCCTAAGCCCATCTACTAGATGGCATAGTTGATCCCTCTATGAATAACCATGGCCTAGGCAATTATGTAACAATGCATAATATCGATCCATGGTAGCATCTAACGGTTCATATCCTCCTTGTTTCCATCCTTGGATGTGATTTTATAGGTTGGACACTCAGGAGTATGTTTGGTACTTATCATTGAACAATTCTAACATGGCACTCCACCTATGAATGGATTCCAATTCTAAGGACTAGTACCAGCTCTCCGCTTCTTTTACTAGTGTCTGTGGAAACAACTTTAGCTTTTACCATTCATTTTCTATGTTTTGTAAGGCACATGCATCATGAAATTCTTGTAGATGATTTTGAGGATGAGCATTGTATCCCCCTTCAAATCATGGGATATTATTCATGTATAATATTTTGATCCTACTATCTTTTTGGTGCCTTGTTGGAACTCTAATAGCCACAGTTATGTCTAGCATACTTTGAGTAGCAAGTAGGGGTTCATCGTGATCATCCCATCTATGGCATCTATAATGCCTATGCTATTTCCTAATTTTCCTTCTTCTATGTTGTGATTCTCTAGATTGCCCTCATCCCCTTTCTTGACTGTTTCGTCTATGACTTCCACCTTGCCTACCTTTATCCTCATGGTCTTTTCCTTTATGACTGTGTCTAGATCTTGAAGGAGAGGGTGAAGGATATGATGAAGGTGAAGAAGAAGGAGGACCGTCACCATGATGGTGCCTACTTCCTTCTCTTCGGTGGTCGTGGCCTCGATCGCAGTTACAATTAGAATGTCCATCTTTGTCATGTGTCCATGTTCCTTTTTCAAACCATTTGTGTTTATTGGTACTATAATTCGAGTTATGGATAGTTGAGTGAAGATTCTGATACACAACCCCTTGACTGAAGTCAATGGGAGGAACATCATTGTGTGGGAGACTTCCTGAGGTAGGTTCACCACCCTCATTTTCACTTATGACATATGGGACATTCTAAGATAACTTTCCCTTCATGGATTCATGACGTTTCTTGTATTGTAGATCCCTTTGACGTTGTGCCTCCATGGGTTGATACTCTCTTAAGTCATGATCATGCACAATGTACTCTGCCTGTAAGTGCTACATACCAATTCATGTGAGATCACTAAGAAGCATGCCTGGGACTAAGCGATTAGGAGGTAACACTATGTTACCTTCTAAATCATGCCAATGCAATTTTTCATCCTGGTGGAGGATAAAGATAAAGTTTCGTATATACTCATTGGGATGAACATATACCATGTGAAACTGTTGAGGGACTAGCAGATTATCATGTGTACTATGCCTCTAATTGTTCCCTATATCAGACCTAGGTGGTGAAACACTCTCATAAGAAGAAGGAGACATAATTGTCTATCTAGTATGCAATATTCTTCTCTTTAATAATTATAAGATAACCAACCCTAAGGGTTCATTCCAATGATGAGAAAAATTTCCTAAGTTCTAATTAGTGCACAACCAACAAAATCCCTAGCAACAGTGCCAATGATGAGCAGCGAGGTATCCCTTCGCTCAACCATACGAATACGAGTGTCCACGCATAATCCGAACAAATTCCAAGGACTAAGTGCTTATGTGCCTTTGCAGAACAAATATGAGTTGACCAATAATTATCTTCCCAAGCTTACTTGTATAGCATAATTGTATGGTTAAGTAAACTTGAGGTACATTATTTTTTATATTTTTTTTATGTTTTTATGTCCTTGTGCTAAAAAGGGAGAAGAGAGATAACTAAGTAACTAATTTAATTTAACTACTCAACTATGCTTTAATTAGTCCTAACACCAGCATCCGTTCTCACTTACTGTACACATCCTAAACTAGTGCAACACTACTAGGATTACCAAACGCTAATCATTATTGGGTTACCAAGCATTACACACATGCTCGAAGTGGTTATATTGAGTGTACTTACTTAGAAGAGTTGTATGGTGAGAGAGAGAACATTAATTAACTAAGGAAAGCATTAAATAATAGTAATTAACATTAATTAATCTATTCTGAATGCTACAAGGTTTATCATAAAGTTCATCTTTATTGCAGTACACAAGGTCTGCTTAGGTACACAATGCTTAAATAAAGATCCATTCACTTTATGACTCCTACTGCAGGCACTCAGAAATAATTCTATCTCTGGAAAGAAAAAAAGGCAAGAGTTTGGGTAAGCAACTAAGACTAATTTATTTCCAAAACAAGTGCACCCACCTCTCATTTATAGGCAATGAGGTAGGTCCTAATATCGGATGCCTGATATTGCGTGGAAGGCTCCAATATTGTGGACCCGATATCGCGGTTCATCAATTATCATTATGGTTACTAGAAAATGCATTACCATTGTTTCTATAACATGGCTACTACCATTTTCCATTCTTGAATTCCTATTGGGCATGCACACCTTAATCCACCATCCTTGTTATTAATTTCATCTTGTCCTACTCTACAAGTCTTACCAAAAAATTGATCATAAAAGGCTTATATTTGATTTGTACAACAAGGCTAAGGAGTGGGAAAGCTAATGGTGCTTGCCAACATCATTACTCTCCATCTTCATTGGCATTAATAGTGTCCACTAGGATTGGTCTACTCATCTTCATCAATGTAGATGGTTCCTTCTAGTACCATCAATCCCTAACCTCATCATCATAGATAGTATCCACCAGCATTGTCACTTCCTACTTCTCTAATGTTGGTGGTGTTTGCTAGTGTCTATGTTCAAATAAAAGTAACTTTCAATAGTAATTCTATAAGTTAACAAAGAAATTTTGGTTTTAAGTCTTGTTTAAATAAAAGTAACTTTAAATAGTAATTCTAAAAAAAATTAAGAATGTGGATAATGGACCAAATGATTATATGGTTAAGGCCTAAGATTTAGCTTTACTGGGTGGGAGGTATTGAGTTGAAATCTTAGGCAATACAAATTTAGAGCTTATAAGGTTTAAATTTTAACTTAATTTTTAATTTTTAAGAAAACTCAAAAAATTCATAACTTGACCCTATGACATTCATTTGAGTCAAATAAATAGTCATTCAGTGTTCTAAGTGTAATGGCATAGTTAGTTTTAACATTTGGGGTGTAAAAATCCCAGTTAATAATCTTTATAAGGCTTTAAAATAATATATTTAATTATGTTTTAATAAAAATAACTTAAGAGTACCATAACTTTGACATCCAATATTCATTTTGAATAAATAAATGGTCATTTCTAACATTTTTTTTGACTTTTCAAATCCATTAGTAATGTTAAATTAGCCTTATGAAAACTCAATAATTGGTGAAAATTTTAGATATAATCTTTTAATTTATAAATAATTGCACAATGGATTAACAAGAATTAAGGCTATGATTAAACATATTTATTCTCTTTTAATTTAATCCCATAGATCATAAGATCAAAATCTAGGATGGTAACCTCTCAAGGAGCCCTTAGGAAGCCTTTGCCTAAATCGTATTCTAATTCCCCATATTAATGACCATAAATTTTAATTTAGAAATTTATTTTCAATAAATAAATAATATTTTTAGCTAACTAGATAACTTTGCTAACCCTTATAGTGATAAAATTCATGTATAATCAATAGTCAACTAGCATTAGGAATTAAGAAGTAGAAAGTTAAGCATGTATTGGTCTACTATAGATCCTTAGATTTTATACCTATAATAATGATTTTGGACACTACTAAAGTCAGTGTTTTAATAAAAGTAGAAATTACAGAGGAGGAAAGTTGGATAATTAGCCAATGAATTAAGAAATTGAAGATTCATTACCAAACCAAAAAAGGATAAGGAGTTACACCAAACTCAACAATCATCAAGACACATTTAGCATATATCAACCATAATGAAAAATCATAATTTTATGCTAAGAAGGTATATGTTATTCATAAATGTAACATCCTATTTCTAATGATGGAGCATAGTTGTATTATATGTAAAACAATGTAATTAACCTTAAAATGAAGGGATGCCTCATTAAGAAGAGTTATAATTATTCACAGTATCCTTTAGGGATTTAACTTATGACATTTAAGACTCAAGACTAGAGGTCATGCTAAGTATGGAGTTGCAGAGCCAACAATGATGAGTAATGAGAGATTGGTGAAGTAGGATAAAAAGGGATTGATCACCCCTTTGGTCTTATAGTCTAACCATGATGGTAGTGCTAGATTGCCTCTAAGGGTCCTAAGGTTAATAGGAAGATAACCCCATGGATCCTTGTAAACAATTTTTCCAAAATTTTCATTATCAAAAAAAAAAATTTCTTCTTTTTTCATTAATTTCAAGTTCTATTATTCTATTTCAATCACATTATTCAAGTTATTAGTGATGAAAAATCATTTATCCAGAACATCTAGAATTGAGATGTCACATTTGGTATCAAAGTAAACCATGATCCAAGAATCAGAAGTAGAATTAGGTGAAATGTAAGAGCTCATGTTTTATTAAGTATAAAAACCAAGTATATTAGTGGAAATAATTATGGTAAAAATAATAGAGAAGATTGGGATAAGGAAGGAAAGGAAATTAGGAAGAAAAGTATAACATAGTATAATAATGAGTTTAAAATTTCAACCCAAATGACTGAATCAAATCTTTAGTCATATTTTCCTGGGCCTTGTGTTTCTCCTTAGTAGCATTATTCTTTTGAAGTATGGGTGATTTTTTTTATGAACATTATGCTAATTTTTGATAATTTTTGAGGAGCCTCATACAACTATTGTGAGAAAGATAGATCAGTGAAGGGACTATCATATTCAAGATGAATGATTATTTCAAAATGGAAAGGTATGTATTCCTAATTATGATTTTAGGAAAAATATTTTATTTGAAAAGCATTATAGTCACATGGCAGGACACATGGATAGGGATAAAACATTGGAACTAGTGGGTAAGCACTATTTTAGGTTAGTATGGCAGCTAAAGTTTTGAAATTTATGAAGGAGTGTTTGACTTGTCAAAAGCTGAAAGAAGATAAAGGAGTAGATGGGCATTATATGCCTTTACACATTTCCAAGGATCCATGTGAAAGTGTGTTTATGGATTTTGTGAGTAATATTCCAAAAACCAAAAGTTGGAATGATGTAATTTGTGTTGTTATTAATAGGTTCTCCAAGATGACATACGTTATTTCATGCAAAAAGGTAAGTGATGCTTCTCATGTTACAAATTTGTTTTTCTAGCATGTTGTAAAGTTGCATGGAATTCCTTTGAATATTGTTAATGGTAGAGACTCCAAATTTATAAGTTGCTTTAGAGGTCCCTTTAAAAAATTTTAGGAAAAATGTTAAATTTTTCTAGTGCATATCATCCATAGTTTGATGACCAAACAAAAGTGGTGAATAAATCCTTGCTAAACATATTGAGATGTTTGTGTGATTGATAGCCAAATAGGTGGAAAAACTTGTTGTGTCATGCTAAGTTTTCATACAATAATGCTTTTCATGTTACTATTGGAAAAATTCCATTTGAGGTGAACCATGGGTTTTGTCCAAAGATGGTAGACACCTTGAAGAGCTTTTATGGTGAAGCTCAACTTAGTGATGATTTTGTGCAAGAGATGAGAGATCTCCATGCACAAGTTAAATCAAATCTAGAGAAATAGACTAAAGAGAGAGTCTTTAAGACAAACGAGATAAACTAGAAGTTAAATTTTGCTATTGGTGACTTAGTTTGGATGCAATTGAAGAAGAAGCATTTGAGGGTGTTAACTTCTTCAAGTTGAAAGCTAAGAAGATGGGGCCTTTAAAAATCAAGGCTAAAATCAATGATAATATGTTTGAGATTGATTTACCAAATAATGTTGGTATGTCTTTTTTATTTAATTTTTTAGATCTTTTGAACTATCATGGACAAGCTAATGAAGAGATCATACAAGATAGCATTGATAAGTTGAAGGGGGTTATTGATCAATCCATGTCTTTAATGGTGATGAAGGCAATCCTACTCAAGTAGAGGAAAGCTTCTAGTATTTTGGGAGTCTAGAGGCATGAATATTTGATCCATTTGGAGGATCACTCTATAGGTGATGTTGTATGGATCCATTAGACCAAACTTCATGAGTGGGTGATCACTTCAATCCCTACTTCCTTGTTCACATGAGTTCACTTTTTAAAGGATGGAAGAGCTAGTATAGGAACACCTCTTCCGATCATCTTATTCTTTTTTACATTTGTGTTATGTAGGTTCTAGGCTCTATGGAAACATCTTAGAGGTCAAGGAGATGTCTTTTCTAATAGTTGGGACTATGCAAGAGATGTTTTGAATTCAAAGGAGATTTCTTCGTAGAATTTGAGACTTCTCTTATGAGACATCTTACCCTAAGAGAAGATGTCTCGAGAAAGATGTCTTGAGCTAGAGGAGAAATCTCACACATGAAGGAGACATCTTCATTGAAAGTTGTGTATTTCTAAAATATGACTCAAGAAAGCTAGAGATGACTTTTATGGTTGGAAAAATTTCTAGAATTAACTGTCCCAAATTGGAAAACAACTGGGAGAAGTTGGAAAAATATAGAAATAGCATGGGAACTCCAAGATGAGCTTGTGGAAGTTTTCTCTATGTTTTATCTTAATTTCTTAATAAATATATTGGTGTTTTATGCTTGTACATGGATGAAAAAAGAGTGAGAAGAGAAATCTTTATGAAAACTCTTAACTTAAGAAGAGCTTGGTAAGAATGTGATAGAGCACATCAAGTAAGTGCATATGTGGTTGTAGCTCTAAGGTCAATGTGTGTAGATTGGCCTATATGTTCTTATCTCTTGTTTACTTCTTTGATTTAAATCTTAGTCCTAGTTTTTGAAAGAGATTTTTCATTAGTTGTGTGGTTGTAGAGTCCAATGCTCTATAGCATTGTTTAAGTACTTTAAGAGGTTTTGTGGGTTTTGGGAAATCTTTTTGTAATCTTGTAATTGAATAATTGAATATAGGTAGCTTTCTTATTTTTAGTAAATTAATTAGCTTTTCATTATATCTAGATTTAGTATTTGAAGGTGATTAATTATAGGAGTGAACCTGCTCCAAGTTCTTAAGAAATCAATCCTAAATTTATGTTTGATTCCATATTTATAGGCTTAGGATTTCTAAATTTGTTCTTGAAGTCAATTGGAATTAACCCAAATTTTTTTTTAAAAAAACTTTAACCTAGAGACTAGGTAATGAAATTCACATGAGAGGTGATATTAAAGCTAGTATCACCAAGAACTTAGAAAATTTTTCTAAGATTTCTTAAACTATAATTCCAAGCCTTCATGACATTGAAATTAATGGTGACATATGTAATAATGATGCTTATAGGATGTCAAGGAGCTTTTGGACTTGGGAAATGCTATCAAATGCTAATCTTGATGACCTTTTTTTTATTTTGGTACCACTTTGGGTGGTGTTGATGTTAGCATTAGCATCAATTATAATTCTTGGTTAAAATTTCATCCTTGACCCTTAAAATTACCTTCAAACCTATCAAATCTACCTTTTGGTGAGCCTAAGAGGTTAAAACTAAAGTCAAAATGCTAGTTTTTGTAAGTGAGAAGTGTTATTGCTTAAGATGAGCCTGGTGACACTAGTGCTAATATTGGTGTCTATGTCAATGTTACCATAAGACTTGAACAAATTTTTCTCCTTAGGTCTAAGGGTAAACTTGCTAGAATGCTTAAATTTGATGTCTACCATGTCAAGACTATTGTAAATGAGTCATTTGGAGTTCTAAAAGGTAGAAACAAAGATCAAAAAGTAGTTTTATTATAGGTGATGTGGGTAGGATGGTCCAGGGATGATGCTAATGCTACATCAGCATTAGCATTATGTCCAACACTAGAAAAATTTTCATTCCTGAACTTTTCTAGGATCACCAAAAGTGATGCTCATATGTTGGATTATAAGTTGGGATGATCCCTAGAGTTCTCCAAGAGTTGAAATTATGTCTTTTGTTATTTTTCTAGGCCATTTCAATGCTTAAAATTGAATGAAACCATGTCAAAACCATACTTAGTCTTGATTGCTAATGAACCAAAAAAGTAGGTACAACAAAAGTAGAAGGCCTCGAGATAACAAAAACTAAGGTTTCAACATTATTAAAGGGGTCAAACCCCAAATTGGAAAGAAGGTTTAGAGATGACATAACCAAACTCATGTTGGTTGAAAAAGTATCAAAAAAGTGGATATAAGACCTTCATCTACTATCATTGTAACTTAATAGACATTGAACACAAAACAATAAGTGAGATTATTATATTAGACCCTAGCTTGCCTCATTTGATAATGCCTAGAGAAATCCTTATTTAGTGTTGTAGAGTGGAAATTACCTTTGATTATGTTGTTCTAGGCAATGATATTGGTCTAGGATTGAGACATTTTACTAAACATGTGTTGCTTCTTTAATTTTATGATATCCTATGTAGAAATCTAACAACTTGCAAAGAATACAGCCTCTTGATGTAGATGTGCAACTACTATATTTATGAAATAAATAAAAAGGCTATGTAATTTATAAGAATGAATTGGTTTATTTCATTTGTCTTAATCTCTATTGAGGCATCCCTAAAAAGCATGTCAGAAAGAAAATTCTACTTTTCAAGATATTTTATTTAGTCATCTAAATAGCTAATTACAACTATATATCCACCTAAAACCCAAATAACAACATCATAGCTTCATATTATTCTAGTCAACAAGTTCCCCTTCATCTTTTAACTATCATTATCATTAACCATTACACTCATAATCAATGAAGCAATCAATCCCATGTTGATCATTCACTAAATATGTAGTCATGAAAAGTTTGAAGTGTAGAACCCGATAAACAAAAAGGTTGCTTCTACTTCAAAGACTATTACTTTCATAGGGATGGTCAATAATTATAAATCCAAATTCTTAAAAAATATCAAGGATAAGATAACACAAACACAAATAGGACTCAATATCATACTGCTTAATTTTTGTAACTACTTTATCATGATCATTCTCATGAAACCTGTACATCATCATATGATCATGCCTAGCAAGTTACCTTACATACTCCACTACTATGTCAAAGAGAAATCCAATACTATCACCTAGAAGAAAATGTAACCTTATGGTTCCCACTACAATTTCCTTTAATCACACAACACCATCCACAAACATAAGAGAATCTCCTACACCATGATTATCTTTTCCAAAGAATGAGCATTTAAATAGGTAAGACGACTCTTAGATCAATCCTAGTTTTATAGCATGTACCACTAGTTCCCTTATTTTGAGATATGAATTAAGTATGCAAATACAAAACTAGTCTCTTTGATGCATTTTCTAAGCAATAATCTTAAAATTGAATTCTTATATTGCAACCATATAGACCTCATGATTGAATAGGTCTAACTCATTGTATTCTAATTACTAGACTAGTTAAACATATGATGGAATCTTGCATTTGGAACAAAACAAAAAATTATGATCTACTAAGATACACTTATAATACAATATACATTTAGGTCATATCTCAAAATCTAAGTAGCACTGATGTGCCATTATTAGGCCTTGAAGTGAGATCTAAACTTAAGTGTTGAACTTACAATTCAATAACCAAAGTTGCTAGATGACTCTATACAAGTACAACTTCATCATTGTTAATAACATTTAAAAAGTAACAAATTATTGATGGTCATAATATAGATAATTAAATGTTAGATAAATTAAAAATTATTATAACAAATGAATAGAGCCAATAATGAACACTAACATTACCACTAGTCAAAAGATCAAATAGAAAGGTAAATTAGAATTGGATTAATTAAGAGGAAACATATCAAGGATATATATCAATGGTACTATGAAGAAAAACATAAGTTTAATATTTTATTATCAAAATTTTTTTAAAAAACTTGGAATAAGCATATACAAATCTTAACATAATTTTCAAAGTATGATAAAATTGAATCTAGCCATCTTACAAAATTAACTTCATAAAAAATGAATCTAATTATAAGGTTGTTCATAAAAATGCAAAATTCAAATATCTACTACACAAGATCAAAGTCACTATTGAGAATGATAATTTTAACATTTTATTGTTGAAATGGAAAAAAAAAAGACTTAGAAAAAATATATACAAATCTTAACGTAATTTCCAAAGTAAGATGAAAATGAATCTAGCCATATTTTAGAATTAAATTTATATCAAAATGCATCTAATTGTAATGTTTTTTAGAAGAAAACTACAAAAATTCTAATAGATAATACATTATATTAAGTCCAAATATAAGAGTCTTCATGAAATATCCACAATACTATCAATACCCACTTTACACTATTAATTCCAAAATACAAATTACTAAAAAAGCTAAAAAAAATATTTCCAAGTCATGCTACTTTCACTCATTTGACATAGTAAAAATAAAAGGGTAAGATACAATTGAATTAAATATAACTTCCGATGCTTACCTACAACCATCAGTAGACCTAAAGATGATTTGACACAAAAATCAACTAATATGACTTCGAAAAGAAGGATGATAAATAAGAAATATACTCTAATTATCATCTCACAAAATATGATCCATGTATTATTTACTATGATATATAACAATATATAATCTAATAATTTTATTTTTTTTGAAAAAAATCAAGTATTCCATCAAACAGACCTAAGATCTCTACATTTAATGGTTCACAAAGATAATATTTTATTGATGCCTAGTGGCTAATCAAATATGCCAAGTAATAACCTAGAATCCTTTAGTACACATCATTTGCACCTAAAAATCTCTTCTACTTTATATGATGTATCATCGATCAATCTTTCCTTACTCTTTCATAATGCACTCTATA
Organism: Gnetum montanum; assembly: GCA_015680685.1. Classification (NCBI taxonomy): domain Eukaryota; kingdom Viridiplantae; phylum Streptophyta; class Gnetopsida; order Gnetales; family Gnetaceae; genus Gnetum; species Gnetum montanum. The sequence goes on from MNCI01019998.1 coordinate 62,414, forward strand.
AGCAATTCTAACTACATCAAGCTACAATTGTTAAGGTTGAGCATATTCAACACATGACTTCAAAAATCCATTAGCAATCATAATAAGAACAATTTCAATCTAGGAACAAGGATTTTCATGGCTATTAGATGAATAATAGTCTATAAAAAGTTAACATAAAAGTGGAAAAACCTATAAATTATTAATAATGAAAAGAAACAAAAAGAATCAATAGAGATGAAAAAACAAAGATCTTATAAATGATGGAAACTATGGATATACAAAATGATGTTAACTAAATAGAAAAAGCTAAAGAATCTTGATATTGTAATAACCTAGGGAACATCAGGAAGTAATCCCTTACAATAAGATGAGTTTTGGGAAAAGAAAATGATTGCAAACTCTAGTGGCACTCTAGCTGATTCTAGTATAATTCAATCCTATTTTAGTGTTCCAATGAGTAAGCTCTACCTTATCATTCCAAGATGCATCTCCCTCAATACTTCATCTAATAGAAATGCTTCCTCCACCTCCTCAAATAGGAACCTCACACCGAAGTTCTTCTTCTTGTTCAAGTTTTCATGTTGGAGGATCTAGGGTTGTACAAACCCTAGATGTTGTTGCAGGTAATAGGTAGGTGACAACATCCTTCCTTAAGAACTCTATCACCAAGGTTTACAAAGCATTTATTTCTAAGGGGGTATCAAGAAACTGTGTATCACTTTCTTGACCAAGATTATGTAAAGACACATCCAATACTACTAGCACATATTCATAAGTGTTTTTTCTTTCAAATATTTTCATTTAAAAAGGTTTCTAAATGGGGACATTAACACTATTGGGTTACCAAGCGTTAAGCGCTACTAGGATTACCAAGTGTTGTATGTTATGCTTGAGGCGATTGTACTTATGTGTTTAATTTTTTAGCTTAATTAGTTAATTAATTAAAGTCTTACTTATCTTAATTAATCACATAATTAATGAAAGTGGTAAATGCAAAAATAAATCATTAATCTATTCAAAGTGCTACAAGGTTTGATCAAAAGGCTCGTCTTTATTGCTATTCACACTGGTGTGCTCAGGTACATCAGTGCTCGAATAAAGATCCATACACTTTTTGACTCTTGTTATGGGCACTTAGAAAAATATTCTAACTTTCAAATGATAAAATTACAAGAGCTTTGCTACAACTATGACTAGACTTTCACCATAAACACCATGGATGAGCATGTATTTATAAACTTTATTATGGAGCTGTGTGAATTGGGCACCATAAATCTAGCAAATGCTATGTTGATAGGGGTCCATTGATGTGACACTTTGATGCTTCATCATACCCCCACAACTAAATTAAAACTCATCCTAAATTTCCTTTACAAAATTGGAAAGGTATGGGATTATTGACTAACTCTTGACATAAAAAAACTGACAACAAAACTAAGTGTCCGAGTGTACAAATTAACATCATTACCAAAATTTTTGGTGTTCATGACATAAAATTAGACACCATGACATGACTACTAAAATTGGATAGCACATTCTCTAATGGCATGAAGGTGGTTGAGAAGATTAAACAATCCTAAGTGGTGGAGGTTTTTGATGTTCTAAAGGACCTTCACCAACTTCGACCATGCACGGTGGCTGAGGTAACTATGGTTGTCCTACTGTGGCTACTACCTCTAGTGGAAGGTTAAAGTCATCTAGTAATGCCTTCATCTTCTCCTCCTTGCTCCAAGGATCATTAGTTCATGTGGCATTACTAATCTAGGCTAGAATGAGAATATCCCATGCACAAGGCATTACTGGGAACAACTCCTTGACGTTGATGAACTAGGCAATGAATTATTTATGTTCAACATAAAATGCCCTAACTATGTTTTGCAACTTATGGTAGTCATTCATTCTTTTGGTTAGAATCTTGATAGTGGAACCCTGATCAATATATTTATCCTTGAGAACATCGAGCTCAGTGTTTGCCTTTGCAAGCTTTTGCTTGGTGTCCTTGTGGTTCTTGAACTTGACCTTGTACAACAAGTATGAGCTGGCCACTTTCTTTTCCAATTTTGACTGCAAACATTCAATAGTCAACATAGATAGGTTTTCTTACCAAAGATTGGAAAGTTCCATATATTTAGTTATTTCCTCAATCTGCAACTCCTTCAGAAGAATTTCTACTTTTTTGTATTGATCAATCCCATCAGTGATGGGCTACCATAATTCACATCCTTGTTGGAGTTGCTAGAGGTTCTCATTTACATTTTCCTTTGCCACTTAAATATCTTTCTCATTTACTTCCTTCTGTAAGTTGACCTAGCCTTTATAGTGATCTTTGACTTTCTCAAATTTGAGAGCCTCTAACTTCTAGATGGCTACTTTTATTGTGGTTTTTTGGAAAAGGGCACTGACCTCCTTCATGGAGAAGTTTCTATTCTTAGCTACAAATCTCCTTAGCTTTGTGTTTAGTCTAGCTACTATTAATGGATAGAATTAGTTAATTGTTGTTTTCACAAGTGATGGTTTTCTTCAATTAGCTACACATTCTCCTAGTAGGTTAGATCCAAGGAATTTTGAATTTTATGTTGGGTGGCCTTTGCCAATGATCAATATAACACCATCATCTCCATTTCACTTTTAACCCCTTTTAACCTAATGTGAAGCTATTCAAGAGTTTCATCTCTTGTCAATGCTAGGTTGAGAAATGCAAGGTTGGTAGTTTGGCCTCTCAATTCAATAGCTTCTATAGCCAAGCATTCATCAGGTCCTTGCCTATTTCAAGTTACCCTTCCAAAATAATATTTTTTCTCCTTGCCTCTAATAGCTCTGACTATGTTGCAATTATACTATCTAGAAAGTTAAAGACATTTCGAAGCAGTTGCCCAATTCCTACCAGTTGATCTAGTAATTGTTCATGTTGTGCTACACTTAGTCTACCACTTATGGTCCTTGTAGATGTTTGCACATCTTTAAATGTAGTGACATCTCGTACTAATGCCACAGGTACATTGAGGATTTCAATGATTCTGCTAGCAACCATCTTAGTTGCTATTTCTTACTCCTGGTGCTGCATCACTAGTACTGTTGCATACTCATACTCCTCCAAGTGCACCAAGAAGGTTGTTTTATTCCCAAAATCTCTAGGAGTTGTTGCTATTCTAAGAGAGATACCATTACCTCTCTAGCTCTAGGATTTGACCTTGTAGACAACTGTGTTCGTTGGGTACAGAAAATGGATCCACCTCCCCCCGTTGAGCTCACTATTCAAGCCACCTAATTTAGGTGACTCATCACAGGCTGGTACATAGAGGGATCTCTACCACTAATTCCTTCTTGTTGCTCTTGCTTACTCAAGAGCCATTCTCAGAATTCACACAACCGATGCGATGTTGTAGTGATGTTCAACACTATTTTTTGAGTGGTAGGTGAAGGTGGTGGCTACTACTCCTCTTTTTCAATTGTTGTTACAAGAATTTTATCCTTCATCATCTCCACCAAATTAATAGACTATTCCTATCCTTCAACATAGTCTTTTGATGAGGCATGGGAAGGGGAATATCTTCCTACCACATTCATTCTCCTTGAACTATTTCTTTATCTCCAAATAGATTAGTTGTGGAAGGTTGACTAGGAATCTTCCACTTAGAGCAACACACACATAGGCAAGAAAGGTAATGATCTTTCTAGGCCTCATTGTGGGATTTCGGTGAAAGGCCACAATATTATAGTAGATTCTTTCTACTAGTATGAGCATGTCATACTCCTTACAATCAACACAATAGCATCACTAAATCTATTCCTTTTTGATGCTGGGGTCTACCTACATCAAAACCTTAGTGATATTTGCCCTAATTTTAGGAAACCCAAGAGCCTCTGCAATGGCTTGCACCAAGTAGGAGATTGAAATGTCCTTGATATTTACTGTTGAACTAGCCTACCTATTGTTCCAATACAAGAACGTCTCTCCCATATACCACTCCCTACTAGAATTGATAATTGGCCACATGGGAGAGGTCTTTAGTTGGTCCTACATCTTTTTAAGTGCTTGCTCCAAGAAAGAGCCAAAGTTCAACTCTTAGAGCATTATCTCCTAGACCTTCCTTGATCTAATTTGATTTAAGCATGCTTTCATCAAGGTCACCTCAAGTTTCACTTGTTGAGCTGGTGTCTTGTCCCAGTGGGAATGTTTTGTTGCTACTATTTATTTTGGAATCTAGCAAATAGATTCCACTTTAGCCTCTTTCTTAAGAGGGCCCATGGAATGGGTTGTAGTTGGTTCTTCTTAGGCTAGTTCTTGGCCCCTTTTTATTCTTGGCTATTTTTTCCTTAGTTGAGATGGTCCTCCTTCCTATGTGTGTTTACCTATTAGTGCCATCTACAATCATAACACATCCATGAATTAGTAGATATAATGTATAACTTAAAATTTTTGAATATCTTATCTTGTTAATTAGTTACCCTTGGGTATGGTTGGACCATGGTAGATTGATTATTTTATTATTATTTCATTTATTAATTAATTTTTTATTGTAGGTGTTACCAAAGCTTGTTGGAAAGGTTTAACTCTCATAATTTTGTGTTTTAATGATGATTTTTTAGTTAAACCTTTGTGGGAGTTAGAAAAATGTTGAAATTTTTTTTGTCAAAACAACATGTTTGTGGCTCCCACAACTAAAAGCTTACCTCTGAGATCTACAAGGTCAATGAATGAAGTGATTTGGACAAATGGTTAGGAATTTATGGGCTCTAAAAATTGCAAAAATTCCTTTGGCATTTATAAGAAAATGTAAAAATTTTTGAGGGGGTCTCGCATATATATAGTATTTTTGCACTACATTGATGGGGCCACATATATGAGGTGTCATATATGCATGGGCTTTGTCAATGAGGCCCTATTTACAGGGTTTGCAAAGCAAATTTTCAAACTTGAATATTTCAAAAAATACAAGAAATTTTTTATTGAATTTAGGAATCATGGAGTTCTAGAAAGGCCAAGAATATGATGAAATCATTAAAGAGGATCTTTGAAAGCTCAAAAATTTAAAAATTTAATGGAGAATATGTGAATTGAAGAAAATTGTTAAAGCAGCACAAGGTTGAATGCATAATATGGATGCACAAAAGATTCTCATTGTAAAAATGCCTAAGGATAAGGTGCTTAATGAATCGAACCAAGAGATATGCAAGTGTGTCCTCCCCATAGTAGGCACATGTCCTATTTGCCCTTGCATAATCTCAAACTAAGGAGTTTGTGGGCCGCATAGGTGATGAATGGTTGATGAAAGGTAAGGACCAAAACATGGAAGATTCTACCAAAGAATTCAAGTACATCATACAAAGACACCGAATCAAGAACATGGACACTGGTAATGAGGTGAGTTGTGGGCAGCATAGATGGATGATAGAGAATGTGGAATGGAGTTCTGAATTAATGTCATAAGAAATCCCTTATGTATTTGTGTTTAAATGACCTGAGAAGATCCATCCTCAATGCAAACTGAAACCAACCACTTTCAGTGACTTTGCATCACCACTCTAAGACTGATCCATCCCCTTGAGACATAAGAGTGCTACCACATAACAACCACCATATCATAAAGAGAACAAAAGAGAAGTAGAAAGTGAGAGAGGGCCTTAGTTAGAGGGGATCTTCAAGCATGGGTAACATGTCTTTCTAGTCACATAACTAGTGCTTGTTGCTCCTTTATTTGTCTAAGGAGTGTGCTTTGAATTCCCATCATGTTTTTTTTCTTTTCTCTTTTTTATTTTTTGTTTTTATTTTATCTCTTTTTTTTTGGAAATTTTTTGGATGGAAACCACACCATGTAAAGACTTATTCAACTTCCTATTATTGGTTAATACAAAATAGTAAGAAATCCATGAAAACACTCATGTACCCAATTAAGTAGAAGAGTACAAAAGAGTATTGAATCCCCTTGAAGTCACACCCTAAGAAAACCTTTGAATCTTTCCTAATTCTAGAAATCACCAAGATCATAGATTTATTGAAGGTTTATTTAATGAAAGGGAGCTCATATTTCCAAAATGAGGAAAACCATAGATTTTTGTGGATAGGTGGATGATGTGGGCTCACTACCTATTCAATGAAAAAGTAACCATGTCTTAGCTATTAATATAGAAATTCAAAAATAGAAACCAGACATTAGCAAATAACAACATTAAGCACAAACCACCATTAGCTATGACTACAACACCACTATGTCCTATTGGCACAAAGCATGTTTATTAACAAAAACTAGAAAGTCACACTCAAAATAAGGCAAAATATATAAGAAAGTGTAAAATATTCAAGAAAAATTGAAATGTACTAACAATGACGTAAAACAAAAAATGGTTTAAAATAGGAAAATATTTTAAAATCAAAAAGGTATAAAATAAATAATTTTCTAAAACAAAAATATGTAAAAAAAAAATAGAAAAACTAATAAGCCACATATATGGTTAACATGGATAGCCATCTCCCCCATGACTAAGTTGGAAGGAGGAGATTAAAAAAATTAAGCATGGTTGACCATCCATTGAGGTGTTTGTTGCACTAGCTTGCTTGGGCTTATGAAAAGGCTTTACCTATTGGATGTTGACCAACTGCTTCTTGTTTAGACTTTCAAGTTCATATATGATCATGGTCTTAGAAGGAAAGGTTTCATTGATTATAAAAGGCCCCTCCAACAATGTTTGAAATTTGGATTTTTGAGAAACATGCATGGGGTTCTAATAGAGGATCTTATGTCTAGGTTGAAGTTTGGTCCTTCTAATTCTTAGGTCATGTCATTATTTGTTGAATGCCATGTGCACTTCATTCAAGGATACGGCTACCAATCAATTTTCATTTAGCACATTTAGGTTGATCAGTCTTTCATTTTATGCTAGACTTAGGTCAAGGTCTAGATCATAGGCTATTGAGTGTGTACAGAGCTCGAATTGGATTGGGAGTGTTGAAAGTTTTCCATATACCAACTCATATAGAGAGTAGTTGATTAGAAGTTTCCATATTGAGCAGTAGGTCCAGAGGGCATCGTTTAATTTTGTGCTCCAGTATCTCCTACATTTTCTAATAATTCTCATTACAATCTTTGTGACCTCCCTATTGGTAACTTCTACTTGACCATTGACTTGAGGGTGGTAGGGTGTTAATTTATGTTCCACCCCTAATCATTGCATAAGCTTATGAAATGTAACACCTATAAAATGGATTTCATTGTTAGTGAAATATGATCTTGGATTTGGGAGCTGTAACTTAACGCATTGAAATGTAGCACTTTCAATGGATTTCATTTGTTGATAACTTATAGGTGCATCTTTCATAATATATTGGCCATTTGTTGATCACTTTCAATAGTTTTTCTTGTTTCTTAGGAGCAAGTTTGACATTAAGTATTACTAGCTTGCCATTTTTTAAAAATGCATATTCTAGGCCAGCAAGTAGAGCTTTCAACTCTAAGAGATCTTATTTGAAATTCTTAGGGATCTCCAACTCTTCCCAATTGATATCATTGTTTTCATCACTAGAGATTTGATGAAGAACTTTCTCTAGTTCATCCATGCCTATCACATAAGCACATGTCAGGCTCTTAGTAGGTCCCACACACATTGTGCTACTTTTAGAATCAATAGTCAATAACTAGGTGCCCTCTTGTTTTGTGGCTATTTTGTACAAAAACCTTTGAATATCTACTTCATCTACACATTACCCACATGTGAAAATAGATGTTCATTTCACATACTAGAGTTTTTGCACATAATTGCACCCTATATTGTTGTATGTGATGCATGGAACTTTCTTCTTCTTGATCTTTGTAAATGCATTTTCTTTAGATATTTCTAGGGAAAGATCTCTAATGCCCATTCTTGCATTAGTAGTGCTTATCCATAACCTTTCCATAATGATTGGAAAGTTTCCCTTACAATTCTCAGCCTTGATTATTAGGAAATTGGTAGGATAACATCACCCATAGATAGTGGTCACAATGTCTTCTACAAGTCCCAATGGAATAGTAATAAACTAGTTTACTAATTCTAATAGGATATTGCTCTTCTTGAGAGGTGGTAGGTTCTAGGTAGTATACATCTCATGAGAAACCAAGTTAACACTAAAACCTAAATCAAGAAAATCTTTACATGGTTCATTCCCAGCAATCTATAAATAGATAAAAGGACTCCTAGGATTAGCAAAATTTCTTAGGAAAGTTGCTAGCCTAGGATTTTGGATGGCATTTGGTTTGAAGGATTCCCAATGGAATGATTTGTAGAGAATAAGGTAGGAGTAGGGTTACCAACCACCTAAGTCTATGAGGGCTTAGTAGGATTGTTAGGTCAAAAAATGATCTTTTATGAGCAAGAGGCTCCAAACCACTTGGTTGATGAAGCGATTATAGATTGATAGTACTAGTAGCATTGTGTTACTATAGTTGGGCTGGAAGTTCATCCTACATGAATGGATTAGGCAGTAGCTACATTGAGGATGGAAGAACAAGTGCCAAAATAGGAGAAGGATGAAACATGGTATCTCTCCTGGAATGTGGAGAACAAGTTCTATAGTATTCAGGAAGATAGTAGTGATGTTGGAAAGGACCAACGTAACTAGAAGAGTCATGTGGAAATAGGGGTTATTGAAAATAATACCCATATGGATCTGGCTACTTGTAAAGGTACTAATTCCTTAGTGGTGACATTCCCCATGATCGTGGTTGATACCATTATTGATACTACTCGTATGGTTGTGATGGAGTTCCACTTGGATAATATTGTTGCTACTAATGGAACTATCTGGGATTTCCTTGACGATAAGGAAATCTTTTAGATGTTTGTCCTTTTGCTAGTTGTGGATTCAAAGCATACATCCTAGAATTTTATAAGTATCACATGATGGGACAACATTCCTTAGGATGTTCATATTGGTAGATGTCACACTCACCATCATCACCTGATTTAGTTTTTGTAACTTTCTCTACTACAGCAATCTTGCCCTTGCCCCTTTGATTAGCACATTCAACTTCCTTTTTCCTCCTACAACCATAATCACTACTTTGTTTTCTGGACTCTTCAGTAATTTTTAGAACAGCTTGAAATATGCTATTCATAGAGTCCCATAACTGATCTACCTTAGTCAAAATTTCATAGGTAAATTTTTGAATCGACAAGGTTTTCTAGTTTACCATCTCATCAAGTGATGATTCCTCCTCACTATCATAAAATCAAACCTCCCTCTTGTGAATGGAAGGATCTCAGTTGTATTCTTTATATTTTCATGTTTCCTCAACTCTCCTTCTTCTTTTACTACCTACTTAATCAGCCTTTAGATCTAATAGACTCTTAATTCTAACAATCTTCCTTGGGCATAGATCCTAATAATTCTCCTCATTTTATAGCAAAGCCCATCTACAATGTGGCAAAGTTTTTTGTACTGAGGGTAAGCATGGCCAAGGCATCAATGTAATAAGGAATAATATCTACCCATGATGGCATCCAAGGACTCATATATTCCTTACTTCCAACCCTAGAATTTCCTTCTCAAATTGGACACTCAAGAGTATGTTTGATACTTATCATTGAATAGTTCAAGCATTATACTCCATTTATGGATTGATTCCAAATCTAAGGACTAGTACCAGATTTCTACTTTTTTTTTGAGTGTCCTAAGAAATAACTTAATATTTTTCTAATCATTTTCTATATTTTGTGAGGCACAGGCATCATGAAAATCCCAAAGATGATTTTGTGGATTAGAGTTATATCTCCCCTCAAACTTTGAAATGTTGTCATATTCAATCACTTGATCTTGATATCTTTCACATGCCTTGTCAGAATTCTCATGGCCTTTGTAATGTTTAGCATACTTTGGATGGCAAGCACAAGCTCATCGTATACATGACCTTGGTCCCTACAATGCCCTATACTAACCCTTCATATGTGGAAATGGGCCTCTCTTGAATGCCTATGTTGTAGATCTTGACTTGCCCAATGGTCCCTACGATCATCTTGGTCTCTTCAGTCATCTCCATCATGATCACATCCCCTACAGTTGCATTCAGAGCTAGAAGAGGAAGAAGATGATGATGAAGATGAAGAGAAAGCAGGACTAGCATCGTCACAGTGCCTACCACCCCCTCTTTGGTGGTCCTGGCCATGATCATGATAATGCTACTTGCTTGTATCCCTGTCATGACTCTCCTCCTTGGATCCCCCTTTTTCATGGGATCTATTCTTGTCAGAACTAGGATTATGTATAGTGGACTGCAAGTTCTAGTTTTGACCTCCTTCACCAAAGTCAAAGAGAGGAGTCTCTCTATATGAAAAACCCCTAGAGAAGGGTTCTCCACCATCTTTCTGGTACATTAGGAATGGGAAATCATTGGACCACTTTCCCTTTGCAAATTTGTAACATTACTCTAGTTGTGGATCCCTCAAACATTGTGCATCAGTGAGATGATAATCCCTAGCATCACTATCCTACACAACATATTCAACATAAAGCCCTTAGATGCCCAACCACATACGAGTTTGTTGAAGCATCATAGGAATAGATCAATTGAGTGCTAACACAATGTTTCCCTTCGTGTCTTACTATTGTAGTTGTTCATCTTAGTGTAGGATGAAGATGAAATTGGGTACATACTCATTAGGATGAGCATATATCACTCTGTATTGTTGGGGCACTTGCTAATTTACTCCATCATATTTGGATGGAGGATCAATTATGTGAGAAGAAAACATCTTGTATTAGAAGACAAGAAATGTAGTGTGCTTTATTATAATTTTTGTAGTTATTTTGAGGTATGATATGACTTTAGGATTTGTTCCAATGATGTTAAATAATTTTTCACTAAGTCTTAAATAGCACACGTAACAAACTAAAGGTCCCCAAAAATGATGCCAATGATGAGCAATGAGTATAGCTTATGCTCAACTATATGAATTACAAGCATTCATGCACAATCTAGTTGAATTCCAGAAATCTTAAGTTCCTAATTATGCTACTTCTAGGTGGTGAAATCTAACCATGATTATTGTTGTCTTTCCAACTAAACTTGTGAGGCTTAGTTGTATGGTTAAGCGTAATTGGGGCACATGTTTTTTATTATTTTATATTTTATTCACCTACGATTGACAACAAGTTAAAATTCAATTTATTAACCAATTTAACTAATCTAATTGCTAATTAATAACTAACTATCCTAACATAATCATCTAGTCCCACATTCCGTACACATCTAAATGCATACAACACTACTATGTTACCAAGCATTAAGCACTACTAGGATTATCAAGTGTTGTATGTTATGTTTGAAGTCTTTGTACTTATGTGTTTAATATATTTAGCTTAATTAGTTAATTAATTAAAGTCTTAGTTATCTTAATTAATCATGTAATTAATGAAAATAGTAAATGCAAAAATAAGTCATTAATTTATTTCAAGTGCTACAAGGTTTGATCAAAAGGCTCATCTTTATTGTTTTTCACACTAGCATGCACAAGTACATCAATGCTCGAATAAAGATCCATACACTTTCTAACTCTTACTGTGGACACTCAGAAAAATATTCTAACTCTCAAATGACAAAACTACAAGACATCTGCTACAACTATAACTAGACTTCCCCCATAAACATAATAGATGAGCATGTATTTATAAACTTTATTATAGAGTTTCATTGACAAGGCCTCATAAACACAATAAACATTATATCAATGCGGCCCCATCAATGGGGCCACATTGATGAGAGCCCACTCATGGAACACTTTGATGCTTCATCATCTAGCATTGGCAATGGCAAATAAAATACCTATATGTACATATAGTTGGTCTCTCTGAATTTAAAAGTTTGTATAGGTTTAATTATTTAACGCTATTATATACATTTTAATAAGTTATTCTAATTTCATATACTAAATAGTACAATTATAATATTATTGTTATTATTGCACTTAAATGAATATGATATACTTGTTAAAGTATTTTGTTAAAATTTTATATCCTTTGCCTTTATTGTTATTGATGCTCAAGCATAGATCTTTTATATATTTTATAATTGAATATTGAAATTCAATTATCCCTATAATTTTTTCTTCTATTAGTTATTATACCTTTAGAAATATTTAACTATGCACACCTTATTGACCTTTTGGTATGTCAAAACATTAAGGAAAATCGAGACTATAGAATGTATGTGATTGTGATCTTGTAGGAACATTAGAAAATTAATCAACAAAGAACTTCAAAATGAAAAATAAGATTTTAGAAATGAGATCCATGGTGAGATGCCAAGACAAAGACTAAGTAGGCTAGATGAGAACATGGATGAAAAAAAGTCTATAAATTAGGTGAAGATTCTCTAAAGACTATTGAGAAGCTCAAGGATCATAAAAATGCTTCATCTCTTAAAGTGCTTTTAAGAGTAGACATCTGGCAGAAATAGTAGATGTCTACAAGAATATGTTTCATAATAGACATCTACTTTTCTAGATAGTGATCTCTCCTACGTTGGGGGCTATCTCAAGTATACATCTAAACATTGAAGTAGACATCTATACTAGTCATTTTATAGCCACTACATGAATTTTGAGGAGTTTCCAAAAATCTTGAGGCATAAGACAATGTAAAAATCTTGGGAATTGTGTAAGTATTATTTACACAGAGACTTATCATTGGCTATTCTAAGTAATTTTGTTTTTTCTCTCTATTGTAACATCATTTACTTGATATGATTATATTGAGCTTGAAGTACAAGGATTTGTATATTTAGTTATACTTTTTCCTTGTTTCTTTCTATTCATTCTTTTAGCCCTACAAGGTTGATGTGCTTGTTGTAGGAAGACATTTTTGTTAAGCTTGTTGAGATCTTATAGGATTAAGTATTTTTGAAACTTTAAAATACTTTGGTGCATAGCTCAATTTTGTAAAGGTTGTGGGGTTTTTTAAACCATATTTTGAGCTTGTCAAGATCTTGTGAGATTGAGTGGTTTCATAGTTAATGAGTTGTCATCTTGTCAAGCCCCAATGTTAGATACCCAACATTGGAGCCCCCATGTCAGATACCTGATGTTGGAGCCAAGTGACATCGGATATCCAATGTCATCTCATCTAGGTTAGCCTAGAAATATAGCACTTGGAAAATTCGATGTCATCTCATTTGGGTTAGCCTAGAAATATAGCACTTGGACAATCCGATGTCATCTCATCTGGGTTAGCCTAGAAATATAGCACTTGGACACTCGGATGAGGGGAGTAACGAATAGGCAATAGAGAAGATAGTTTTCAGTTTTCAGTTTTTGATAGTCTTTCCTAGAGTTCAGTTATTCCTAGTGCATGCCTACAATGTGATGTTTGTAATCGTATAGTATCTTTTTTTGAATGTGACATACTTGGACACATTACATGACTGGCAATAAATATTGAGATTGCTTTCATCATTGTAGCATCCACTTGGATTATTATTTCTTTTAATTGTTAATTATTTACTATTTCCTTTAGTTAACATTTTCATTTATTGCTATTTACTATTTCTATCATTAAGTAGAATGCATATGCCTTAATCATAGGCATTTATGTGGAAGTATTCATTAATCCAACAATGTATTATTTGGCACAACTAGTGACATACACTTGGCAATCCCAGAAGTAGCCTCATGAAGTCCAAGACATATACGAATGATTAAGGACAAATACTCATTGCACATAGGCTAGTTTAGATCTAATTTTCCACTATCTATTAGCTTAATTAATTTACCTCTTTATCATCATTAGAAGCAAAGTAGAATTAGACAACATCATATGCCTCACTTTGGACTAAACCATATGTGACAAAGCTACCACTAGTCCAAGTGGGAAGATAGCAAACTATGATTAGAGCATAAAAATCTAGATACCATAACTAGTCCCATCCATGAAATTCAACCAGATCATGAGTGAATGCTTGTGATTCATATGGTTAAGTGTAGAGGTACCTTGCTGCTCATCATTGGCATAGTTACCAAGGATGGTGCTAGTTATCTAGATCAATTATATTATACATGATCACTGTAAAGGTATTAATGATATATCCTTTAGAAAATATTAACTCACACACACCATAAATCAAAAACAATGTTTCTCTCACATAGAAGTGATAGCACACTATATAGTGAACACATTCATTGGAGAACTAATGAGATATATAATGAAGAAGATTAGAGTGACCAATTTTATGCAAGGGTTTCTTATGATCATGACCACCCTGATGATACTTAAAGAATACATTTACCTAAGATAGAAAATCTTGGAGGAGATGATGTAGGTCTTGAACTAGGGTAGGCCTCAAGGTCTAAGACCTCCTCGAAACCAAGGAGTGATAAATCAAGGGATCCTAGGGAACATCATAGAAGCCATGGTAATCCTTCTAGTTCCTCATCTTCCTCTCCCCCTTCAACATCTAGTTTTGACAAAGATGAACATAGGTATAGGAAGAAAGTTCCACTAAAGGGTTAGAATAAAAGTAAAAATAAAACCCACAGACATACTCAAGGTCATCAACATGAACACAAGTCCAATCGTCACCATCAACCAAATAGACATTTTCATTACAACTTGTTTGATAAAGATGAGCCCTTCTTGGCCACTAGGAGCCTAATGCAAATCACAAAGGTAGTTAAGATATCCTACAAGCATTTCATAAAGAGTTCTCTACCTAGGCTTGACATGAATGATATCCCTAAATTTGCAAGAGGCTATGATTTAGATCCACTATAGCATTTACAAGCCTTCCAAGATGCCTATATCTATTACAATGTTGAAAGTGCATGGCAAAAATTAAGTTCTTTCCTAGAACACTAATTGATAGAGCCACACTGTGGTATAGATAGTTGAGACCAAGTTTAATTCAATGGTGGTCAACAATGTTGGAACTTTTCAACAAAAAATACCAAACCTATAAGAGAGTGTCCAACCTAAGGAGCTAGATCCAAGACTAGAAGCAAGAACAACATGAACCCTTGGACATGGCCTTAGATAGATATTGTTCCCTATTGAATTGATGCCCAAGCCATGGGTTCTCCAAGGAAAGGAAACTTTTCCACATCATAGATGGGCTTTGTAATGAAACAAGGGAGACCCTTGGGATGTATGCCCTAGGATAATTATACAAGATCCAAGCCCATCAAATCTAAGAGCTAATCGAGCATGTGGTAAAAGAAGAAGGAGAGATATGAAAATGGAAGAATGTCAAGAAATATCAATGGGACCCAACTCTTCAATAGAAGGAGGTCCAAATCTATGGTAAGAAGAATGTAACCACTCTTGATAAGGTGGTCCTACAATAAACCTAGCTGATATAGAAGTCTATTGATGAATTTGAAGCAAACTTGAATAGGATGTCCAAATGGGTATGTGAAAATGTTACAACACTCATTGAGATGGTCAAGGAGAGGATCATGCAAAATAAGCTAGGCGATCATAATAAACAGAGTATACAAAACCAAGAAATAACTAGGAACACTTTTTAGCAATAAAGGGAAATGATTGAAGGAAGTGAGGCTATAGACTCAACCACAGAAGAAAATGGTGGATGTGAAATTTGCCTATATGATCATCCAAAGGGTTATTTCCCAATCTTGTTGCATCTACATGAGCATTGAGCAAGGGTATTAAATTCAAAGTTTGTACAAAAGTACACACCCAAGAGATTTCCTCTTCTTCATAGTAATTTTAGACAACCTCAAAACCAACTGTACTATCTTGGGGGGCCTTATTACCAGCCTCAACATAGTTATCAACTACAATGGCAACAACCACAGTCATGAGGGAGGCCACCACCAAATTGGCCCTAGCCTTCCTCCTAGCCAAAACTGCATAGATATTATGTTCAACACCCTGTTTCTCCAACTAGTTCTACATCCTCTACTTCAAATCACCACTACCACTCTCCTGAGTACCATCAACCCATGACATCCACTGAAGGATCACCACCTTGTACCTCTTACCATCCAACCTACCCTCAATATTCTCATACTCCACCTCATTATATGCCACCCCCAAGGACAGAAGAAGGTTTCACACCACAACATCAACAAATGAATGTCTTTTGTGCTGCAAATGTGCATAGATATGTTGACACCAATGGGTCTCAACTATAATTTAGGAAACATTCTATCTAGAGGAAAGGTCATAAGCCAAAGCAAACCATGCATGGATCCACCATATCATCCATGCTAGCACATTGTCAATTTGATGTGTTGCCTTCCTTTTCACCACCACCATCCTTTGATCATATACATGAGCAGCTATCCATCAATACTCCAATCCCAAATCCAACAAATGAATTTAACAATGTGGAAAGACAAAAAAATTCATGCATACCATATCATGACCAAGGGTGCAATCGTGGGCCAAACATCCATAACATCAACACACATCATACCCTGACCATCATACATTTATCCATAAAGTATGTGATGAACCATATTTCTACCCTACCATCACACCACCAATAGACACCTAGTAGTTGGGGCATGAATAGTTACCAATGTTTTATACATGCATGGATCCTATCTATTCACTTATTAATCCTTGTCATGGTCAAATTTTTAGTCTTGGGGATTACCCAAATTCTAATCTTTAGGATTCTTAAGTGCTTTTCATCTTTTGTTTTTTACAATTTTTTGTCCTTTTTCTATTTCTTGATCCAATTTTTTCTATTTCTTCCAATTTTTCTATTTGTTGTGTTTATTTTCTTTGCTATTTCATCTCACTTATGAATAACACGATCATGTTGCCCATTGAGGTGAGGTTTTCTCTATGTTATCGAGTCATAAGGGATTAATTATTTAGACATTAAGACCATGACGTCCATCCAGCCATTCAATTAATAAGAGGGTCTTTCCCTAGTCATAATGATAATCT
Source organism: Gnetum montanum (assembly GCA_015680685.1). NCBI lineage: Eukaryota > Viridiplantae > Streptophyta > Gnetopsida > Gnetales > Gnetaceae > Gnetum > Gnetum montanum. The sequence continues at coordinate 79,281 of MNCI01019998.1, forward strand.
TTTACATCATCCAACCTAATAATAAATCTATAATCATTATGTCTAGACAAAAGAGTATAGAACCAAGGTGGAATGTGAAGGGTGTGACATCAAGGAAATTTGTGGATTCTCTTTGGCCACTTCTATATGTTCTATCATGTTTTTGAGGTTGTAACCATATCCTTGTATATCTAACGAAAATGGGAGTAAGAGTAACCTAAAACGACACTAAATAAACTTCTATGGGTCCCACTAAAAAAACATGTACCCATGCCTAAAATTTGGCAGCTTCTCAAAATCAAAAAAAAGAAAGTGAAAAAGAAACAAAAAAATGTATGTGCCATAAATAAAGCTCCTCCCTTGGACAAAACACCAAGTGATATTACTCCTTACTACTATGATAGTCTTATAATTGTCTATGATGGGATCAAACAATGCAATGTCACTACAAAATGGTGTGGACTTGGTTTAAATCTTGAAAAGAAGGACTCATGATTATTTAGCCATTAATAACACAAAAGGTTTCATTTTGATCATGGTAAACCACCTAATGTCCCAATTTCTACACTCCTTTCTACAATCCATCTCCTCTTGTGGTCTGAGTGGTCATAACTTGTCGTTTTTTGTATCATAGAGTTATAATCTCAAATTGGTGGTTTTAACCTGTGTGTTTTGTTTCACAAGTATGCATTGCATTTAATCCCTTCAGTGCCTATGAACATTTTTAGGTGTGGTTACACAAGGGCATCATAGGCTAGAGCCTTTTTGGGGAGGATCCACTTGTGTAACTTTTGTGACTTGTACCTACTAGCTTAGTATATATATATATATTGGTCAAGATAATTTTTTAAAAAATGATGTTAACGAAGCTCGACTACTGGACAAGATAATAAGATAACTAAAAATGGAATCACTCACCCTTACTTTGTTTCTCTACCACTTATCCAATTTAGGTTTACCCTCTCAGTCAAGTTTGCTCTTTTTTTGTTTGTTCATGGTGTTTTTGAGCATTATTTATGCAAGAGATTTTTTTCTCAAAAACGTCATAAACAAACAAAGAAAGAGCAAACTTGACCGAGAGGGTGAAACTAAATTGGATAAGTGGTAGAGAAAAAGAGGAGGGGTGAGTGATTCCATTTTTAGTTATCTTGTTACCTCGTCCAGTAGTCGGGCTTTGTTAACCTCATTTTTTTTAAATCATCTTGGCCAATTTATATATATATCTAAGCTGGTATAATTATTTTGGAATCCAATAAATGTTATGAGATTATTATAGAGCAATAATCCATAATTATAATTTGAGATATTATGGATTATAAGACTCATTCGAATAGTAAACATTTCACAATAAATAAAGCCAAGATACAATGAAATATTACTCATAACCCATAATGTTAGAGATATTATTTATTTGTTCATAATGCTAACCCATAATGATTATATCTCGATTAGCATTATCCATAAGATATATATAATGAAATGATTATAAATAACCGACTTTATTTATGATGAAGTGTTTATAATCATTATATATAATCATTTATGTTTATGATTATAAATATATCATTATATATAACTAAGATTATAAATAACTGAGATAAATATAATCATTGGATCCCTTGCAATGACTCTCTGGCTAGTGGAGATTTATAAATAATTGGTTATTTATGATTATGGCAAGACATGTGCATCGGTGGAGAGCTCGTCATCATTTTTCTCGACATTGGCTAGGATCATCATAGTATGATCTTTCTGAAGATCTTCCTGAGGTCTAGGTTGCTAGAGGTACAGAAGTTATCGTTTTTAAAATTTACCAGGTTAACAATCATATCATTCATTAGATCCCATCAATCAAAGAATATGTACATAAAGAAAAGGCCTCACTGCATGTGAGAAGGTAAGAAGAAATTATCAAATTTGAACTCTTTAAGTCCTCCCAATAAGCAAGAAAAATTGTTAAAATTATGACCAAAGTCAGGCTGACATCTCAAATTGGCTAATAATTTTCATGTGCTAGCAAAAATGGTAACGCTTTTGCATTTTATTAAAATTCATATTGCAAACAAAAAAAATAATCATAATTGTAACAACTAAACGCATCTCTATTCCATGGTAACTATTGAATTTCAAAGCATAGCCATAGAAATGATAAAACTTACATAAAATATACAAAGAGATAAAGAGACCATGAACTTACATATGTTCCTTTACATTGAAAAAGGGTGTAGCAAAAGAAGATTATTCAAGATAGTAGCAAAAAATTACAATTTCAGAATTCTTTGCTACTCTAGAAAGAATTGAAAAAATAACATAATCAAACTTTGGAATGTTTTTGCATTAGGAATGCAAATGTATAGGAAAGCATGCTAAGTACTGATGATAGAAGAGCTCAGCTTGAAGTGAAACTATGAAAATTGTACAAAATCATCAAAATGTAATGTTCAACATGTTACATTTCACTATAAAAAATTAACAAAAACACATATAAAAAGATTGGTAGAAATTTTGTTTCTAGAAAGAGATTCCAATAACCAAAGGCTATTGTTGACACAGAAACTTTAGAAGACATTTCCCTTTAGGCTGCATCTTCAACTATAGCCATTACTATCCTTCCTCAAATGTTTCTAGCTCTACCCCTCATCTTGCCCTTGCCTGCAAAATTTTATGCTTAAAACATACATTCAAACAAAGCTACTCAAGAAACATATTGGCCTAATTCATATATAAATTTTATAGAAAAAAAGAAACCTGAATGAAGGGATCTTTTAGCTATTATAACAAAAATTGTATTATGATTCACACCTCCTCTACCTTCGGGGTCCAAGCTACCATAGGTGTAGAAGTTCACATTTCTGTCACCATCGAGGTTGGTGTTTCTAGCATAGATGAGTGTGAGATTTGGATCTTCCAATAGCAGTTCCCCAGGGTAGAGTGAGGTTTCGGCATACTCGTTTCCATTGATGAGCACCGTGATGGTTGGGAAGTCACAGTCAAGGATGCTAGCAATGATGGTCATGATCCAGGGCATGAGATTTGAGGTGATGCCAATGCTATTTTTGGAGTTTTTGGTCAAGCAAGTGACAAAGATGTGGTAGTGGACTACAACAATAAAGGCACCGATGGCGATGCTATTGGTGTAGTACTGCTACAGGTTGTCATCAAGCAAGAGCAAAAGCATGTTAATGCAATTGGATAGAGTGGCATCCATGGCCACAAGGATGCTACCACAATCCCACTAGACCTTCTAGATGGTGATCCATGCAAGCCAGGCGATGTCATGGATAGTCTCATTGGCATAGCCGAGCATGCTGATGTCGACCACGGCATTGTCAGTGATTGTTGATGATGTGTGCATGTTGTGGCCCTTAGTGTTGAGTGAGGATGCAACAAGGGCCAACTAGCCTACTACCTTATTATTTCCTTGGTTGAAGAAGTGCATGCCAATGAGCTTTTTATTTTAGTTGAAGCATGGGCCACCATTATAGGTGCCTTTCTAGTGCTCCAATGAAGCTCCAAAGCTGGCATCATCAAAGCTGGTTTAGTTGGGCTAGGCGGCCTACAGCAATAGTTGCAAATGGAGACAGAGACAGAATGGAAATTGAATTCTCATTCCCATTCCCATTCCCATTCTACATTTGGCTACATTTGGCCTTTTTATATGTGCAGCGGGAATACAAAAAGCTATGGCTCTTTGGTTCACATTCTGTGCAATGGGAATACAAAAAGATGTGGCTATTCGATTCATGTTTTTTTCCCATTTCATAGGATCTTACGTGGTGCATGATGTGGAGGGTGTTACTTGGAGGGTGATAAATTCACTCCCCCCTTCCCCCTATCCTCTGAGACGAGTTGGCCCCTCAGCCAAAATTAGACATAACCACATCATTTTTCACCTTCCAAGTGCTCTATTGTTATATTTTTTCATTTTTATTATCCTATAATTGATCCACCCATCTCCTTGATTTTAATGTATTTTCTTGATCATTCTAGTGCTTTCCATGTCACTGACTCCACCTTATCACACTTTTGGTGCCTCAAACTACTTATCTACTTACCCTAGATTTATCAACCTAACTTCAAACCTTCCAACCCATCACAAAGCTTTAGTTTGCATGCTTAAGTACCCCATTCAATGAAAACCCATGGGCCCCAATGTTACATACCCAACGTTGGATCCAACATGACATTGCATACTTAACATTGAGTCTTATACAGCATATATATATGACCCCTGTAGTACTCAGAATTCATTTCCATCATTTGCCACTAGGTGAGTTGTTCGTATTTTCTCTTGCAACTTAGAGCTCTACGTACTCATCTTCCACTTATGATATCTAGCTCTCTACTACTATGATTTCCATACTATTTAAACCTACCTGAACCTAGAGTGTTTAAAATAGTCACGAGGGGTGCTTGCATGAGCAACTTGTGCCAAATTACTGAAATTTGCTATCGCTCGAAGGGTACTATAAGGGTAAGGATGTTAAAAAATTTGGGCATTATAATGAAAAATCAATTGTATTAATGCCAAAACCTTAATTCTTCCACCTTAGGAACCAGAACCATCATTCTAAGCCACACAGAAGGAAAAATGAACCGATTGTAAAGGGTTGTAAAAGAAAATAAACACTTTTTGGGAATTTTTCTTGATAATTTTTTCTAACTCTACAATCATATGCAATAAGAACTTAATGAACTAAGGTAGTGAGTAAGGTATAAATTGATTAATGGTAATGAATACAACCTTAGTAACACTTTGCTTGATTGCAGATGGCCCCAAAAAGAGATGCACAAGGTAAACCCTTGTAAAGAGACACTAAGGGTCCATGGGGTGGCCGCAAACATCAAGGCAAACATGCCAAACAAGTAGAGTAGGAAGCTCAATCTTTTAGCATGCACCAAGAGGCTCTTGCTATTGGGCAATCAGCCCAAGGGAAGGCTAAATAACCACAAGTTTCCAAGTAAGGATAATGTCTCACGTTGCCCCCTAACAACCTTGTTGTCATCCTAGAAAAGTCCATGTTGGCCTCAATCATCGTGGAAATGAATTTTAGTCCATTCATGAAATTTTCTTTGCAAGTGATTCAAATGCAACTTAAGGCATCCCCCTTGTGGCCCATTTTTTTGGATAGTGGTGAGTGGTACTTGGGTGAAACTCATCAATTTTGGCACAATAAAGATGAAGGCACCACTATCAACATCTATGGAGTAAACACCCTTTTTTTCAGTCAAAACTATTGCTGTGACTCTCAATCTACCAAATGAAGGGGCTAAGGTAGCCCATCTATCAACCAAATCTAACCTTGAGACTAAAAAAAATATGGCTGAAACAAGTGTACTGTAAGGAGGATAAAATGTATAATGAAATGACTCTGGAAGAAAGAACATATTTCAAGATCGAGACCTATCACCTATTTTCCACTAAAGGGCTCAATCAAATTTCCACATATGTGACTAAGGGAACAGCTATTCTAATGGGTAAATTTGTGGCTAATATTCTCTAATTTTATTTCACTGAAATCCAATGACAATTTGAAGAGAAGAAGGTAGGAAAACCAACACTTCCATTTCCTTTCCTAATCAAAAGGCTATGCAAGTGTGCTGGGATCCTGTGACATATGAACGATATCCGCAAGAAGGCTCAAAATGCCTCCTTCACCGAACTTCTAAAACTTGTAGCACCAAGAAAAGATCTTGGTGAAGAACAAGAAGCAAAGAAGGAGGCAGAGCCACAAGCAAAAACACAACATGAGCCTGAGCAACATCCATAGACACAAGCTCCACCATTGCCATTGTCGTAAGACTATAGGCCCTCGATGAGCCATTTGCAAAAGATCATTGAAGTCATCAGTTGGGGAAGTAGGGATGAGTCTAACCTTTTCAAAGTAATGGATGATTTCATATGGTCCACAATTTTTTCTAATCTAATGCAGGGGAGATCTCACTCCAATTAGAAGGAGAAGGATCCCAATGATCACAACAAATCTCTAGAAATGCCACATCCTTCCAAGTAATGCTTGAAACTAGAAAAGGTGCCACAGTTATGGTACTACAACATGAGGATGCGACTAGTGCAGCAAAAGTAATCATATACCATATCACAGAATCATTCAATGTATCTAATGTACCCTTGGTAGATCTATCAGGAACCAAAGATGTGCAAATGTTGACCAAGACTTCAATGATTCATGCAGTGCATGAGAACATGCTTGATTGACTGGTACAGATAGGACAAGTAATGACTACCTTGTTTAACATCCCTAGTGATGTCATTGTAGCATAGTTAGACCTCATCACCAAAAAATGGAAGTTGGTCATGACAGAAGTCAAGGTAGAGCATGCAAAAGTAGAAGTACAAAGACTACAAGAGGATTTGGCTACCCTGAGAGTGAAATGACTGGATCCTGCCCATCTTTTTGTGCCAGACCAACTTGAGCAATTCAAGACAAAGCAAATAACCAAGCTAATGAAGGAGAACATAGTTGGTAAATAAAAAAAGAAAAGGTAGTTTGGCATGCCTCTACAACATATGCATAATCCTATGCATACAAAAAGGCATTGACCATCATACAAAAAGAAAATAAGTAGCTCATCGTGGAGAACTCAAGGTTGACCACAGTAGAGAAGCAAAAGAATATTTTAGAAGAAAGTGTCCACTAGTTGAGAGAGCAACTAGTGAGGATCAACCAAGATATTATCAGATTAACTAGGGAGAATAAAACCCTCTCAATGAAGGAGGTCTACACTATCCATCAGAAGTTAGCAACTAAAATTAGTGCATGGCAAAATGAGGTTAAAAAACATGAGAAATTGAAGGAGCACTTCTATGACCAAGTAGGCATGTACAAAAAAATAAATGAAAAAGATATCTAGATGGCCAAAGCCCACATTAGCTTCTTATCAACACAAAATCTTGAGTGGTAACCCATCTTGGATAGCTATGCCTTGGTCCACCAAACAGAATTCAAAAATAAAGACCTATAGATAGAAGATCTAAAAGAATACATGTCGTTAACTAACCTTAGATATGTCAACCTTGCCATGTTAATACTAGGTCATCCTCAAATAGAGCTAGAAAAGTAGATGACAATCACCTATGCCTTATATGAGAAGAAGTTTGTAGATCGAAAGGATGCTTTACATAAGCTAAGGTGACAAACTCAAAATTAGAGATGGTTAAAGCTAGCTATCAAGGATAAAAGGAAATAACCTCGAACCTAGCTAGGAGATTAGCTTATTATCATGAAATTAGAGATAAAGTTAGAGCCTTTAAGAAGGAATGATGACAATTTGTGGCATGGTATGTAAAGGCGAATCAGATGTTCTAACAACTATCATGTCCTTGGGATGTACCAACACCAACACACATCGGCTCAGTAGCCTATATGGTACATGACCCAAGGATGGAAGAGGAGAAGTTGTAGGTGTTGCTAAATCATTACAAATTTCAAAAGCTTGGCAACAAAGGCAAGCAACCAATGGAGGAGCCACCACCTCTGGGCACCACATGAGCTTTCCAATTTTCATTTTTGTTTTGTAATAATGTGTCCTATTTTTGTATTATCCCCCTATGGCATGCAAGAGTTAATTATTTTTCTTGATTGTTTAAGTTAGTTAATAATCTCATACCTTCCCAATATTTTGTAAAGAACTTGTTCCTCATTTTGTTTAACTCAAGGACAAGTTTTCATTTAGTCGTGGGGGTATGATGAGTTGTCATCTTGTCAAGCCCTGACATCAAATACCAATGTTAGAGCCCCAATGTTGTATACTCAATGTTGAAGCTAAGAAGCGATGTCAAATATTTAATGTCACCTCATCTAGGTTAGCCTATAAATATAGCACTTGGGCACTCAAATGAGGGGAGTAATGAATAGGCAATAGAGAAGATAGTTTTCAATTTTTAGTTTTTGATAGTCTTTCCTAGAGTTCAGTTATTCACAATGCATGCCCACAGTGTGATATTTGTAATCATATGACATCTTTGTTGAAGTGTGATGTACTTGGACACATTACATGATTGGCCATAAAGATCAAGATTACTTCCATCATTGCAGCATCCACTTAGTTATTATTGCTTTTAATTATTAATTATTTACTATCTTCTTTAGTTAACATTTTTCATTTATTGCTATTTACTATTCCTATCATTAAGTGAAATGTGTACGCCTTAATCATGAGTGTTTAAGTGGAAGAACTTGGTAATTCAGTAGTGTATTATTTGGGACAACTAGTGACATATGCTTGGCAATCCCAGAAGTAGCCTCATGAAGTCCAATATGTATATAAATGATTAAGGGCATATGCTCATCACACATATGCTAGTTTAGATATTATTTTCCACTATCCATTAGCTTACTTTATTTACCTCTTTATCGTCATTAGGAGAAAAGTAGAATTAGACAACATCATACACCTCACTTTGGACTAAATCATATGTGACAAAGCTACAAGTAGTCCAAGTGGGAAGACAACGAACTACGATCAGAGCATAACGATCTAAATACCACAACTAGTCCCATCCATGGAATTTGGCTAGATCATGTGTGAACTCTTGTCATTTGTATGGTTAAGCATAGGGGTACCTCATTGCTCATCAACAGTGATGAAACACTTCAGAGTAGAGCTCAAAGTTTGTCTAGGGTGTGGTGTCCTTTAATCCACATTTTGAAGAAACAAAGTCAAAAGGTTTGCACAAATTCTATCCTCTGAGTGTGGATGTACTTAAATTGGGAAACCACGTAAAATTGGTGTGTTTTTGTGGCTAGAGAAATTTTAAATTGGGGAGTTTATTCAACCCCCCCTCTAAGTTCTTGATCCATAACTAGTATTAGAGCTTGATACTCTCAAGTTTGTGCTTTAAATTTCTACAGTGAACTATGGAGGGGATGTCCTACACAAAGCCACTAATGTTTAACAGATCCGACCTTAGAAGGTAAGGATGCAAGGCTTCTTCAAGTCTATGGAATTTGAAGTATGGGAGTCAATCCATGAAGGCTATAGAGCTCAAAGTTTGTCTAGGGTGTGGTGTCCTTTAATCCACATTTTGAAGAAACAAAGTCAAAAGGTTTGCACAAATTCTATCCTCTGAGTGTGGATGTACTTAAATTGGGAAACCACGTAAAATTGGTGTGTTTTGTGGCTAGAGAAATTTTAAATTGGGGAGCTTATTCAACCCCCCCTCTAAGTTCTTGATCCATAACTAGTATTAGAGCTTGATACTCTCAAGTTTGTGCTTTAAATTTCTACAGTGAACTATGGAGGGGATGTCCTACACAAAGCCACTAATGTTTAACGGATCCGACCTTAGAAGGTAAGGATGCAAGGCTTCTTCAAGTCTATGGAATTTGAAGTATGGGAGTCAATCCATGAAGGCTATACATCACCTATCGATAGCACCTTAGAAGCTCTCAAGCCATGGAACAAAGGGATTAATGAAGAAAAAGATAAGTTTATGTATGACTCTAAAGCCAAAAATTGTTTATATTATGCATTGAACAAATCAGAATTTAATAGAATAGCTAGATGTAAGACTACTAAGGAAATATGAAAAACCTTAGAAGCTACTTATGAGGGCACGTCTATAGTTAAACAATCAAAACTCTTAGTATTGCAAAGCAAATGTGACAAGCTTAAAATGAAAGAAGAAGAAAATATTAAGGACTACTTCTCTGGGACAAATGATCTTGTTATAGTTATTAAGGGAATATGCAAGGACTTTCCTAAAAGCGATGTAATTATAAAAATGATTAAAACATTATAGCCCAAGTTTAGACCCAAGGTAACTACTATGGAAGGAATCAAAGACCTTTTTGTCCTTAAATTTGAGAAGCTTCAAAGTGTTTTGATTGTTTATGAGATGAATCTCATAAGTGAAGGAGCGATAAAGGAAAAACATAATACTCTAAAATCAGCATCAAAAGAAAAGGAGTAAGTTGAACAAGAAATGAATAGTAAAGATGAAATAGCTCTTTTATCAAGAAAAGTTCAAAGACTTCTTACAAGAAAAGGGAAAATCTTCAACCAACCAAGGCCCAATTAATCCAAAGATAAAGAGAAAGGTAAAAATTCTACAAATTCAAATTTTGATGCAGTTTCCATAGAATGTTGGGTATGTGGTGGAAGAAGACATGTGGCCTCCAAATGTCCTAGCACTAGCAAGTTGCAATGGAGAGATAAATCTAAAGCTAATTCAAAAAGGACAAACCTCTACACTAGCTAGGATGATGAAGAACAAAGTGAAGAAGAGGTTGATGACACTATGAAAGGCTTACATCTCATATGTATGGCCCTTAAAAATAAAAATTCATCAAAAATATCTAATGAATTAAAACGTAAACATGATGAAAGATACAATGAGTTACATGAAGAAATTTTTATCTTACATTATCTACTCAAAAAGGTAAAGAAAATCATGCATAGAAAAATCTCTAAAATTTATACCTTATCCTTCAAGCTAAAAAGGAAAATCTTATACATAAAAGCTGAGACTCAATTACAAACCCCTTTAGATGAGAAGAAATGTACGGATACTCAAGAAGAAAGGATAAAAAAAAAGGAGAAGACTCAAAAGCAACATAAAAGTGAAAACATGAAAGAAACCTCTCAAAAGGATGCTTGTACTAGTTCAGTTTCAAACAAGATCAGGTTTGATGATCCTACTCATGTGAGAAGTACTTTATATTTTTATTGTAAAAATTGTGATCATGAACAAGATTATTATGATCCTCACATAGAACAAAACAACGTAATACTTGGTCTTGTCAAAAGGAATCTAGTGAGTGTATCTTGCAGGATGCAATAACTTGGAAAATGAATGAGTAAGAAACTTTTGAAAGATTGAAGGAATCCAAACCAATAACTATTAGAAATTATGAATCCTCCTATCTTGAGGAACATGAATCTGACTAAGAAGGAGTCTAACACAAGGTTGAGGACACTAAAAAAAGTTCTAATGAAAGAAAATTTAATGGTAATGAGGTACTCTATGATAGGGGACCTCATCTCAAACTTCATTAGTCATTTTCATATCAGAAAGCAAGTAAAGTAAGTCATGATAAGTCTTTAGTTCCTTACTTGCTTGACTTAATATAGGGTAGTTTTTGTTTGAGATTCTTTTTGATAATTTTTTATATATGTTTTATGAATTCTTTATCTATCAAAGAAAATATATCTTGATCAACCAAGGTGTGATATTGTAGAAAAATATTTCAAAGAAATATCAAGTTAGTCTGATTATATCTTATGTTCTATATTATCTTTTGGATTATAAAGTTGCTTACAATTCCAAACTATTTTAAAGCATTTCTTGATTTGGGATCATACAAATAAATATGATTAAAGAAACTTTGTATTAAATATCCAAAAGAAAGACATTGCATTTATGTTGAAAATTTGTTCTATCATTTATCATAAGATACAACTCACATAAGACTTTGATCTAGTTTGCTAACAGTTTCCATACTTAATCTTAGAAATACTCATGAGCTTCAAAGGAGTATAATGGCAAAGTAAACCATGAATGGATGATTAAGTAATACAAAAATTGAAGACTATTCATGCTACAATGATTTTTTCCTATTGATTTTCTTTAATATAAGCATTCATATTTTTTGCATTTTTATAAATATTGCTAGTTCAGTCTCTATTCTTGGAAAATCAAGATTGTCATCAAATAGCATGCTGATCTTAAAAAGATTAAAGAGAAGAATAACATTCTCTTTACAACTAATGTATTAAGAAGCTAAGTATTGGTGACCATTTGCGACTACCAACATTTGACCTTTAGTCTCATGACCTTGGAGTCACGAGAAATGAAGGTGTTCCTTAAAACATGGTTTAGGTGCTTACTAGTCTTCTAGCAACACCAGGGCCCAAATACCTCAAAATAAACTCAATAGTTATAAAAAAATTAAACGTGAGTATGTGTTTGCTGTTGTAAATGTTAAAATGCATGGATTTGTGTATGAAATTGTAACTAGCTATCATTAAAGAAATTCAGCTAGCTTTGTCACATATTATGAGTTATTAAAGATTCCTATTTTTTCAAATCACTTAGTCTATATAGTCCCTATAGTATGCTACTTAAAACACATAAAATTTCACAAAAATGTTTGATCACAACTCTGCCAATTTACTTCTAATTTTCCCCAAAGAGAAAATTCCATAAGAAAACTAGAAATAGAGCAAGATTCAAAGAATTTAGAAAGAGAAAAAAAAAAGTAGATCTCTGTAAATCTCAAATATTTAGGCAAGATACATTGAACATGATGAAACGCTTTGCAATAAAGTTATTCTAATTCAATCTATGTATAACAAATTATCCAAACCCTTTGAGCTTAACAAGCAATTTTGTAAAAAGCAATCTTATTACACTACCACAATGCTTTGTAAACAACAAGTACAAGTTTTTGTTTGGCTAGTTAATAGTTGCCAAGAATTGCAAACACTAAAACTAGCAAAAAAAAATTGACAATTTCAAGATTAAAATTTCAAAGCAATAAACTTTTTTTAAAAAATGAAGCTATTTCAAGCAAGTCAAAGTATCAAGGTTTTCTAGATCTTCTAGACTCAAATAAGCAATTTCAATAAGACATTACTATTAAATTGCTCAAGATGCTTTTCTAAGACAACATAAGCTCTTATATGGCAAAAGTAATAAAATTCTAATATTGCGCAAAAATAGAGCTATAAGAATAATTTAGAAAATTCCAAAATTAAATGCCAATATTATCTAGACCATTAGCTAAGTAACTAAAACAAAATGGAAAGAAAAGAACTCACAAGATTAAAACAAAGTAGCTAAATTAATGTCTTTAGCAATCCATGCTTTTACAATCTTTAATATTCTTCTAAGTATCTTATTCAAAATATCCCACACACACCACACCCTGAAAGCTTTTTTGATAGTGGCTTCATGGTAGTTACAATCATCATGGAAGATTAAGGTTAGTTACAACCACCATAGGAGGTAGGTGTAAATACCATAGAGAAAATTAGTATAGTTGCCAAGTGTCCTATTTGGTGGTTACCGCATCATGGGAAATTAAAATTTGGTTGCAACCACTAAGTGAAGTTACACCCACTATGGTAGTTAATTATAACTACCATAGATAATAAAAATTATAATTAACACTTGTTTGAACACCTATCCCATAAATTCCCTTTCTTCTTAAATAATAATAAATGTATCAATACAATAGAATCATGTTGAAATAATTACTTTCACAAGCATGAATTTGATGGAGGACCAAAATATTAATCATCCATTATAATTACTACCGCATCCTCATCCCTCTTGGGAGCTTCAATGGCACCTTCAATTTTGTCATCCTTCTATGTAGTTGTAGCATTTGAAGCACCTTTTAAAGATGTATTTAACAAATCTTCAAAGTCACCACAGCCTCCAAATTGATGGCCAACTTCACCGACAAAACAATTTGATGAAATTTCCACCATTGATGGGAGACCCTACTTATTTATCACCATAAGTCGACTTCCACATATTTCTAGTCATTTGCAATATCTCTTCAAAAGAAATCGTTCGTCCAGCTAAATAATAATAATAAAAAAGTCATAATAATAATAATAAAGTCATAATTTCCTATTTCAACCATGTTAACTCTTGCCTCTGCTGTAGCCACGAAAGAATGAGGTGTAGCATGCGTTATCCACTAACACACTTTATGCAGTAGTTAATACATGAAAATGGCCACCATGCCCACTAACATGTTTTATGTGTTAGTTAATGCATGAAAGTGGTCACCATGCTCACTAATGCCTTTTTATGAGTTGGTTATTGCATCAACGTGGTCTCCACATCCAATAACGCATTTTTCACACATTGGCATTGGGTCTCGTATGGTAACCAATTCCATGGCCTATAAATCTATGCATCAAAACAATTCGATTTGTGGAAGCAAGGAATCAAGGATTCGTGATTCTAAACATGTTTGGGTACGTGTGCCTCAAGTAGGGACAGGTTCGTAGCCGGGAACGTGATAGAGAAAATTTAAATATATTAGTTTTTTAAAAAATTAAATCTCATATATCATAAAAATACATTGTAAAATATAGAACAATGTAAATCCAAAATATTGTTACTCCTTAAAAATTGCACAGAAGATTGCAATATCACCATTAAATTGAAGCAAGAAATTTTGCAAAGGTATGGAGGGCATTGAATCCATTTCCTTACTCAAGAGCCATGATTTGGCCAAACATATAATTTCTGCAACAACCATTACAGCAATAAAATGAAACCCCTTTGTTACTCAATCCAATATTTCCAAAAGTGAAATTAAACCTCAAGCCTCAACCAAATTTATAACAAATCAGGTTTGCTAATAATTTTGTTCAACAACTACGTGTGAGTAGCACCCTAGGGACTACGTGTGAGTAGCACCATAGGGCCACATTGAAGATGACATTATTAAAAGAAGACACAACTTAACTAAACTAGGCACCTCACCTACAATGATTGAAAACCTTTCAGACGCTGAAAAATCGGCACTCGTCATGATGAAGGGGAAAGTAAAAACAGAGCACCATGAGGTTGCATATGGCCATTGGCCATGTGCTGGTGGGATTCGTAGCTTTATAAGCAAACAGATTTTTAAAATAGTTGAACAAGCATCCGTCAGTCATCATGTTCATGACTCATGACCCATGACGATGACCCTGTTTTGATTTTTCTTTTTTCAGCAGAGATACGAGAAAAAGAGCAAAAACCAGCAATGAACAATAAACACGCGTGAATGTGTGAGTCATGGCGGAACCTTTGACGCTCCCAAAGCCAGGCGAATCCATGCAAATGCAATGTTTTCCTCGCACGCCCCGTCCAAAACTTGACTTCCGTATGACCCATACTTGCCCCTTCGGCCTTCGGTTACCATAGTGTTTGTTTATTTATTTGTACTCCTTTGTTTTCTGTGTGATCCGTCTCATGCCGATGCCATGAATCTTTATTCCTTGCTTGCCACTTAACAATGAAATGAAATTTTTGGTATGATTCACAACAAGAGAAGATACATAAGATTTTAATGCAAAATGCAGACATCACTAAAAAGGCAAGAACAATACGAGGGAAGGCAAGGCTACAATTTCAATGTATAAGTACAAATCCAGACAAAATTTCATTGGAAATTATGAAATACGTACCCATTGCGAATTTACTGCTTCGGTATGCCCTCCCCCGAGACGCAAAGAGTTCGTGAAAATTTGTTCACGAAATCTCCAACGCATAGCTATAAATTCATTATTGATGGGAGAACAAAGACACCACAAATCACACAAATCACAATAGGATTGCACTTCTAGTCCCTTGCATAGACACTTAAAAATTGCATACACCATCATTGCAAAGTGCCCATGTGAAAGAAGAATTAGAACGCCAAATTTAATGTGAGACATCAATGGCTAGAAGTTCGAAGTTAGTTCCATTTGCTCAAGAATGGTGCATTTCCAGTTATTTATGCATGTGAATTTCTTGTGTAATTTGCTTCTGCATTCTGTATTTTGATACCATGTGGTTTTGTGCACAATTATTTTCTTACATGACGCTCAATCAGATAAGCTGATGCGGCCATCACAGTTAATGCTGACGTCTTGGATCATGCCCCTCAATTCCCTCACGGTAAGCACATGGCCGAGGTGCGCCATGGATGTTGCAAGTTCCACATGAGTGATGTAGCCATCATCGTCGCGATCAAAAACCCTAAAGATCGCCTTCATTTGCTGCCGTACTTAACAGCTACGTGCCACATGTTGTTCTGATGATGGTATCGTCGGCTGCTACAACTGATTCCGCTAATTTTGACGATGTTCAATCATTGCTTGCCTTCGGACGATCAATAACACAAGATCCATTGAACAGACTGTCCAATTGGAATTCTGGGTTCCAAGATCCTTGCAATTGGACGGGAATCATCTGTTCGGGTGGAAATGAAGGTGGTCACGAGAGCAATCTGCGTGGTAGCATATCCGAGCACATTGGCAACCTCTCGCACCTGCGGATTTCCAATCTTATAAGGAATCCGCTTCCACGAGCCATTCCTGCCTCTCTAGGAAGGTTATACTCCTTAAAATACCTGCGTCTTTTAGATAGCCTTCTGCAGGGTTCCATTCCTCCTGCATTAGAAAACTGCTCTAACCTTTCTGATCTAAATTTGGGCAGATCCTCTCTCCAAGGAACAATTCCATTTCCCCTCCTCAACTGCAAAGCTTTGGAGTACTTGAATCTCCCAGACAACCAAATCTCAGGAGCATTCTTGGAGGCTTTTCTACTGCCAAAATTACAGGTTCTCAATCTGCAGAAAAATAGCTTGGCAGGAAACATTCCAGATTTCGTTTGCAATTCTACTTCTCTGAAGAACCTTTTGTTGGGCTAAATCAACTCACAGAAGCTGTTCCCCTTTGTTTGGTTCGAATCCCTTGATTGGTAATCTTGGGACTTGGAAACAATCAACTCGTGAGACGAAGCAATCCCCATATTGCAGGCTATTTCCAAGAATGCATCCAGCCTCAAGGAACTTGCATTACATAGAAATAACTTGTTGGGTATTCTGCCTTCTGAGTTCGAAACACTTCATTCGAATTTGAAACGCCTGACCCTTTTGCGAATTCTATCAGAGGCAGCATACCTGAAAGCCTTGGAAACCTATCAAGCCTCATGCAGCTGGGTCATAGTATAAATCTTCTGACAGGCATGATCCCTTGCAGCTATGGATTTCATCGAGATCCTCAGCTTCACAAATAACAGATTACAGGGATAGATTCCTGATTTCAGTAGCATAAACTTGCAGTTCTTGCATCTCTGTTATAATCAGTTGTCCGAGCAAATCCCTGCATCCTCATTTGGCAAGTTGATAGATCTGTATTACATCAACCTCTCAAATAATTTGCTCACGGGCACAGTACCTCTTGAATTCGGGAACAGTTTGAGGCTTACACAGATTGATTTCTCATACAACAGATTACAACGCTATATTACACCTCAGTTCATGCCACCAACTTTGAAGTTCCTGAGTTTGTCTTATAATAATTTCAGCAGTTTCCTACCAAGGTTCATGTTGACGGGAATATGAAGAGGGTTATCGAGGTGTTGTGCGCGCAGAATGCGTCAACGGAAACAAGAAGTGCAGAAATGACGTAGCTCTAGTGGTGCCCTAATAATCTCCAGTACAATTGGCTCTTTTCCGCATGGTGCTTGTTTTTGTTTGTTACTCTAACTTCGGTGCCATGATTGCACGATATTGTTGATGCCCTATTAGCATTTGTTGGGAGAATACACATGATACCTTCAACAGAATTTTCTTTGCTCTACAGAGAGTCGTCATTCCCGTCATTGAGCACTGCAGTTCTGGTCTCCTCGAACGTTATCAGGGATTCTAGCATACTGTAGCTCTTTCTGCAAATTTTGGAGAATTTCTTGCCATCTTCCAGAAATTTTATCATGGGTGTCGCAGCCCCCCTAGTGGCAAGAATTATGGAGAGGTTCTCTGAACATGTGGACAAGTTATAGAGTGCCATGATGGCATTAGTCTTGGCTTGAAAAGTTCTTGACAAAAGCATATCCACCAACAGGTGTATAATACTCGATTCACCAGTGATCAACTTGTCGATGGGTAAGGCAGAAAGTGTTAATGTAGATGCAGCAGCAGACTCCCTCAATCTATATTCTCAGATCTCAAAAACCAGCCTTGACAATATGTATATTATTTCTCTCTCTTGACAGCAATATTGATCAAAGCAAGCAAAATAGCTTTTTGAATGTTGATCTTGCATGACGTGAGCGTGGAAAGGAGGGGCAAAACAACAAGCCCTGTGTCCAAAAACGCCCTGGTTTTGGCAGAGCTCTTAGTAAGGCATTTGATCTCTTTGGCAGCCTCCAGTTTGGAGCGCTCATTTCTACCAAGAATGAAACCTAGAACCTCCCGGATCCCTTTTTCAGAGAATCACTTCCTTTTTTAAAACTTAACGTAGACTAGACAATAAACGACATTTCTTGATGAAGCCTACTCCAACATTTCTTGCCCTCCTTAAAATGATTAAAGAAATTTATGCAAGCTTCATTTTAAACTAAAAAAGGCACTAGTTGAATTTAACTATAAGCTTTTTATTGAACTTTTTACAATGGAAAACTATAAATTTTTTTGAAGAAAAATTCCATCAAACTTAAGGTTCAATGGTATAAAAACCTCATTCCTAGGAAACAAAAATGAAAACTGTACAAGTGAAGCCATAGCATAAGTTACTCAATAGAAAGGAAGAGAGTGGTCAAAGCAACCCTCTCAAGAATCTTCTTGTCTTGGATTTTATCATCCTAAATTTTTTATGTAACCCAAGCTTTTTATTCTTCCTTTTGTTTCATCAATACTCCCACTTCTTTAGTCCCCACGTTATCCTTTGGAGCATTATTACCCAAATCTATTTCTTTCCCTTTTTTAAATGTTGTTTTAATTCCAATACTCAAAGCTTCATATTTAGCCTTATTGTTCATGCAAGGGAAAGATAAAGGAGCTATCTAGAAAATTTTTGGAAAATCATCATTTACTAAAACTACTCTAGCTCTTGCACCTTTGGAGTTACAAGAACCATCAAAATATGACTCCTTCTTACTCTTATCTTGAGATTCTTCTTTTTCCAAGCTATAAACTTCTTCGAGTGTGCAAATTTTGGATTCAAAAGCTTTTGTTTCAACAACTTTGCTTTTCCCATTTGAAGTAATGTTTTGAATCATCAAAGATTCACTGTATATGCATATTTGATTTGGTTCCCCTTTCCAAGGTAGCCACATATGTAAATAATCTGTTAATATGTAATTTGAGAAATTTTACTTCAACTTCTACTCAACAAAAAACTATATGAATCCAATATATCTGCTACTTAAATAGTTACTCTACTTTTTATATGAGATTTAGAAGCAGTTTTTAACAAAACATTAGGCAATTGACCCACAATCTTCACTCTACTTTTTCCACTTGAACAATCTTTTTATTCAATTGTTTGGGAGTCAAACCAAGTTTTTTGCATATAAACAATAGCATAATAGTAGAGGTAGCTCTAGAATCAACCAAATAGTTGTAAAGACATTTATCATTTATCTTCTTTCTCAAAAGAAATAGAGAAGCTTCTTTATCAGGAGTACAATCGTAGCTAGTTTTTGTTATCTTATCAATGTTAGCCACATAGCTTAACTCTAAATCTCCAACTCTCTTTTTAGATTTAATAAACTCAAACTTTTCTTTGCTAATCTTCTATCTAGAACAATTGATATATGCTAATGTTGGCCTTGATATGTTTAAGATTCTCAACTAGATCATATTCTCCATCACCATAAAAGCATGGTTTCTTCATCAATTTATTGAGAGTTTGATTTTAAGCACTTTGTTCTACTTAATCTTCTTTATTTTTATTTTTCTCTCTTCTACTTGGTTCAAAAAATTTTCTTTTAGTAGATGGATTAGAAATAATGTTTAGAGGCCTGGAAGTACTTAATCTTTCTTTTGATTGCAAATTATATCCATTTTCCTCATTGTTAATACAATCTACATCTGACGACATATCCTCTTCAAAATTTGATAAGGAAGAGGTATCACTAAATCCATTGCTAGAAGATTTGCTTACATAATGAACACTAGATAGGTCATTATCTGATTCAATATCAAGGAAGTTAGACATAGCAAGATCACTTTCATCCTCATTTTCTATTAACTTAGTATCTTCATGTTTATATTTTCTATTTTTCTTTTCATCCTTAATTTTAACTTTTTCCAAAGCTTTTTCTAATTTCACTACTTTGTTGAACAAGTCTTTTATTAACTATCCCTTATGATATTCTCTACTTTCTAACTCTTTTTATCTTAATACAAGATGGCCTTGGTAAAGCTTTAAGTTAAGTAAAATCTTGTATAGGAATCATCATTTTCTCTTTTCTTTTTTTTTGATTTGTGATAATCTCTTAATTATTTGATGAGTGGCAAGGTACCCCTATGCTCAACCATACAAATACAAGCATTTCACACACAATTTGGTCGAATTCCAAGGACTAAGTGCTTATGAGCCCTTGTAGAACAAGGACAAGTTGGTTGATCGTTGTCTTCCCAAGCTTACATGTATGTCATGATTGTATGTGATGAGTGGTGAGGTACCCCTACACTCAACCATACAAATACGAGTGTTTCATGCACGATCCAATCAAACTCCACAGATGGGCTAGTTGTGGTATCTAGATGGTTACTCGTTGATTGCAGTTTGTTATCTTCCCACCTGGACTAGTATATGCTTTTTCACATATGGTTTAGTCCAGAGTGAGGTGCATGATGTGTTCCTAAACTAATGGAGGCAATGAGGAAAAGGGAGAGAGAGTCTAAACTAATAGAAGATAGGGAGAGAAAATCTAAACTAGCCTAAGTACGATGAGCATCCATTCCTTAATCGTCCGTACACATCTTGGACCTCGTGCATGACTACTACTAGGATTACCAAGCACAGATCCTACGTACACTACTAGGTTACCAAGTAGTCACACTTGAATGCTCGTGATTAAGTCGTACTCATTCTGCATTAAGGAGTTTAGGGTGAAGAGATATTAACTATGAAAGTAATAAATATCAATAACAATTAAATATTTAAACTAAGTGAATGCTATAATGATGAAGGAATCTCGATCTTTAATTCTGGTCATGCACATGTCCAAGTACGTCACACTCAAATAAAGGATGCCGTATAATTACAATCATCACACTACGGGCATGCACTGAGAGAGAGGGTTGAGAGAATAATGACAAAAAGATCCTACACTAAACTTGACTCCTAAACTGACTAAAAAGACTAAAAGACTAGAAGATTAGAAGACTCCTTTCCTGTGTGCCTTCATGGGTATTTATAGGCTCACATAGGAACCACGATATCACATATCCGATATCGTTGTTGGATGCAATATTGTGTACCTAATATCGTGTACTCGATATCGCGTACCCAATATCGCAACCCAATAAATCACAATTCATCATACCCCCACAACTAAATGAAAATTTGTCCTCGAGTTAGAATGAGAACAAGTCCCATTGATTACACAGTGGATAGGTATGCGATTATTGACTAACAGGGAAGCTATTCATGCTGCAATGGAGAACTTAATAGAACAAGATTAGACACAACACGACAAAATGAAAAATTCCTAAAGTTACAAAATTGGGTGGAACTCATGTGGTTCCTGGTGGTGGTGGCTCCTCCATGGGTCGCTTTCCCTTGTCCTGCGCTCTAGGTTTTGGAAGGTGATGACGTTGAAGTAGTGCCTGGAGTTTCTCCTCTTCAGTTCAAGGGTCATGTGTTGTCCATGATGATGTTCCAATGTTTAATAGATTCGGCACCTCCCATGGGCACAGTAGTTGCGGGAACATTATGTTGGCTTTGATGTACTAGGCCACAAATAACCGTCGTTCCTCGTAGGCTCTGGCTTTGTCTCTATACTCCTGAAAATCTATAAGCCTTCGAGCTAAGTCTATTGTGACATCTTTTTATCCTTGGTAGCTTGCTTTATCCACCTCCAATTTAGAATTTGCAACCTCCAACTTCTATAACATCTTCTTGTGTTCTGCAAATTCTACTTCATACTTGGCATAGGTGGTAGCTACCTACTTCTTGAGCTCTATCCTCGGATGCCCTACTGTCAACATGGCTAGATTGGCATATCTTAGATTTGCCAACTCCATGTATTCTGTAAGATCTTGAATCTGTAGGGTCCGACTCTTAAGTTCCACCTAGTGGGCATACGCATATTCATCCAATATAGCTCGCCAATCAGTGTGTGGTACACTGAAAGCATTGATGTGGGCCTTGGCCATATGGATCTCTTTTTTGATAATTTGTTTATACATTCCCACCTATTTTCAAAAGTGCTCTTTTAACTTTTCGTGTTGCTTGGCCTCGTTCTGCCACACACTTATTTCGATGGCCATTCTGATGGATGGCACGTACCTCCTTCATTGAGAGCGTTCAATTGTCTCTGGCCAAATAGTTCATGTCCTGGTTGACCTTGATCAGTTGTTCTCACAGCCACTAAAAATGATCTTCGAGAACATTCTTTTGTTTCTCCATATAGGTCAACCGAATATTGTCAGCAACAAGTTGTTTGTTTTCTTCTTGTAAGGCCTTAAGTGCCTTGGCATGCGCATAAGTTTTCACTTGTGCCATGAAGGTATTCCAATCAGCCTTCTCTTTTTCCTCTACCACCTTTTGCTTGGACAGATTATGTAGTAATAGGAGTTCCATTATGGATGCTAAATGATTGTGCCTCCTACCCTGCATGTTCTACATAAAGTCCTTGACCTCTACCTCCCCCTGGTCATTTGGTTGCACCTTGAGAAGGTCCTCCTTGTTATCCTCTTTTAGGGGTCATCTATAATCACACAAAGATCAATTGTTACTAAGGTTATTGAAAAAAGTTCAATGATTTCATACCTTACTCATTGCCTTTAATAAATGTTGAATTCTTTACTTAGTGTGATTTTTGAGTTAGAATTTTATTTCAAGGAAGTTTCCCTAAAAGTTTAATGTCGGACCTGGTTTCGCTAGGTGACATATAAAAGGACTTGGTTTTGAGGAACGTTTGATAAAATGATGATCCAGGAAGAATAGATTTGGCAATGCAGTACTTGGAGGGTATAAGATGATGTGGTGGCATGTAACAAGTACAAATTACAAAAGTCATGCAAGTGGGTCCTCCCCAAAGTAGGTTCCAACCTATAATGCCCTTGCGTAACCACACCTTAAATATCCATAGGCACTGGAAGGGTTAAATGTAATCCATACCAGTTTTACAAAACACACACATGTAGATACCACCGGAATGAGGTATGAATTCAATGCTATACAAGACACAAGTCATAAATGCATGAACAATGAGATGAGGTAAATTGTAGAAGGGATTGTAGAGATTGGGACATGAGGTAACTGACTTAGGGCATAATGAATCCTTAGTGTAAGGCATGATTAATGTGTCATTAACCTGTTGTTCAAAAATTAGCACCAAGTCATTCCTCTGATTAGTGACATCGCATTGTTTTTTTCCCAATGATAGACAACAATAAGAGCACCATAATGGCAAGGCATACGATCACGTGGCATTTCATACAAGGGAGGAGTGATTTTTTCTTTGCTTTATGGCACTTTGAGCTTGTTGTTTTCTCTCTCTTTCTTTTTTTTCTTTCTGTATGGCCGCTTTGGCACACTTTTCTTACTCTTCTTCTCTCTCTTCTTTTTTTTATGCTTAATCCAAAGAAGCCGCCTACCTTCAAGCATGGGTGCATGTCTTTCCAGTGGGATCCACTAGAATAGCATTATTTTTCCTTGATTGAGTGCCTTTGGACTACTCTTACTTCCATTTTTTATTAGATCTACAAGGATCTTAGTACAACCCAGCTGCATGATAACTCCTACAAATGTCACCAAAGAGAATCCATAAGTCCCCTTGCTGTCACACCCTGGCCATTCCCGCTTAGTCCATCCTTCTTCATTCTAGGTATAATAACACAAGGTCACTTTAAGTTTTAATGATTAAGAATATCATTGTACCTAGGGTAGGACCCCTTATTAATAGAATGGGTGGATGGATGTTGTGGGCTCGCTGTTCAAATAATTAGTCACCTAAGACTTGATAGCATAAAACAACACCTCAACTAATGGTTCACATGAATGTTTTATTCTTAGATGAGATTACTCATAAAAAGGTAAAAATATAAAAAGACAAAAAGGAAAAAATATCAAACAATAAGTTGAAAAGTGAAAAACTGAAAAACAAAAATTTCAAAATTAAAGAAAATGAAAAATATTTATTAATCATGCTTGTTATTAGAATGGGGGGTATCCGCCATAACTAAACAATTGAGCATGGCTAGGATTGATAAATGAAGAATTGGGATCCTTGCATGTTAAAAATGTTGGGACTCGATCATACTTACCCCATTGGGGTTCACACACTTGATTAGAGTTGACATAGTGGGGCAAGTTATAAGATTTGGTTAATTTATAAGAAGTTGACCCACTATGGCACTTGCGACCATAAGATGGTATGCAAGGATCAACATGTCTCCCCATGTGGTTATATTCATTGGGCCCCATAGTTGTTGGAGTTTTGATTGATAGCCCAAAGAAAGTAACAAGAGGCATTAGGTTCGAGGAAGGAGTTGCACCACATTGTTGGACTTGTGCTAGGTTGGAAGGTGTAGTGGGCTCAGAAGTGTGTTGTTCCTTCTTACAGTCAAGTTGAAAGAAGGGATGCCTATGATGTTGTGGAGGATTCCCACTGTTGTTAATAGTAGCAACACAAGTAACATTCGTGGGTTGACGTTGTGATGCAAATCCCTTGGGAACAACTGGTGGAGATGTAGAAGGAGGTAAAGGATGAGAATATTGGAATTGAGGAAAAGTGTAAGGTATCCAAGGTGGTGGTTGTGTTGGAGAGGATGTGGGTTGATAGTATTGAGGAGAATAATAATAGTGTGATGAGATAGAGGATGTTGACCTAGCTAGAGAAACATGATGTTGAACTTGATAAGCACTTACGTTTGGATGGTATGAAGGGTGCAACCACTTCAAGGGTGGCCTCCCCCATGACTGGGATTGTTGCCATTGTGATTGAACATAGTATCTCTGATGAACTTTGGGTGCAACACTCTTTCCCAATGCTCCTATAAATGTGACAAGATTGGACATTAGCCCTTAGGATGATCGTACAAACAAATGTTGCATTGATACGTATGATTGGTAGTTAAATTCTTATTCTCTTCTACCCTTCTTTCCAATTTTCTAAAGGTGTTTCGTCCTACTTCTTGGTTCATCATAACTCTATCTTTAATAATGCTGGCATATTCTCCACATTTTTTATGCACCCATTCCATCATCTCATCAATCTTTGCCTAAATTTCATCTAATGCTTATAGTACTGGCAAAGATGGTTCCACCCCCTTGAGGTGAGTTGATTTCTCCTCTTTTAGACTATGGACCTTTATTGATGTAATATTTTGGTCCTGTCGAGATTTTTCAACATTCTCCCATCTAGCCATTTCTCCTTCTTCTTTTGCTACCCATTTAATAAGCTCTTGGAGTTGATGGGTTCATAGCTCATATAGTTAACCTTGGGCATACATCCCTAGGGTCTCTCTTGTTTCATTACGAAGCCCATCTATGATATGGTACATTAGCCTCTCCTTGGAGAACTCATGACCTGGGCAGTTGTTTAATAATGCATAATATCTTTCTAAGGCCATGTCCAAGGGTTCATGTTGTGCTTGTTTCCACTCTTGGATTTGTCTCCTTAAGGCTAACATCCTTGCATAGGTTTGATATCTTTCATTAAATAGTTCTACCATTGTTGACCAATGTCAGATTGATTTTTCTTTTAAGGACCTATACCATACTTTTGCTTGGCCAACGAGTGTCATAGGAAAGAGCTTAAGTTTCTTCCATCCATTATCAATGTTGTTCCATGCACAAGCATCGTAGAAGGCTTGTAAATGTTGTTGCGGATCTAAATCATAGCCTCCTAAAAACTTAGGAAAGTTGTTTAAGTCAAGCCTAGGTAGATGACTTTCCTTACGATGCCTATGAGATATTCAAACAGCCTCTTGTATTTGCATTAGGCTTGTGGTGGCTAGTAGGGGTTCATCGTCACTAGGTATGTTATGCATTCATGAGTTGGGATGATGTTTTCTTCATTTATGTTTATAGGAAACCCCTACATCAGATTGGGTACTCCAAACTTCATCTTCATCATTGTATAATTCATTGGTTCTCCAATGAATTACCTTACTAGTTGTTGCATTATCATAGTCTTGTGAGAGAGACATTGTGTGTGAATTTGTGTGTGACTTATTTGAAATTTATTTCCTTTTCTAAAAGATGTATCGTGAATACTTTGTTGCAATGTTCTTGTATGATGTAACTAATCTAAATAACTAGCATCGTCCCCAACAACGGCGCCAATGATGAGTGGTGAGGTACCCCTACACTCAACCATATGAATATGAGCATTTCATGCACAATCTATTCGAACTCTACAGACAAGCTAGTTGTGGTATCTAGATGGTTACTCATTGATCGTAGTTTTCTATCTTCCCACCTAGACTAGTATATGCTTTATCACGTACGATTTAGTCCAGAGTGAGGTGTATGATATGTTCCTAAACTAATGGAGGCAATGGAAAATAATATTTAATTAAGTTAAGAGGAAAAGGGAGAGAGAGTCTGAACTAATAGGAGATAGGGAGAGAGAATCTAAACTAGCCTAAGTGTAATGAGCATCCATTCCTTAATCATCCATACATATCTTGGACCTCATGCAAAACTACTACTGGGATTACCAAGCGCAGATCCTAGGTACGCTACTGGGTTACCAAGTAGTCACACTTGAATGCTCGTGATTAAGTCATACTTATTCCATGTTAAGGAGTTTAGGGTAAAGAGATATTAACTATGAAAGCAATAAATAACAATAACAATTAAACATTTAAACTAAGTGAATGCTGTAATGATAAAGTAATCTCGATCTTTATTTCTGATCATGTGCATGTCCAAGTACATCACACTCGAATAAAGAATGTCGTACAATTACAATCATCACACTATGGGCATGCACTGAGAGAGAGGGTTGAGAGAAAAATGACAAAAAAATCCTACACTAAACTTGACTCCTAAACTGACTAAAAAGACTAGAAGACTCCTTTCCTATGTGCCTTCATGGGTATTTATAGGCTCACACAGGAACCATGATATCGCATATCCGATATCGTTGCTGGATGCGATATCGCGTACCCGATGAATCACAATTCATCAGTATGGTTAAGTAAGCTTGAGGCATATGATTTTTATAGCTTTTATGTTTTTATGTCCTGTGCTAGTAGGGAAGGAGAGAGGTAACTAAGTGATTAATTTAACTTAACTACTCATTAACTAAGTTCTAACTGATCCTAACACCAACATCCGTTCCCACTTGCCGTACACATCCTGAACTAGTGCAACATTGCTAGGATTACCAAACACTAATCGTTACTAGGTTACCAAGCGTTACACGCATGCTCAAAGTGGTCATGCTTGTGTAATTTAATGATTTTATTAATTGATCAAAATTAATTACTATGCTAATAACAAAAATGTAAAGTGCATAAAATAAAATAAATGCATAAGAAAATAAAATAAAAGAAATGCGTAAGAAAAAAAATATCAAGTGCTACAAGGATGAATCAAAGAGCTCATCTTTATTTCCGTACACAAGGTGTGCTCAGGTACACAATACTTGAATAAAGATCCATCCACACTTAGACCTCCTGATGTAGGCACTTGGAAAATACTCTAACTTTCAAATAGACTACAAGAGTTTTGCTACTTGATAGCTAAAAGACTTCTTCCCAATTGTGCGCCTAGGCACTGTATTTATAGACTTTGGAGAAACTACTCTAATAATTAGAGTAACCGTTCTAATAATTAGAATAACTACTAAAATAACCGCTAGTGTACCCACTCTAATAACTAGAATAACTGCTAAAGTAACTGCTAGAGTAACCACTCTAATAATTAGAATAACTGCTAGAATAACCGCTAGAGTAACCACTCTAATAATTAGAGTAATTGCTAGAGTAACCACTCTCATCATACCCCCACGATTGAATGAAAACTCATCCTTAAGTTCCTTACAAAATATTGAGAAGGTATGGGATTATTGACTAATTGACAACTGATAATGGAATGGGATGACAGACTCAACATGCCCAATGAATGGATCAATAAGCATATTACAACATTAGTGTTCATGACCATTGTGGTGAACACTCGTACATAAATGACATCTAAGCTTTTATTTGATAGCTTGAAGAGAAAGAGAGAGAGAGAGACAAGATGGAGCGTGTTGCCACTAATGTCGAGATTGCACCTTTTGTTGTTTATCCATAGCCATTCCACAAAACTTTTTCCTTTCATAAATGCTCCAGTTATGATCCATCTTGAGTGCTTCCTCCAAGCCTATTCTATTATTTGTATGATTTTCATCTACACACACAACACAGTCACAAATGAGCAAGGATAGATAATCCATAATGTAGTTGATACCTTGCCTCAATATGAAGCACATTGGCTAAGTTGTGGTTATGGTAGAAACTAGTTTGGAGATTTATCGCTGGTAACTACCCAAGGTGTAGGGGTTAGGTAATTAGTAAAATGGAAAAAATTGAAAAATTTGTGCTAGGGCCCCCACGACTAAGAGCAAACCTTCGGTAGCTATAAGATGAAAAAACATGAGGAACAAGAAAGATGAGAAATATCAACGGCAACACCAATAAAATGCATGTCATGGATGGGGATGAAACAAGAAATGATTGATTGTAGAAAATGTTTAAGGGAAAGAAGCTAACAATTGCACCAAAATTAAATGCCAGTGGGTCCTCCCCAAAGCAAGCTCATGTCCTTTATGCCCCGACAAACCCACAAACCAAAGAGTCCGTAAGCTCTAGGAATGTCATTTGGAAGCAAAAGTTAAAAACTTACCCACAAGAATTCACCAAAGAAAAACAATTCATCAACCCAGAATAGACTAATGATAAAACCAGCAATGAGGTGGAAAATGGAAAGAAAGATGGAGAGGAGAGAATAACAAGGTTGTGTAAAGCCCCTTGTGTATTTCATGGTTAAGATAACTGAGTAGAACTCATCCCAAATCGAGACTCAAACCAATCACATTCAGTGACCTTGAATCAATACACTTGGCCAGTCCATCCTCTTGAGGCAACAAGAATGCTTCCACAAAGAGTAACCACCATCCCAAGGAGAGTGAGATGGAGAAGCAGGAAGCGAGAAAGGGCCTTAGTTAGAGGGAACCCTCAGGCATGGGTAACATGTCTTTCTAGTGTCATAACCAGCACTTGTAGCCCATATTACTTTATTATGTCTAAAGGGTGTGCTTTGAATTCTCACCTTTTTCTCTCTCTTTTTATGTTTATGCATGAGAACCACACCATGCAAAGACTTATTTTTATTCACTCAGCTTCCTAATATTTGAACAATGTCAAAATGGTGGAAAACCCAAGAAAAAGCATCCAAGCACCCAAGAGAATGGCCAGCACCAATGCATTGAATCCCTTGAAGTCACATCCTTTTCATCCTTTGAGTCTTTCCTTGGTCTAAAAAATACCCAACCACTAATT
>MNCI01019998.1:108819-126504 GCA_015680685.1 Gnetum montanum
CTAATTCTTAGGTCATGACATTGTTTATTGAAGGCCTTGTGCAATTTTTTAGATGACAAGGTAGCTAATCAATTTTCATCTAGCAAGTTAAGGATTACTAACTATTGTTTCTGTGCTAGATCAAGGTCAAGGTTGAGGTCACATGCCGTGGATAGTATACGAAGCTTAATTTGAATGGGAAGCATTGGTAATTTACCATACACTAACTCATAGGAAGAGTATCCTGTAGGGAGTTTCCATGTGGAGCAATATGCCCAAAGAGCATTTTTCAATTTAGTGCTCCAATCTCACCTAAGCTTGCTAATTGTTCTTGTCAATATCTTTGTAATCTCCCTGTTGGTAACTTCTACTTGACCATTCACTTGGGGGTGGTATGGTGTAGTTAATTTATGCTCAACCCCTAAGCATTACATTAATTTCTGAAAAGTTGCACCTATGAAGTATGTACCATTGTCTAAAATAAGTGCATGCGGCACACCAAACCTGTTTATGTTTTTTGTTGAACAAATCATGCAGCTATAGATGATGTACAATCTTTAACAATAGCTACTTCAACCCATTTTGTTAGGTAATTAACAGAAACAATAATATAAGCTTTTCCATTGGACATTGGTGTAATCGGCCCCATAAAATCAATTCCCCAAATGTCGAAGGGTTCTAACAATTGAATCCATTGTTGTGGATCCTCCATTCTAGTAGCCATTCTCCCATCACATTGACAGTGCTCACAAGATTGGATGAAATGATGGGCATCCCGAAACAATGTAGGCCAATAATATCCTACAAGTAAGATCTTGATGGTCGTTCATCTCCCAGCGTAATGACCCCCCACAAGAACCCTCATGAGCATCTTGGAGAACTCGCAATTGATTTATATCAGGAACACACCATCAAACCAAGCCATCAGGACACACTTTGTAAAGTTTCCCATTGATTTCCATAACTTACTTAGCTTAGTGAAGAAACTATTATTTCTTGTTAAGGTTTAACTCTTGTGGTATTTGTTGGGTGAGGAGATAGGTAAGATCACTACTGTACCAGTTTGTTTCCATGGGTGATTGATTATTCACTACATCGGCAAAGAGGAATTCATCAGGGAAATAATTAGAAATCGGATACTCATCTTCTTTGTTGTCTCATCGTAACCGAGATAAATGATCAGCAACTACATTCTCGATGCCTTTACGATCGATCATCATAAGATTGAACTCTTGTAAGATTACAAGCCATCGTATGATACAAGGGCTTACCATTGGCATATTCATGAGGAATTAGATTACACTATGATCTATATTTACATATACTTTATATCCTAATACATAGTGTCTAAACTTTTCTAGTGCAAACACTACAATCATTAATTCTTTCTCTGTGGTAGTGTAGTTAAGTTGTGCACCAACAATACTTCTACTTGCATAATGGATGTAGTAAAGATGCTTCTGGTCATCTAACTATGTAAGTATGGCTCCTAATGCATAGTTGGATGCATCAGTCATGATATGGAATTGTTTGGACCAATCAAGAGCTTGTAGAATGGTTGTTTCTACTAGCTTCTGCTTTAAAGTTTGGAAAGTTATTTTGCATTCCCTAGTCCATTCAAAAGGTATGTCCTTTTTCGTTAATTCCACCAATGGTTTGGAAACCTTTGAAAAGTTCTCAATAAATCTCCTATAGTAGCTAGTATGTCCAAGGAATAATCAAATATCTTTGATAGTTCTGGTTGATGGCTAATTCCTTGGATAATTTTGATTTTCTCGGGGTCTACCTTTATCCCTGTGTGTGAGATTTTGTGCCCTAGTACTATGCCTTCTTGAACCATCAAATGGCTTTTCTGCCAGTTGACCCTCAAATTGGTTTCTACACATACTTTTAACACTTGCTCCAATCAGTCTAAGGCTTGATCAAAGTTTTCTCCAGAAGTGGAGAAGTCATCCATAAAGACCTCCACGCCATTCCCTATCTGCTATTGGAATATGCTTAGAACTAGTCATTGAAATGTTGTAGGGGCATTGCACAAGCCAAACAACATTTGTTTGTATGCGAACAATCCCCAAGGACTAGTGAATGTAGTCTTGGCTTAGTCTTCTAGGGCTATTTGTATTTGGTTATATCCACTATATCCATCCAGAAAACTATAATAGCAATGCCCTGCAATGGTGTCTAAGACTTGATCGACAAATGGAAATGGAAAGTGATATTTGAATTTTGCTATATTTAGTAGCCTAAAAGCTATGCACACCCTCCATTTGCCTTCCTTTTTAGGTACAATAACTAAGGGGCTAACCCATTTGCTATTAGCAATGGGGTATATGAACCCAGCCTTAAGAAGTTGTTCGATTTCTTCCTTAACTACTTGCTTTAGCTTAGGGTTCCATCACCTCTGCGGTTGTCTTCAAGGCTTCATGGAGGGGTCAATGTAAATTCTATGTTGGCATATCCTAGGATCTATTCCAATTAATTTGGGATATGATCAAGTGAAGGCTTCTGACCATTTATATATTACCTACAGTAGTTCTTCTTTCTATTGAGGAGTAAGCTCAGCATTGATAATTACTAGTTTTCCATTTTTAAGGAATGTGTATTCCATACCGGTGGGCAATGGTTTCAGCTCGAGGGGCTCTTGCTTAAATTTCTCAGGGATTTCTAGCTTTCCCCAGTTGATATTTTCAAGGTTAAGACTTGGAAGTTGGTGGTGGACTTTCTCTAATGCATCTATGCTATCAATGTAAGCACACGTTAAACCCTCAGTTCATTCCATGCATATGAGTGAACTGCTTTCTTGATCAACTATTAGCCACTAGGTGTCTTCCTATCGTGTGGCTGCTGCATACAAGCGTCTTTGTATGTTAATCACTTGTGCACACTGATTGCATGCAAGAAATGCTAAACTTTGTATAAACCATGACCTTTGCACGCAATTATACCCTATGTCACTGTATGCGATGCATGGAAATTTCTTCTTCTTGATCTTTCCAAATGTATTTTCCTTTGATATTTCTAGGAAAAGATCATGGATTCCTAGGCATGCATCAATGGTGCTTAGCCATGCTCTTCCCATTATGATTGGGAATTCCCCCTTACCGTTGTTTACCTGAATCACTAGGAAGTCAGCTAGGTATGACCACCCACAAACAGTGGTAACAATGTCTTCCACCAATCCCAATGGGATAGTGATGGACTGGTTGGCCAACTCTAGATGGATGTTGCTCTTTTTCAATGGAGGTAGATTCTAAACCTTCTACATTCTTTGAGAGATCAAGTTGACACCAAAACCTCAATCCAAATGAGCCTTACACAACGCATTTCCAGTAGTTTGTACTTATATCAGAGGACTCCTAGGATCAGAGAATTTCATAGGAAGGTGGCCAACTTTGATCCAATCGGTGATGGCATGTGTTAGCATGATCATATGTGTTGAGTGTAGTGGTTGGATTGAAGGGGCCTCTGAAGTTTTGATTGATACTGAGGCATCTAAGAAATTTATTACTTGTGATTGCAAGGGCTTGGTTGGACAGTTGATTCTAAAGAAAGGTCTTTTCTTCATGTGGTTGTTGAAACCAATAGTAGTTGAGAGTTAATAGCCCTTTTGGCGTTACATTGTTGCGCCTGCATAGGGATTTCACCTTGCATCATGGGAGCAAGTGGTAGTGGAGCTATTGGTGGAAGAGATGAAACCGAATGAGAAGGATGATCTGCTTGAGGAATATCACCTCTAGAAGAGGGAGTCCCATAATACTTGCAAGCTTGGTAGTGAGGTTGAGAAGTAACATGACTGGTAGAGTCATGTGGGGAGATTGGATGCTACATGTAATATCCATACGGGTCAGGTTGCTAGTAAAGATACTATTGCTTTGGTACTGGCATTCTCCATGATTGTGGGTGCTACCACTATTGATATTGCTTAATTGACTATGGTGGAGTTCCACTAGGTAATATGTTAAGGGTTGGTGGAATTACCTTGGGTTACCTTGAGGATAAGGTAACCTTTCGGGTGTTTGCCTTTTGTTTAATCATGGGTTGAGTGCATACACCCCAAACTCCTACAAATATGAGATTATAGGGCAACATCCCTTAGGATGATCATATTGACATATTTCACATCCACTATCATTGTCTATTTCCGAATCCACAACCTCTTCAATGATGGCAACTTTGCCCTTACCCTTACTACGTGCATGTTCAGCCTCTTTCTTTTTTCTTTTCTCACTACCTTGCTCTCTAGACTTCTCTACTATTTTAAGAATAGTTTGAAATCTATTGTCTAGGGAATCCCACATTTGTTCTACCTTTTCCAAAACTTCTAATGTCATCTTTTGGATAGGCAAAGTTTTCCTATTCACCATCTCTTCGAGTGGTGAGTCATCATCTTGGTTAACTCTTCCACACTTTCTCTCTTTCATAGCTCACCTTCTTCCTTAGCAACTTGCTCCAATATTTTTTGAATTTGATGGAACCTAAGCTTGGATAGTCTCCCTTGGGCATAAGTCCCAAGAGTTCTTCTTGTTTCATGCCTAAGCCCATCCACGAGATGGCACAGTTAATCCCTTTGCAAATAACCATGGCCAGGACAATAATGTAATAGTGCATAGTATCGGCCCATGGCATCATCCAAGGGTTCATGTCCTGTTTATTTCCAACCTTGGATTTTCTTCCGCAAGTTAGACACTCATGAGTACATTTGGTACTTGTCATTAAATAGTTCTAACATAGTACTCCACCTACGAATGGATTCCGATTCTAAATACCAGTACCAGCTTTCCACTTCTTTAACTAATGTCTATGGGAACAACTTAGGTTTTTGTCATTCGTTCTCTATGTTTTGTAAGGCACATGCACCATGGAATTATTGTAAATGATTTTGAGGATCAGCATTGTATCCCCCTTCAAATCGTGGGATGTTGTTCCTATCTAATCTCTTGATCCTACTATCTTTCTGATGCCTTGTTGGAATTCTAACAGCCTCAGTTATGTCTAACATACTTCGAGTAGCGAGTAGGCATTCATCATGATCATCTCATCCATGGCATCTATGATGCCTACTTTGTTCCCTACTCTCCCTTCTTCTATGTCATGACTCTCTAGAGTGCCCTCGTCCCCTTTTTTGATTGTCTCATTTATGACTTCCACTTTGCCTACCTTTATCCCCATGGTCGTTTTCTTTATGATCGTGTCTGGATATTGAAGGAGAGGGTGAAGAAGATGATGAAGGTGAAGAAGAAGGAGAACCATCACCATGATGGTGTTTTCTACCTTCTCTTCTACATTTTCAACCTCGATCACGATTGCAATCAGAATGTCTTCCTTTTTTGGATCCTTTGTGCCGATGACTATTAAAACCTGGGTTATGAATAGTGGAATGAAGGTCCTAATACACAACCCCTTGGCCAAAGTCAAGGAGAGGAACATTTTTGTGTGGGCAACTGCCTGAGGTAGGTTCACCACCCTCATTTTCGCTTAAGACATGTGGAACATCCTGGGACCACTTATCCTTCAAAGACTTATGATGTCTCTCCTATTGCAAGACCCTTTGACGTTGTGCCTCTATGGGATGATATTCTCTTGAATTATCATCTTGGACAATGTATTTTATGTGTAAGTGCAGCATTCCAATTCCTGTGAGAGAACAAAGAAGCATGCTTGGGACTGAACGATCAAGAGGTAACACTATGTTACCTTCTAAGTCTTGCCAACGCATTTTTTCATCTTGATGGAGGATAAAGGTGAATTCTTGTATATACCCATTTGGATGAATATATACAACTCTAACTTGCTAAGGGACTAGAAAATCAACGTCATGTGTATTACACCGCCGACTGTTTTCTATTTCAGACCTAGGCAATGAGATGCTTTTGTACAAAGAAGGATGCATACTTGTCTATTCAGTGTGCAATGTATTATTGTTTATTATTTTCTCAACGAACCCTAAGGGTTCATTCCAATGATGTGAATGATTTCCTATGTTCTAGTTAGCACACAAACAACTAAGTGCCCGACAACGGCGCCAATGATGAGTGGCAAGGTACCCCTACACTCAACCATACGAATACGAGTGTTTCATGCACGATCTACTCGAACTCCAAGGACTGAGTGCTTATGCACCCTTGAGGAACAAGGATAGGTTGATTGATCATCGTCTTCCCAAGCTTACCTGAATGTCATGATTGTATGATTAAGTAATCTTGAGGCATATGATTTTTATAGCTTTTATGTTTTTATGTCCTGTGCTAGTAGGGAAGGAGAGAGGTAACTAAGTGAATAATTTAACTTAACTACTCATTAACTAAGTTCTAACTAATCCTAATACCAACATTTTTTTCCACTTGCCGTACACATCCTAAACGAGTGCAACACTACTAGGATTACCAAATGCTAATCGTTACTGGGTTACCAAGTGTTACACGCATGCTCAAAGTGGTCATGCTTGTGTAATTTAACAATTTTCTTAATTGATCAAAATGAATTACTGTGCTAATAACAGAAATGTAAAGTGCATAAAATAAAATAAAATAAATGCATAATAAAATAAAATCAAAGAAATGGGTAAGAAAAAAAATCTCAAGTGTTGCAAGGATGAATCAAAGAGCTTGTCTTTGTTGCCATACACAAGGTGTACTGAGGTACACAATGCTTAAATAAAGATCCATCCACACTTAGACCTCCTATTGTGGGCACTTGGAAAATACTCTAACTTTCAAACAGACCACAAGATTTTTTCTACTTGACTACTAAAAGGCTTCTTCCCAATTGTGCACCTAGGCACTATATTTATAGACTTAGGAGCAACTACTGTAATAATTAGATTAACCACTCTAATAATTAGAATAACTGCTAAAGTAACCACTAGAGTAACCACTCTAATAATTATAATAACCGCTAGAGTAACCACTCTAATAATTAGAGTAACTGCTAGAGTAATCGCTAGATTAACCACTCTCATCATTATTCAAGTTTAGTTATTTTTCTAATTGTATAAATTCACTAAAGTAGTCATTCAGTGTTAGTAAGTTTGGAGTTCTTCTCAACCAAATTGAAATATTAGGATTCACAGCCTTAAGATAAGTATCTTTAAGCATTTCATTTGATGGTCTATATTGTCTTTGAAAGAGCCCACAAATTCATTAAAATTTAATATTGAAATCTCTAGTTAACTCTTTAACTCCTTGCTTAGCTTCTAGTAGCCCATAGTTGGCTTGTACTAGTTCATAGTAGAGTTTCTATTAATCTAATTCATTGCTAAACTAGGTTAAGAAAAGACTTTTCATGTCATCCCAACTTGTGATACTATTGCTTGACAAGTTTGAATATCAAATTTAAGTCATATCTTTTAAACTTACTATGAACAATCTACAAGCTTGAACTTGGTGTTGAATATTAGCATGAGCTAAAGCTAATTCAAATAAGTGAAGGTATTCTTTATCCAAGTAAGCTTTTCCAAGAACAAAAGGCTCAGACAAATATTTGTAAACTACCTTAGGAATATCGTTGTAGTTTTGAAATCCTAATAATGTAACACTTTGCCAAGGAGTTTCCATCCTATTAGAATTCCTTTTGATTGTTGAACTCTTATATTTCTTTGACTTTCTCTTATAAACTAATAAACCAAATAGAATGGGTGATCTTCTTATCCTTCTAGTCTTTACTCCACTACTTGTTCCAAACTTAAGAACCTACTTCTGTTCTTTCTCTAATGAATAATTAGTCTTATTATCATGATTTTCTTTACAACCTTTGAAATCTTCTAAACTTTTAGTCTATTTGGTCATGAACCCAAATTAGTATCTAATTTTTAAGCCCTCATAGCAACAAAAGAACTATTGGTGCACTAGGACTATCAAAATATTTGATTGTAATGTACTTAGGTAACAAATGTTATGTCATCCTTCTAGTGTTAAAAGCACTGTTGGCAATCATTTGGGACCACTAACATGTGGCCTCTAGTCTCATGACCTTGGAGTCATGAGAAACAAAGGTGTTCCTTAAAATAGGATTTAGGGGCCTGCTAGTCTTCTGGCAACACCAAGGACCAAATACCTCCAAATAAACTTAGTGGTCATGAAATAAACTAAACATGAGTATGTATTTCTTGTTGTAAATGTTGAAATAGTTGGGTTTGCGTATGAAACCTTAATTGGCTATCATAAAAGAAATTCAACTAGCTTTGTTTTAATTCTATGAGTTCTTTTGTTCCCATTTTGTCTTAGTTTCTTAGCTAATGGTTTAGATAGCATCAGTCTTGTCTCTTAATTTTGGAATTTTTTAGATTACTCTTATAGCTCTATTTTTGTGCAAATTCTAGACATTTATTTGGTTGTTATAAAAGAGCTTATGTTGTCTTAGAAAAGCATCCTGAATAATTTAATAGTAATGTCTTATTGAAATTTCCTGTTTGAGTCTAGAGGATCTAGAAAATATTTGGTACTTTGACTTTCTTGAAATAGCTTCATTTTTTAAAAGTTTATTTCCTTGGAATTTCAATCTTGAAATTGTCAGATTTTTCTACTAGCTTTATTATTTGCAATTCTTGATAACTATTAACTAGCCAAATAAAAGCTTGTACTTTGTTATTTACAAAGCATTTTGATAGTTTAATAAGAGTTTCTTTTATGAAATTTCTTATTGAGCTTAGAGGGTTTGAACAATTTGTAATGCTTAGATTAAGTTAGAATAACTTTATTGCAAAGTGTTCCTCATGTCAGTTTATCTCATTTAAATTTTTGAGATTTCACACAAATCTACTTTTCTTTTCTTTTCTCTTTTCTAAATCCATTGAATCTCACTCTATTTCTAGTTTTCTTGTGGAACTTTCTCTCTAGGAAAAATTAGGAATAGATTTGATAGAATTGTGCTTAAGCATTTTTATGAAATTTTATTTATTTCAAGTAATGTACTATAGGGACTGTATAGACTAAGTGACTCAAAAAAATAGGAATCTTTAATAACTCACACTATGTGAAAAAGCTAGCTGAATTTCTTTTATTGTAGCCAATTACAGTTTCATACACAAACCCCAAGCATTTCAATATTTACAATAGCAAACACATACTCACATAGTTCATTTCATAACTACTAAGTTTATTTGAAGGTATTTGAGCATTGGTGTTGCTAGAAGACTAGCAAGCATCTAAACCCTATTTTAAGGAATACCTTCATTCCCTGTGACTCCAAGGTTATGAGATTGGAAACCAAATGGTCGCCAACACTAAGGCACATATGTAGGGGGAGATTGAACTTCATTAACTATTATCATATTTTGATGCATCAATGTAAGGGAAGTCTATGGAGATTTTCTCCAAGACCTAATACTTTGTGACCAAGCTCTAGCAAGTAACAAAAAGTATGTTCAAATCTAGTAAAATCTTGAAGGTAAAAGAGCAAGTTATTTTGGATGTAATCTTTAAGACTATTTTACCTGAAAGTAATCTTCAATTATGCAAGCTTTTGAAATTTATTTGGATATATCACTATGTTAAGCTATTAATGTTGCATCTCTTATATACTGAGAATGTATTCTTTTAAGTACTTAAGTCCCTTATTTTTGATATGAGCTAAATAGTACTTACCTAGAAGATCTCAAGCATTACCAATAGTATACTAGAGTAAGATAAGGTACTCACACTTTCTTTTAACAAAGCTTCTTAGAGAATTTTGAAAATAAATTCATGATATTTTTTAACCTACCTTGAGCTATGCATGGCTACTTTTTTTATGAACATATTGGTTACAAATTTTTCTATAGATTTCTCTCTCTAAAAATTGATCTTAAAAGATGGATGTGCGTATATTTTCTCTCAACACATGAAATTACTATGTCTATCCTAAATATGAAAATGTGACGAGAAAATCTAGTGAGCTTTTACTTAGAGAAAGACTATATGATGTGTCTTGATATTTATCTTCAACAGTATTTTGATCTATAATTTTTTTTTTTTATTTTTTTTGATATTTTACTATGATTTTTTTAATGCCCAAGTCACTTTTTATTGATGTCCAAAAAGGGGAAGAATTGTGTGACTTGTATGTGATACGATGCTAGGAACATGGGCATTAAACGACTTGTGTGTGATATGATGGTGGGAACATGGGCACTAAACAATAACAATTCTTTATGGCTATATTGATGCTTTTTGTATAGTGAATGGTATAGAGACAAGATAATTGATCTTCATTCCTCAACCCTTCATCATAAATGGCTATATTGAAAATCCATAAGGCTTTACTATGCTTCTTTACATTTAAGGATGCATATTTACATAGTCATTAATCTCTATATAATCCTTAGCTTAATCATTTTTTTGGGGATATATGAACCTATTTTCTTAAGTTTTGGACATCACCAAAAAGGAAGAGATTTTTCATCTTTAGGTATGTTAAACCCCTAAGGGAAATGGATACTATAGGATGTATGTGATTCTAATCTTGAAAGGACATTAGAAAATTAATCAATAAAGAACTTAAAAATGAGAAATAAGATTTCAAAAATGAGATTCATAATGAGGTGTCAAAACAAAGACCAAGTGGACTAGATGAGAGCACAGATGTAAACAAAGTCTACAAATCAAGTGAAGATGCTTTGAAGACCATTGAGAAGCTTAAGGATCATAAAAATGTTTCATCTCTCAAAGTGCTTCTAAGAGTAGACATTTGGTAGAAAAGTAAATGTCTAACTTGAGAACCGTTGAACTTAGAAGGTGGGGGATGAATAAGTTCCCTAAATTAAAAATTCTTTGAAATAAAGCACACAACAAAATTAATGTGTTTTCCTAACTTGAGTAGTCCACACTCAGAGGGTAGTTCACTAGCACACCTCCAAACTTTGTTACTCTCAAAATGTGGTTTGAAAGATATCACATCCTATACAAGCTCTACACTCTGCTCCATAGTGATTCGAAGCAACAAATCTACTCAACCCCACAAGGTCAAGATAAGCTTAGAATGCGATTTCCAAGATTCTACAACCTTTACAAATTAAGCTCTACTCTGAAGTATTGTGGTGCTATACCAACACTCAATCCTATAGGATCCCAACAAGCTCAACCAAGATACCTTTCTGCAAGAAGCACATGAACCATACAGGGCAACAAAAGAGAATAACAATTACAAGAAAAGAATGCAACTAAATTTGATGATTCTTGTACTTTGAGGTATAGCTCACTTTAATTACTTACAATAGAAAAAAGATAGTACAATGAGGAATAATAATAAGAGAATAATTTATACCATGATTTCTTGATAATAACACTTGATAGTACATAATGCTTGCACATTTTCCAATGGAATGAAGTCTTATTATAGCCAATATGTTTCCAAAAATACCTCAAAATTCATGCAATGGCTATCTAATGGTTACTGGAAATGACTTCTTTGAGACTGAGACATTTTCTGCATCAAACCTTCATTCTAGAAAGACGTCTTCTCCATAAGAAAGACATCTTTATGGAGACGTCTTCACGAAGATGTCTTTCTCACTAGAAAGATGTCTACCATTTTTCAAAGATGTCTTCTTCTAAGTAACCTTCAACTCAATCAATACATCTACTATTTCTTGGAAATGTCTTTTCTTGATAGTAGATGTCTACTATTTCTACAAGATGTCTTTACTAATTCTCCTTCACTTTGGCCAAGATGTTTGCTATTTCTTGGAGATGTCTTTCTTTAGTTTCCTTTGTACTTTAAAATTTTCATTCCTTATCCATACTCTTGAACTTCTGCATGCTTTCTTGAAACCTTGTAGACATCTCAATCCAAGTTCTTGCCCTACAAACACAACTACCAATGTACAAGCATCTTTGTTCTTCTATTTTCTTTAAGGTTTTGACATACCAAAAGGTCAACAATCTCCCCCTTTTTGGTACCATCAAAAACTTAAGAAAATGAGTTAGTCTAAGCACAACATACAAAAAAATTTCTCCTCCTTTTTGGACATGAATAAAAAGGGAATGAAGAAATTATTGAAGAACAACATCACAAAAAATTGCTAAGAAGATAGATCATTGAAGAACAAGTATTTATGGAGAGTCATTGCAGAGCCATTCTCATCACTCCTCATGAATAGACCTTGAGCAAAGTAATCTTGTTCAAGCATCTACAATAATGATTAAACATTTAGATATTCCATAGGACTAATAAAGTAAAATCATTTATATCAAGAACATCTCTTTATTTGTTCACCCTAAGATGCACAGTAGGTCTAGGATTTTCAATGAATATCCTATCTCAAAACCAAGGAGCCTTTTAAGTAATCAATTAAATAGTAGCACCAGATGAATTATGCAAGTTATAATATATAAGAAGGTTCAACTCAAGGATTTTTAGAAAAGATGTTTTTTCCATAAGAATATACAATTATACATATTCATATAATTAGAAAGGTAATCACATTGTGCACATACATTCATAAAACCAAATAATCTGACAATACCAAGTATATCATCTTATAAGTGTTTATTAATGGAGTTAACATCACATATTAACACAAGGCAGACTTTCTTAATACTCCAAGGTAAATAAGATTTAACAACTTTATGACAAGAAGGTAAAAACAAGATACTAGATAAAGAAACACATTCTAGCACCCTAAATGTATAAAAGAGCAACAACAACTAAACATTTATTTGTCCAAAGAAAAAGAAAAAATATCTATCCACATAGATATACTTTAGATTTTATCAAAAGAAATTAGGAACACCATTTTAAGTACCACTAAGAGTACTTGAGATTCTTAAAGATGAGTACATATTTACAATAAGTATCATAGGTACTTAAAGTGAATATAACCAAAAGAGCTCTCAAGTTAGGTCATAAAAGTTTCAAGATCATTTTCCAATATGGATCTTCTTTTTTAAAAAAATCATAAAATATTACTAAAAAAAGATCTCCTTTTCTTATTTTTTGATAAGGAAGAGTTGAAATGAAGTTTTGCTACTAGATTTTCTTTTGGTGAAAGTATCAAAGGACTCCCCCTATATTGGTGTCTCCTTGAATGATAATCGATGATTAGGTACAAGTTGCCCCTACAAAAGTGTAGATTCTAAAGCATTTTTGGTTAAACTTAATCTTTTTTAATCAAAGTACCAACCCTTCAAACCAATGCTAAAATCAAGTCTGGAGACTAGAATCTCCTATTAGTACTAATAGTTTCTCTAAAAAAGGTTCTTCAAAAGATTCATAATTTTTATCAAAGAAACCAATTTAAAATCTTGAATATTCAAAATAAATATACCAATGTATAGTTCATCATGAATGCAACTAAATTAAGTACCCAAATAAATTCAATTTAAATGCCACATCACAAACTTTCAAAAAACCATGCTTGTAAGCACATAAAGAATACTATAAATAATTATTCAAGAAAAAAATTCTCTTATAAGAGCTGATAAAGATAAAACACTCCTTATATGTCAAGAGAAATTTAGAATTCATAAAATTAAGCAAGCAAGTAGGTATAAACTTACCTTGACTTACCTTGCTTGTAATTAAGAGTAGGAAGAATAATGAAGTTTGAGATGAGGTCCTCTATCATGAAGTACCTTCTTACCTTTTGGTTTACTTACATTAGATCTTTTGTATGATGACTATAATTGATGATGTTATTCACGATCACTTATTGGATCATTTTTATCTTTGAGGAAATTTTTAATTCTCCATTTCCTTTTATCCTCAGCTACTATTGTTTGCAAAAAATTCTTACTTGAACCTTTTCAACAAGACCAAGCATCAATCCTATTTTGATCATCATGAGAATAATCAAAATTTTTTTACTACCATAATTTTTGCAAACAAATAAATTATTATCCTTACAAATGACATTATCAAACCTGATTGTGCTACTGCTTGAGCTTGTACCCTCTTGTGAGACTTTTTCTTCATTTTCATTCCTAGGCTAACTTTCATGTGTTTCTCCTTCTAGAAGATCTCTGCAATCCTTGTTAAAAGAGGTTAGTTGAATATCAGCTCTTATGTTTGAGATTTCTCCTTTTAACTCAGTGTGAATTGCATCAAGTATCCTATTCAAAAATTTCTTTACCTTTCTAATTCAGTATTGAAGGATGAGAATCTCTTCTCGTAATTCGCTATACTTTTCATCATTTTTACCTTGTAGATCATTAGTATCTTAGGTTCCTCTATTAGAGCCATGCATATGAGTTGAGAATCTTTGGTAGATTCATCTACTTACTCTTCACTTTGTTCACCATCATTCCAACTTGTGTAGAAGTTAGTATTTTTCAATTTCTTATAATTAGATATATTCATTTGTTGCACCCTAATATTTTTAGGACATTCAAAGGCCATATGACCTCTTCCTCTACAAATCCAACATTCTATAGAAGAGAAATCAATGTTATAATTTAAAACCTTTTTACCTCTTTCTTTACCTTTGGACCTTTACTGAGTTGAGAATTTTCTTCTCCTTACTATTAATTGTTGAAGCTTCCTTGAGAGAAAGGCAATCTCATCTTTGCTACCCTCATCATACTCATTGAGCTCCTTCTCCTTG
The DNA here is from genome assembly GCA_015680685.1 of Gnetum montanum. Lineage (NCBI taxonomy): Eukaryota > Viridiplantae > Streptophyta > Gnetopsida > Gnetales > Gnetaceae > Gnetum > Gnetum montanum. Next base: position 123,314 of record MNCI01019998.1, read on the forward strand.
GAGGCATTCTTTAGAGTGATGGGTTTTTCTTGGATAGCTTCTTCTCCTATGAGATTCATTTCATAAGCAATGAGAGCACTTTGAAGCTCTTTAAGTTCCAAATTTGAAAAATCTCTAATTTTCTCCATGGTCATGACCTTTGGTCTAAACTCCGACTGAAGTGTTCTGATCATTTTAATGATGACATTGCTCTTTGGTAGATTTTTTTCTAGTACCTCTAATAGCCACAATAAGATCATTTTCTCTAGAAAAGTAATCTTTTATTTTCTCACCTTCTTTCATTTTTAGCTTATCATATTCACTGTGTAAAACCAACAACTATGATTATTTAATTATAGATCTTCCTTCATAGGAAGCCTCTAAAGTTTGTCAAGTTTCATTGGTTGTTTTACATCCTACTGCTCTATTAAACTCTAATTTATTCAAATCACAATACAAACAATAGTTTTCTTTTGAGTTAAACATGAACTTATCTTTTTTCTTCTTAACTCCATTTCTTGTAGGGCTTGATGGTTCTAGTGGAGCTGTTAACAAGCAGAGTGTCACCTTCAAGGATGGACTTCCAAACTTTGAACTCCATAGATTCGAAGAAACCTTACATTCTAGCTTTCCAATAGGTGAAGTTGAATCCATCAAACATGGATTGCTTTGTATAAGATGTCCCCTCTATTTGTTCTCTTGAAGTTGATGATGAAGAAGAGTACTACGCTCTAATACCACTTGAGGAACATTGAACTTAGAAGGGGTGGGGGGAGATGAATTAGTTCCCCAAAATAAAAATTCTTTGAAATAAAGCACACACAAAAATTAATTTGGTTTACCAACTTAGCTAGCCCATGCTCAGAGGGTAGTTCACTAGCATACCTTTGGACTTTGTTGCTCTCAAAATGTGGTTTGAAGGGTACCACACCCTATATAAGCTCTAAGCTCCACTCCATAGTGATTTGACCCAATGAATTCACTCAACCCCATAAGGTCTTAACAAGTTTAGAATATGGTTTTCAAAATCCCACAACCTTTACAACCTAAGCTTTGCTCCAGAGTGCTGTGGTGCTACACCAACACTCAATCCCACAGGATCCCAACAAGCTCAAGTAAGATGCCTTTCCTCAAGAAGCACATCAACCCCACAAGGTAACAAAAGAGAACAAAAATTATAAGAAAAATATGTAAGTAAATTTGCTAATCCTTGTACTTTGAGGTACAACTCACTTTGATCACCTACAACTGATAAAAGATAGTACAATGAGGTACAATAAGAAGAGAATGATGTCTACAATGATCGCTTGATAATAACACTTGATAGTACATAATGCTTGCACATTTCCCAATGGAATGAAGTCTTTTTATAGCCAATATGTTTTTGAAAATACCTCGAAATTCATGCAATGGCTATCTAACATTCACTGGAGATGTCTTCTTTAAGATTGAGACATCTTTCTACATTAGACCTTCATTCTGGAAAGACATATTTTCCATAGGAAAGACATCTTCATCAAGATGTCTTTGTCACCAAAAAGATGTCTACTATTTTTCAGAGATGTCTTCTTCTAAGAAACCTTCAACTTGGCCAAAACATCTACTGTTTCTTGGAGACATCTTTGCTTAATAGTATACATCTATTGTTTCTATAGGACATCTTCACTTATTCTCCTTCACTTCATCCAAGACATTAGTTGTTTCTTGAAGATATCTTTCTTTAGTTATCTTTGCACTTTGAAATCTTTGTTCCTTGTCCATACTCTTAAACTCCCGCATGCTTTCTTAAAATCTTGTAGATGTATGAATCCAAGTTCTTGTCCTACAAACACAACAACCAAAATACAAGCATCATTCTTCTTCTATTTTCTTTAAGGTTTTGATATACCAAAAGGTTAACATAACTCACACAGTAGACATCTATGGAAATATGTCTCACATTAGACATCTACTTTTCTAGGTAGACGTCTCTCCTACATTGGGGGCTATCTTAGGTAGACATCTAAACTTCAAAGTAGATGTCTATACTAGCCATTTGATAGTTCTTGCATGAATTCTAAGGAGTTTTCAGAAACTCCAAGGCTATAAGACAATGTAAAAATATTAGGAATTGTGTGAGCACTACTTACACAAAAACTTATTATTGGCTATTCTAAGTAATTTCGTTTTTTCTCTTCATTGTAACATTATTTGCTTGATGTGATTGTACTAAGCTTCAAGTACAAGAATTTTTAAATTTAGTTATACCTTTTTCTTATTTCTTTCTCTTCTTTCTTGTAGCCTTGCAAGGTTGATGTGCTTCTTTTGAGAATACATCTTTATTGAGCTTGTCGGGATCCTATGGGATTGAGTGGTTTTGTGGCATCAAAACACTTTGATGCAAAACTCAATTTTCTAAAGGTTGTAGGATCCTATAAACCACATGTTTAGCTTGTTAGGACCTCATGGGATTGAGTGGTTTTGCAACGATGAAACACTCCAAAGTGGAGCTCAAATCTTATACAAGGTATGGTTCCCTTCAAACCACATTTTGAAGAAACAAAGTCCAGAGATGTATGTGGATTCTACCCTCCAAGTGTGAGCATACCTAAGCTAGGGAACCATGTAAAATTGGTGTGTTTTTATTCCTGGAGAAATTTTGAATTTGGAAAGTTATTCAACCCCCCTTCTAAGTTCTAGATCCACATACCTTATTCTTTATGTACATTCCATTATATATGTTTTATTCTTTATTATGCACATGTAATTATACAAACCTCTATTCATGATGCATATTTGACCCTAACCTTACCTAGTCCATACTTCCTATTACTTTTTCCTATCAAACTAGAATTCTAAGCTCACTTTAACTTTGTTAAGGAAGTGCCTTAAGATGATGTCTTACCTAAAATTTTACCTTGCCAATGTGTCTAAGACATTCAAAAATGCTAGTTTTTTTTCTTTGCTTCTTTTCTTTTGTACTTTGAATTTGTTTTTTTATTTTTAATATACTTATTTTTTGGGGTCTAACACAAACCCCTCCCCACTTCCCCCAAAATGCTAGTTTTAATCCTTGGTTCACCAAAATTGGAGTTCTTGTTGACGACCATTTGGGACACGACCGCCAACGAGTGTCCTTGAATAGGATTTAGGATCTTGCTGGTCTTTGGCAACACCAAGGCCCAAATACCTCCAAATAGACTCAGTAGTTAATGTGAGTATGTGTGTGTGCT
>MNCI01019998.1:126985-138097 GCA_015680685.1 Gnetum montanum
TGCTATTGAGATTGTTGTAAGAGAGCCTCTGCTTGTAGTCATGCCGTTGAATGATTCAATAGTCAAGAGGGTTCAGAAAATCTTTGGTATTTTGATGGGACCAGAATATCTTCCTTTTATCTTTAAAGTAAATCTCTATGGTATTTCAATTAGAGATTGTCAAGTCTTTTGAAGGTTCTGTTGAATGCAATTTTTGACATCCATTATCTAGCCAAAATGGAGTCTCATACGTGATAGTTTACGCAACAATTTTTTGGTAACATAGTAGGATTGTCTTGAAGAAATTGCTTATTTGAGCCTTGGAAGTTTGAACAATTTGTAGATATTGAATTTGGGATAGCTTTATTGCGAAGTGTTTACTCATATCATTTAACCTTGTTTAAATATTTGAGATCCACACAAATCTACTTTCTTTTCTATCTATTTCCATCGAATCTTGCTCTATTTCAAGTTTTCTTGTGGAACCATCTCTNATGGTATAATATCTACCTTGATGTAGATGTTGGTGGTAGCTAATCTATGTAAATTTATATAAATAATTTATCCGCACTTGCACCCGTGTAAAAGTGGCTAGAAATAAAAATTTAAATCCAAAATGTGAGGTCCAAATGTGAAGGCACCATGGAACTGCCAACAAATATTTCCAAATTATCCCACCCTGCCAAAAATCATTATCAACCACCACCGCGGAAGAAGGCTCTGCCGCTGCATACGGCATTGTTGCCGTGTGCTGTTCAGTTGCTGAAGAGCGGAGTCCTAAACATAGGGTTTCAGTTGCTTGGAATTTGTTTTGTTTTGCCCCAAATTCTCTTAGGGCTTCCTGCATTTTTTTTTTGTGGATCTTCCTCCAAATCACTGCCATTGATTGCATAGCCAGGGGCGAACGTGCCATGGATCAAAGTATTAGCGAATGACGGCCTCGAGTATGGTAAGTCGAGAACGGCCCTGTAATGGCCAGAAAATTCTCTACGCAGTGCGCACAATGCAAAATGCAGAGAACATCCGGGAAGGCATCGAAGGTGGGCAGATCCAACTGCATATCGGTGGAAAAAAGAATTTTGAAACTGAATGTGTTGCTGCTTAAATTCGCCATGAAGCTCTGATTGTGGTTCCTATTTTGATCAAAGCGGCAATGACCATGAGAGCTCCTCCTCCACCGTCCTTGTAACTGCATCCTTGCAAGGCTCTATCACAATACGCTCNGTCCTTGTAACTGCATCCTTGCAAGGCTCTATCACAATACGCTCGGCAGGGGCACCACCGATCTTGGGGCCAAAGAAAATAGTCGGGTTCACCATTCTATTTCAATCAGATTGCGTACAAAAACAAAACCCGTTAAAGATCAACAAACCCTAGCACTTCTACAAAATCTACTAATGCCTGCAAATCAGTTGCTGAATCACCATTCCGCAAATTTCTTTGCATGCATTACTATTGCTTGGTAAATCATGAACTGAATCAAAGCATAATTTTAGATTTACCTCTGCGTCCGTACCAACACGTCTCCTTTCCAATCCATGAGCAATACCATAGTTTAGATAATTATATTTACCTTCATCTATGAGGATTGTTCCATTTGCAAAACTTTCATTTTCTATATTCAATTTTAAATTAACAATATCTTCTCCATCATTTTGCAAACATCCACTGATAATTTTCCCATTTTGTTATTCATACAATCTGTTGATTCTGATTTTTGAATTTTCATTTCCAATTCTCTTCTCTTATTTTTTACCAATATCCAAATGATCAATTCCTAAACATATTTCTAACAATGAAGAATTCCTTTCTTGTCAATTGATTCACCATTGGCACATTATCTCTTGCAATCTTCTATTTACTATCTTTCATATATGCATTATTTACATCAATAATATTATGGTCTCCCCTAGATCCCATACCAATAGTATGAAATAACACATTTACATTCTCCCACTCTTACAATAATGTTTAAGATGAATCTTACTGTTCCATGAAATGGCCTAATGTGCCAACAGTTATGATGTTCAAAATATCAAATTTTCCTTTTTTCTTTTTCAAAAATCCCACATGAGTTTCAACATTTATGCAATTGAATCATAGAGCTATATTGAGTGATTATTAAATACAATTTTGGTATGTGGATGGGTAGTGTGTTTGATTTAGATTTTGGAGGTACAAGAAAATTTTGATTTGGGGCCATTAGTTCAAGTAAGAAAACAAGAAATAGGTTTATGAAAATTCTTGAAAATAAAAAATAATAAAGTTCATATATGTTGATTATGTGATAAATGGAAGATGTAAAGATTATAAAAAGTAAATAAAAAAATTTTAAGTTATAAAAATAAAAGTAATAGCATAAGTTATATGCACCAACTCTATTTTACATCATCTTCATCATGTATCATGTATTCCTTTTTTGTTACAAAAATAGAAAGCATTCCAAAACTCTATTTCCACCATTTGAAACTTTTTTAGTTCGGGATGGGGAACTATACAACATAGCATTACCTACTAGAATTGAACCTAAGACTTGGAGTTTTCAAATCAAAAGTCTTACTAGTAGGCTAACATCTCATTCTTATTTAGAAGTTTTTCTTAGAATTTCTACCTTGAGAATACACATGCCAAACCACATGTCACACTACATGTGATGCCTTTATAAGTAAAACATAGGTAGACCCCAAGATTTATAAAGGTTTATAGCTCAATGCTACCTAGTAGAATCAAACTTGTGACCTAGGGTTACTAGACTAGGACTCATACCACTTGACTAATACCTTATTATTACACCATATTTGGCTCATGCAAGGCTTCTTGTACATGGGCTTGAGGCAAAGAGAAAGTAGATTTTTGAAACTTTGGATGAAAAAAGAAGCAAATAAGAAGACTTTGAGAGGCCTTAACAACTCTACAAGAAACTTTATTTTGTTTTTCTTTCCATGTGGTTTTCCTACTTTGTTATGGATTTTATACTCTTCCTCTTTGCTACCTTATTCTTTTGCTATTATTTTATTATTTTATTTATTAAGCCAACATTTTATGAAATTTTTATTATTTGGGTTTGTCTTATATAGGAATTTCTATTGGAATTCTGTTTATAAATAATTTTTTTCTTTTTGGTAAATTTTTGGAATATGTGGGAACATTTCCCAAGTTCTTCTCAAATATTTTATAAGTATTTTTTTATTAGTTCTTGATATGAGATGAAATTTTGTTGGAATTTTATGGAATTTTAGCTATATTGAAGGACTTTTTATCTATCTTGAAACTCTTTTGGAAATAAGAATATGAAAAAATAATATATATTGTGACTAGGTTTACTTAATTGGTAGTGGAAACTACAAATATTTGAAATATCATCATTTGCATACAGTAGTGATGTGTTCTTTAGTTGGCCCCACCCCATAGGAACAAGGGTTTGAATGGATTTCATACCTTGGATTTTGATTCGTAAGTTCATGTGCAGCTAAGAAATTAGCCAAAATCATGGCATCGAGTAATTGATTCTAATCATGTGTGGTGAGGTATAGGCAACACTTATCCTTCCAAGGTGTATGCCACAACCCCTAAGAATGTTAGTAGTGAGATTAGTACCAAGACCTAGTCATTATGGACTTACTTAGATTACTAGGATAACCTTATGTTAATAGTGAGATTATTCCAAGAACTTAGTATAATTTTAGTAATAAAGGTTAACCAAGATCTGTTCAGAAATTCCTAGCTTAAATATAAAATATTTCGATTTTTAAAAAATTTATGACATTTTTCAACTTGAGATATTTTTGAATATTTAATTGGTAAATTTTGTTCAATTCATGTTCTTAGACTTTTCGCCTAAATCTTTATATGCTCCAAGGATAGGACGATAAAATATTCTTATTTGGGAGGTTCTATCTCCTCCTACATTTTAATGCAAAGAATCAAGAGTAGCTTGGAAAATGCTAGAAGGACAGCATACGATGATAGGTGGCCCAATTCTGTCAAATATGAACCTTAGAGAGTTACCCCATAATTTTATATGTTTTATAAAATAGAAAAATTATACAGATTTTGGATATGTGAGCCATGTATTTATTTTTGTGAATAAATAATAAAGTGTTTGTTGTAAAATTTTTCTCTATCATCTTGTCTAGGACATTTTTCATTTCTTTGCATGCTTACATTTGAGGAGAAATAATATTATTTTATTATATATTATTATTTTATCAAAAATTCTATTTTTAATGTCATTTTTATTACTTTATTAATAAAATTTGAATGTGAGTAACTTTGTTTATAGAAGTCCAATTGTGGTGAAATGAGTGTCATTGGGACCATCTTTTCACATACTTTTCAATTAGGTAACTTATTTTAATATTTGGCATATACATTTTCATTGGGTTAGTTTCCATTTCCTTTTAATTTATTTAATTATTTATGCCAATTGTAAGAAATGCAGCCACACCATGTTTTACTACTTTCTTTATGCTTCTAATCAATAATTTTTATTCATTAAATGATTAATTTTTTATTTAGTTAGATAAAGGTTCAATCCAAATCCTTGGGGTTTTGTAGCACTTTTATTGGTTATTTGTAGAATTTTAAAGATAATTTATAGGGTGTTACATAGTCCCTATCTAGATCTAACTACCAAGCTTTCTAGTTGAGCTTTGGGACAAGGATGTCTTCTTAGCCATTAAAAGTGAGTTTGGGGAATCATACTAGACAACCTCACTATGAATAAAATTAGATTTATAGATGTTTGAATGTATGTATACATGCCTCTCTTGATAGAGCTTAGGTTAGAGATCTTGCTCATTGAAATTCATTAGATAATAAAGTTTAAAAACTTCTCAAATAAGTGCAAAGACTACCCCATATGTAAGAATATCACTAAGAAATATTCAAACTTGCAAACCCATACATGATGTGTAGAAAGAATTAAAAAACCTTTTCTAGTAACTATGGAATATTGCTTTATCATTTCTCATTCCCCTTGTCCCATAATTCTATGTCATCCTCATCAATCCCTACACCCACCTCCTAAAGTAGCATTCTTTCCCCTAAAAAACAAGCCAAAGATAACACCATTATAATATTTTTCTACTTCACATTATTCCTCTATTCTTCATACTTGCCCCTAGCTAGCCATCACCCCCCCTTAACTTACAATCCCTCATCGCTCCCTATAATGTCCTAATTCTCATGGAGCTTAAGGCTAAAGATCATAGCAAAAATTATGATAAATCAAATCATGATAACTTTAATAGTTTGTTGCACTTCACTTGTGCTTCAGCTATCATTGGTCCTTTTTCTTGTCCACATGTGACAAAGTCCACTCTTGGTCATTTTTAGCCATTACCAATGGGATTCTTACATAATAAAAGGCATTTCCTCCATGAAGACGCTAGCACAAATGGGCTACTACAAGTTCTATCTTTAGCAAGATCTAATTGTTGGCATCATACAATACCAAATATTGTGATTTTTGAATCATGGAAGGTCAAAGATCTTAATGTCTCATAGTACCTATACAAAATGCTCACATTTATCTTTGCCAACCAAACATGCTCACATTTTCCTTTTCTAAAAAAAATTACATTATGTGGATTTAAGAAACAAAGTAAAAAACTCTAACTGTTACCCTCCCTCATAACTAGTTACTTCCCATCCCCTTCGTGAGGTAAGATTCCTTAGGTCTCACCCTATGATAGTGTTAATACATCCAGAGTTTGGACCTCCATCTAAGCTACATCTACCTCTCCTCCCTATGATAGTGGATTAAGATAATAAATGTACACATGCCATCTTTAGATGCAGTACATGTACTCTTCACGGTAGCACTTGTTAAGTATGTTGGCTAGAACTTTTAACTAATTATAATTAGAGACTTCAATGTTATCTATCATCTTTATGAATGAACATCTAATAATTTCTCCAACGTTAAGAAGTGCTTACTTGAGCAAGTATAATAACTCACTAGGACTTTGAACCTTCTACTTCTTGGAGGTTCCTTTACTTGAATACATCCATTGACCAAATTAGTTGAACATGCATCATGAATTAATAGGTGTTGGATCTCTCCATACCTAATATCTATCCTATACTCTACTCTTAAATGTGGATCATGGAGCTTTTCTTATAATTGTTTCCTCATCCTTCACTTTTCACCTTCTATCCTATTTTCTAGTTTAGATTCAAAAAATGTTTGGCTATCCATGTCTTTTACCCAAGAGCTAATTATTAATTGAAGGAAAAATAAAACTACAACTAAGAAATTCCTTCAAGAATGATTGAAATTCCTTAAAATCATTCTTTAAACCAAATTTTAATACCTTTTTACTACCCTAACTCATACCCTCTCATAAATTCACGATCAACTAAATGCTATAAGCAATCTTAACCCCCTAAACCCAAAGCACTATCATCTCTTAAGTTCAGTTGATTAACATTTTTACTATGATAGAAAATTATTGGAAGCAATGATCTAGGATCACCTAGTTAAATGTAACAGACTAAAATATTGAATTTTTCACCAATAAGTCACATGTAGGTATTTAAAGCACTAGTGTCTTTTCTTAACAAATATGATATTCAATAGAAAATCCCCTTAGCAAAATAATTCTTTCAATGACTATTTCACATCATCCCTAGAAACCTCTCTATCATCCCATACCTTCTCTATAATCATCAAAATTTGTTTATCACCCATCATTTCTCATACTTCCTATCCCATATGGAGCTTCACCTTGTCATCCAAGAAGTGGCTTAAATTAAAGTCACTAAGCTTGATGGGTGAAGTAGCATGCTTGTCTAGCTTCTTTGGCCACATGTTGACCTTACTCTCACCCACACAATTACTAACATCTTAGAGTTGTATGTGTTTCCTAAGTCCTATAGATTCACCCCTCTTATTCTGATCTCAAAGAAGGACTCAATGAAATTTCCTAAATACAATTATCTCATCATTCTCTACTTGGTTCTATATAAGTTCTATGTTAAAGTTCTTATCAACTTCATGTGCTTATTACTTAGACCATAAATCACACTCAAATAGGATTCATTCAAGATAAACATATTAAAAATAACATTATTACCATGCGTGATAGCATTCATTGAATAAATACAATAGGAATCCCAATGATCATAGTAATGAACAATCTTACTAAATTCTATAGTAGTGTTTCTTAGGACATTCCTACTACCACAATGTAGTCTTTACTCTTCAATGACTAGTTGCTTTATAGAATTAGGTATATTCTCTTTACCACTTAATATGCAATACAAGTTCAATCTATACAATCTTATTGGTTTGATCTTGAATGAGGTCTCAAATAGGAGGACCTTTTATCGCCCTACCTATACCTATTTACAATCATCTTTATGCTTTTGGATGATTATCTCTCTGATGAGAAACTCATGAATTTTCTTTCTTCATTGGGATACATCCAAAGTGACAATAGTATGATTGTCACACATGCCTTTGTCATTAAAGCTCAAAATATTAAGTCTAGCCCTGATTTCCTTACCAATATGTATGGGCTCTAAGTCATTTGAGAAAATATACATTTTATAATGTTGGATTCCCTACTCATCTAAATCACATTGTATGTCTTCTTTGAGGCAATTTTAAGCACTTCCAAAACATTTATTTTAGCACATTTATTCTCTAACTAACCTTTCACACTAGGATTATATCTACAACAAGATTTAGAAATGTCTTAACAAGAAAAATGATCTTTGCATGCATGAAAAATAAAAAATTTACTAATGAGCAATAGAGATACACCTACGTCCAACCATACAAATCACAAAGTGTTCATGCATGATCTGGTTGTGCAAACTCTATAGTTTCCAATGCACTAGTCTTCTAGGAAGTGAACCTTGCCCTAAGGTCATTCGTTGTCTTCTCAATTACACTTGTGATGCACATGGTATGGTTAAGTGTAACTAAGGCATATGATTTTTATCATTTTATGTTTTATGTTCTTTGGTGCTTAGATTAGAAAGATAAAGTATTTTTACAACTAATTTCGTTTATAACTAATTAACTATTCTCTTACTAGTCCTAACATAAGCATCTAATCCCACTTTTGTACATGTCTTGAACCCACGTATCCACTACTAGGTTACCAAGCGCTACGCTACTAGGTGCACTAAGCAATAACGTTGTTGGGATTACCAAGCGAATACTTGTTTATGCTCGAAGCAATCATACTTATGTATTTAACTTATTTAGCTTATCTTGCTTAATTACTTAATTAGTTTAATTACTGATCAGACGCGATTCACGTAAGCTGTGATATCGCAGCCATTGCAATATCGCATACGCGATATCGTGTCGTACACGATATCGTGGTTCGTCACCATATCTATAAATAAGAGGCAACTCTCCCTTGTTTATCCATCATGGGCTAGAACTAGGAAAACTCTAGAAGATTGATCACTCTAGAGATAGAATATTTTCCATGTGCCAGTAGTAGGAGTCCTAAAGTAAACAGATCTTTGTTCAAGCAACATTGTACCTGAACACAAGTTGTGTACAGCAATAAAGATGAACTTCCTAGATAAACCTTGCAGTGCATGGAATAGGATTTTATTTATTGCTTTCTCTCTCACCCTTAAACTCCTAGAATGCGAAATGAGTACGACTTGATTATGAGCATCTAAGTGTGACTACTTGGTAACCTAGTGGTGTATCCAGGATCTGTGCTTGGTAATCCCAGTGGTAGTCGTGCACGAAGGATGTGTATGGTTAGTCAAGGAATTGCCTTCTCATCGCACTTAGGCTAGATTAGATTTTCTCAACCCTTTCCTCCTAGTTAAGTGTCTCAGTACGACCACTTCGAGCACGTGCATTATGTGTGGTGATCCCAGTAACGATTAGCGTTTGGTAGCCACAATTGCATCGGTTCAGGGTGTGTACAGTAAGTGGGAATGGATACTGACGCTAGGTTAATTTAGACTTAGTTCATTAATTAGAGTTAGTACTTAGTTTCTCAACCCTTCACCTTGTTAGCATAGGAGACAAAAACATAAAAAGCCATAAAAATCATATACCTCAAACTTACTTAACCATACACTGTGACAACTACAAGTAAGTCTGGGAAGACAACGAATGATTAACCCTAGGTGTTCAATGGGGCGTGTAGGCACTTAGTCTGTAGAGTTTGACTAGATCATGCATGCTACGCTTGTATTCGTATGGTTGAGTGTCGGGGTACCTCGCCACTCATCATTGGCACCATTGCCAGGGACTAAGTGTTTGTGCGCTGAATAGAACATAGGATATCACTCACATCGTCGGGAGCCTAAACGAACCTTCGAGTTAATTAAAAGAAAAAATTATATAATAGTAGTTAGCACACTGATTGATAACAATGCCTTCTTCTCACAAGAGCACATCACCTAGGGATAATACAAAAGACAGTCGATAATCAAAAACACATAACCTAAATCAGCCAAGTCCTAAACAATACAAGATCATTTATACTCATCCCGATGAGTATATTCCAAACTTTACCTTTATCCTCCATCAAGACGAACAGCTACAATGGAGAGATTTGCAAGGTAACATTGTGTTACCCCCAGATCGATCAGTCTCTAGCATGCTTTTCCGTGCTTTGGCACAAATTGGCATGACCGAATTGTATGCTGAATACATTGTGGAAGACTTTGACATGAGGGATTATCATCCCACAAATGCACAATGTATGAGGGACTTAAGGCAGGAGAGCCAACATACATTGATGAAGGGTAAAGGTCTGCATGTCCTTAGCGAAATAGGAGATGAGGAACCCATTATCACGGGTTCTCTAACAAATGATGTTCCCCCTCCTAACGATGGTGAGGAGGTTGGGTATTAGAACCTACAATCAATAATACATCACACTGGTTCTGATCCCCTTGAATGCCAACTATTCACAAAGGGAACAACAACTCATGCTAAGGATGAACACTTAGATCGTCACCATGATCAGGGTCGTAGCAGCCGAAGAGAAGGCAAGAAACATTGTCATGGCGATGGTTCCCCTTCTTCTTCTCCTTCATCTCATCACCCACCCTCTCCTTCCACATCTGGGCACAGCCATCATGAACACAACGGAGAGGATAAAAGTAAGAAAAATGAGAGACCTCGACAGGAAAGTCAAGAGAGAGGACAAGGGCAAGGATGTAGGGAAAGTAGGGAACAACGCAGACATCATAGGCGTCATGAAACAGATGATCATGACGAGCCCCTACTTGCAACCTGAAGTATGCTTGACATAATGGAGGCAATAAGAATTCCAACAAGGCATTTAAAAGATAGTCGGATCAAGTGTTTAGACATGAACAATATCCCACGTTTTGAAGGGGGATACAACTCAAATCCGCAACATCATTTATAGGCATTCCATGATGCCTGTGCCTTGCAAAACATTGAGAATGAGTAGAAAAAGATTAAGTTGTTTCCCAGGACACTCATTAAAGAAGCAGAGAGTTGGTACCGGTCCTTAGAATCAGAAACCATTAGGAGGTGGAGTACGATGCTAGAACTCTTCAAAGATAAATATCAAACGTACTCCAGAGTGTCCAATTTGCATAAGCAGATCCAAGGATGGAAGCAAGGTATTCATGAACCCTTGGATGCTGCCATGGCCCACTACTACACATTGTTACATCATTTCCCGGGCCATGGTTACGCTCAGTGGGATCAACTTTGTCACATCGTGGATGGGCTAAGGCATGAGACTAGGAGAACCCTTGGGACTTATGCCCAAGGGAGACTATCACAACTCAGAGCCCATGAAGTACATCGCTTGTTGGAACAAGTAGCAAACGAAGAAGGTGAACTATGAAAAAGGGAAAGTGCAGAAGAATACAACCGCAATCCCTCCCTTCGAAAGAAGGAAGTGAAATTTTGTAATGAGGAGGATGAGTCATCACTCGAAGAGTTGGTGAACTAGAAAACCTTGCCGATTCAAAAATTAGCAACAGAAGTATCGGCTAAGATGGACCAATTGTGGGATTCCTTAGAATCTAGACTTGAAAGTGTCTTGAAAATCGTAGAGGAGTCTAAGGAGGAACAAAGTAGTGACAAAGATAAGACAAAGCGAAGAGATTCACGTCCTACACATAACAAGGGTAAGGGGAAAATTATTATCTTTGATA
>MNCI01019999.1:2237-15591 GCA_015680685.1 Gnetum montanum
CCATAGATTACAATGTTAAAGAAATAAATGCAGTAAAAGATTATTTACATAACTATGTCTAGTTGATAGTTTGATGGTCTCGATGATGTTCATTTGCTGATTTATTTAGTAGAATAAAAAAATATTCTAATAATTCCCCACTTTCAAGGGTGTTGTTACTAGCATTGCGGAAGGAAAAAACAACACATATTAATAGCATTGCTAGTATTTCAAAATTCAAACCAATACAAATCTAAACAAAATAGTTAAAACATTAATTATTTAGACAAATAAGACAATTTTGGTAACTCACATCAGGGTTAATATCTATGAATAAAATTAAATTATTAACTAGTTTAGCTATACATCTATTATTCACCAAGAGAATATTTTTCGTTTTCAAATCAACAAAATTCTAAAATTGATTTACTCATAATTGATTTTCATGGTGAAGATAACAATTAAAACTAGTGTTAAATAATTCTTGCAATGGCAATGGTTGAGCTAATATAATTCATGATAATCATTTATTTTCCATGATAAAGTCCACCCAATACATACCCATAATAGTTTCCAAAAAATAATTCATCTCAAAGGTTAGGGATATAGTTGGCCTATTCTCCAAACTAATTCCAATGAAAAATTTTGTTGACATTAAATACGATGACTAGCCTATCGACCAAAGGAAACTAAATAAAAAAATTAGTAAATCTTGTCGGGTGCGTTATGCACCCATTATGTAATTTTCAAACAGGGTCGCATAGGAAGAAATAAGAGTGAACTTGTTATGATCCTATAGATTTCCAAACTTAAAACCAATTATTAAAAAATTGGAGAAATTCTTGAGTTTAGAAATGACTGGAAAGGACTCAACGTTTTGGATCACTCAGCAAAAAAATTGGACACATCTTTAAAATACATTAAAATATATAGTTATAATTTTAAACATTTTAATACTTGATTAAATGTTTCTGATTTTACTAAAGTCTTTTTTCTTCTTATTCCTTGTAAAAGTAGTAAAAGTCAGACTTTCCAATCTATTAACAAGCCTTAAAACCTACAACACAAGCTGCAGTACAATTGTAATTAAATATCATAATTTGCAATCTTAATAGCTAAGTCCAACAAAATAGATATGATTTGTAAAATGGCTTTAACAAGTTCATAAGATATTTTAGCAAATTGGTAAGCTAGAACAATATATTTCCAGGTTGGTGTCAAATTATATTAAGGTTGTTTTCTTTCTTTTTTCATTTGTTTTTTTTTTCAACTGTATATTTGAATTCTTCTTTGGTTTATGCTATTAATGGCCAAAAATCAGAAAACATTGGAAAGGTTTGAAAAGCCATTTGGCCATTAAATGCCATGTAAAAAAATCATTGCTTAAAAGAATAAATAGAGCCAAGGATTATTTATATAACTACATCTGCTTTACAGTTTGATGGACTCGATGTTGTTGGCTATGTTGCCAGAAATGCAATAGATTCATAACATTTCGTGTTTTTCGTTGCGGAAACGGGATCTCCATTTCAAAACGTTGTTTCCCATGAACAGTAACCGTCACTTAGTGGGCAAAACATTTTTGGATAGACTGAAATGTTTTTGACACGTTTCATTATGTTTCTGACAGGTTTCATTTCCTTTGATTTTATTTCTTGAATTTTAGGGTTTCAAGATAGGAAAGGATCTGATGCTTCATTCTCGACAACTGCATCTGTCATGAACTAAATGTAGGTCTGAGTTAAATGCAAATCTGCAACGAATTGAATGTATGAAATCTTGCAATTTCTGCCACTTTTGCATCGCTCTCACAGTAGTTGCTGCTGCTTCTCCATTCCATCCCTGTCCATAACCAGTCAAGTCTGTGTGGTAAGTCTCTGCTTCTGCAACAAGCAGTCCTCCTGCCTCTTCAAAATGGGCTAAACTGTGCATTTAGAGATCATTTTTGTACATTATCTATTCATTGGTCTTTCTCCATTAAGATTCTTTTCTTTGAGTCAGAGTTTCTTATTATAGTAAAGTTCAATAATTGCAATTCATATTTTGTAAAATAGGGTCTCATTTTTAAAGTTCATCTCTTCAAAGCTAATATAATAATCTGGCCTTTGGCCTTTCCCTGTTCCCATTTCAATGGGGGCAGCAACTCCTTCTATTCATATATTTAATCTCAAATCTTGCCTTATGCTTATTTATCTATATGAAAAAGTAGTAGAGTTCTGCACTATTTGTCATTTTTGAGGATTTTTTTTGATTATTAACATGCAGTGGTGAATTTGTGTTTATTATTGGTCACCACTCTTTGACTGGGGATTTTATTTGATTATTAACATGCAGTAGTAAATTTGCGTGGTATTTAGAATGTTTTTCACTACTCTTTTTGCTGCCAAAGATATTGGTATTAAACAATAAAANCTCTCTGCAAACTCTGATCTATGTCGTCATTTAATATTCTAGAAATAAATCCTAAGAAAAACATGAGACTAAAATTGAATTTTCTCGATTATCTCTATATGTAGATGGTGGGTTCAATTCATTAGAATCCAGTTTAGGCCCATTCTTTTACATAATTAATTTTTTTGTATCTCTATGTAAACTATTAAAGAATGAACATATGAATGTCCTATCAAAGTCACAAAACTTCCCAACAAGCTATGCTTATAAGAAAGAGATGCAAGAACTTATGAATGTCCTACGACAATCACAAAACTTTCTAACAAGCTACATTCATAAATAAGACTGTAAGAGATGCAAGAAATTCTGTAGACTAAATTTGCAATGACACAAAGCAAATACTGATATACCATACCTGCAATGGGGTTCCAGTCACAAGTAGCCACCTTTGGCACCACTACCTTCAATGATATTGGTATTTAAACAAGTTTTTGCCACTATTAGTATTTGAACAAGTTTTTGCCACTACCTTTTTTTCACTGTCAAGTTCCAGCATATTGATTACCTCTCCCACTGTGGCTCCATACCCACTGTTGTGGTTGAAAACATAAAATGAGAACAACAAAAAATTAATTTATCTTCTTTGGAAAATCATAAGATAATTATCATGCATATTGTTCTTGCCTTTGATTGAGGACACTTTTTTGTTGCACTACGCGGGTTTACCTATTTTAGGATCAAAATCATTTCATTTACTCTACTGCCAATAACTTGCAAATCATTTCAATTATAGTATCAACTACAATGGTTAATGGTTAGTGTTAAGAGAAAAGAAATAGTGTTATGGTTAATGGTTAGTGTTAAGAGAAAAGAAATAGTGTTATGGTTAATGGTTAGTTGTAGAAGAAATTTTTTTAAACTATAAAAATTTTAAGTAAAAAAGTAATTAAAAAATAAAGAAACCGTTATTTCATGTATAACTGTTAGTTTTAGGATAAATAAAATACTTTTTTAAAAAATAAAATTAAAAAATAAACAATAAAAAAATAATAAGGGTAAGGTAAAAAAGACAAAGACCAACAAGAAACAATAGCATAGTGATAGTTTATCACTATTTTTACAACATTGTTCAATTCTTTCCTATGATCCCTGGTTAGCACTTTCCCCTATTACAGTTGCCAACTTTCTATTATTGAGAATATTTTCTTCAAGTGAAAATAAGAGAACATAGGAAAACCCAAAAAACTTAAAAATTGGAACTAAACAAGGACATTAAGAAGTAATGAGCACACTCACCAAATTATCCATAGATTTTTGGTATAGACTTCTTTGCCATCTTTGAGGATTTTATTTGATTGTTAACATGTAGTGGTGAATCTGCGTTTATTAATTGGTTTAAGAAAGTGGTATTTAAAATTAAAGATTTTTTTGAATTGGACTTGGAATAATCTTTATTTTTTTTTATCTTTTGGATGGAATTCTATTATACATTGTCTATCAAAGAACATGATTATAACAGTCATTTTTAAAATACGTTTTTGTTTTATGGTTTGTTTTAATCTTCTTTGTAAATAACATTCTGAATCTTTATAATAGGTGTATAGGATCAATGTCATCTGAAGAAGATTTGCTTTCTGAATAGCAAGAAGAGCATGGAGAAAAATTAGAATATTAATTACTAAAAGTGGATTTTCAGAAAAAGCTATAGACTATAGTAAATGTTAAAGGAAAATATTCAGGAGGCAAGTATAGTAGTTCACTTGCTACTATAGACTATAGTGCTAGATATCACTTGCTTGGAATTCAGAAAAAAGAGCAAATTTTGGTGTGTAAATGAATACCAAAATCTGAAAAAGAAGATCTCATTAAGCAATTGAAGCATTTTGATGCCATGTCCACCATCAAGAGTACAGATACACATACAAATGTGAGTAATTCAATGTCAAATACTAATTTAGAGAAAATGTTTGATTCTTCAAATAAAAAGAAATGTGGATGCAACTATAGCAAGACTTTTCTATGCATGTGGCATGCCTTTTAACATTACTAGGTCTCCTTATTTTAAACAAGCCATACAAATGATAAATTCTGCTTCAAAAAAGTATGTGCCACCATGTTATGGAAAAATTAGAACACTTTTAATTGAAGAAAAAGCTAGAGTTGAAGTAAATTTAAGAAGCATAAAAGATAGTTGGTCTATTACATGTGTTTCTATTTTATCAGATAGGTGGATAGATATTACCAAAAAACCATTTATTAATATCCTTGCATCATTTCCAAAAGGTGTTATTTTTATCAAGTTACATGACACTTCAGGAAATGTTAAAAATGTAGTTTATTTAATGGGATATTTCGTGAGGCTATAAATACAATAGGAAGAGATAATATTGTGCAAATTATCACAAATAATGTGTCAAATAATGTTTTGGGAGGAGAGATGATAGAGGATGAATATTCAAATATCTTTTGAACTCCTTGTGCAATACATTTCTTGAATCTGTTATTAAAAGATATTCATGTTGGTGTTAACTAGATATCTGAAGTTGTAGCAAATGGTAAAAAAATTCAAAAATTTATCACTAATTATTTATTGTCACAAGCCATCTACAGAAAGTACTCTTCTTTACAGTTATTAAACTATGCAAAAACTAGCTTTTCCTCACAATTTGTTATCATTGAACATCTTTAAAGTGAAATAGTCTCTTTGGGAAATGGTAATTTCAATAGAGTGGGAAAGGTAGAAAAATTCATCAACTATTAATTAAATTTTATGTAAAGAAATTGTTGATCTTATTGTTAGAGGTAGGGAAAAATTATTTTGGAAACAAGTTGAAGTTGCTTTAAAATTTTTTTGTCCCATCTATGAGGTTTTGAGACTTTGCGATAGTAATTCTTCATCCATGGGAGAAATTTTAAAAAAATGGATCAAATGAGAGAATCATTGTTTCAGATTTTACAATATGATTCATTTTCTTTTGATCGGCATATAAAGGATTTAATATGGGAATGTAGTGAAAAGATATGGAGGATGATTCATTCTCCCCTTCATTCTATTGGGTTTCTTCTTAATCCAAAATGGTTTCATAAAAAGCCATGGATAGATGAGGAAGTTAAGAAAGATTGTAAAACTTATATTCATCAATATTTTTCAAGTAGAGAAGATTGTGTAAAGATAGAGAAAGAATATGGCATTTATATCAAATCAGAGGGAGATTTTGCACATCATGATTGTGCATATGATCGTGAAACATTAGATGCTTTTACATTTTGGAATTAGTATGGAACTCAAACTCCATTACTGAAGGAGGTAGCAATTCGTGTTTTATATCAATTAAGTTTTCTCTTTTCAATTTTACTTGAAAGATATTTATAAACATTTTTTTGTGAACTAAATATTTAATGACATTAATCTTTTCTTTATTCATGTTTGCTGCCTCTCTTTAATTTTTGATGTTTCCTTTATTTGAGTTAAAATAGCATATTTCTATCTTATTTTTAATAACGGTTTTTTCACTCTTATTGATTATGAAAGAAGATAATCAAAATCCTCATGCTTATGTAACAAAGATTTTTTAGCAGAGTCTTCTTATTAAGTTTTCAATTTAATTCTTTTTTGTATTATAGGTTTCCAGTGCATTAGCATGTGAAAGAAATTGGAGTGAATATGCATTTATTCACTAAACAAAACGCAACAGACTAGGCACTACAAAGGTTGAAGATTTAGTTTTTGTTTATTAAATATTAGGTTATTATCTCAATCTTCTCAAGATTACAAAATGGGTCCTCATCGAATGTGAGATTATGGAGGATCTATGGATGATGAAGATAATGAACTTCCTATGGAAGTTCTAGATTCTAATTATGAAAACATGTTTAATTATGAAAATATGTTTGATGGTAAAACTAAAAAATTTATGAAAAATAATAGTAACAATATGGTATAAACAATATTAAGTATGTTACAAGTTTAACATGCTAATATATTGGAATTAATATGTTATGTACTCATTTAAAAAATTTTATTTATCAATGACCAAAATTGTTCTCAATATATATTTTTGTTTTTTTGACTATTTTTTTTCCAAAAATATTTATTTTTTAAATAAATTATTTCACAACTTCTATCTATGTTTATTGATGGGTAATTGTTCTTAGATACCAATAAATAAAAATATTGTAAATTTTTATATATAAAAATCATTGTATTGTACTGCATTTTAAATTGTTGTTATATGAACAAAGAAATATACACATAATTTTATTAAAATATAAAAATTCGTAAAGTTACTAATTGATTCTATATTTAAAGCTAGTTTCTTTTTTGCAACTGACTATTTGCCGTTTCTATTACATGGTCGTTCCCTTCATGTTGCCCCGTCTCCATTTCCAATAACTACTTGTTGGCTTATTTATCTAGTAACAGAGTAAAGATACCCAGCCATAAAGCTTAGAGAGGCATGGACAAAGTCAGAGCAGCTACATGGTGTCAACAGGGGTGTTGCCATGGTGGTTGACCATAAGTGAGTTGAAGGGACGTTGATCGTGATAGTCTACATTATCACCACGGGAGACTGCCAAAATATCACAGTATCGTAGGTAGAACTCAATGCGGTCATCCTATCAATCATTAAACCTGATTCCACACTGGAAGCTGCCATTGATGATGTTGGTGGTGAGCCCATAGCCTAGAAACCATTTGGCTACTGCATCATTAGCCGTAGGAGTCCAGTCGCTAATGATAACGTCATGGCAAGATGGCTTCGAACATTGCAGAGTCATCCAGAAGGAGATGATCATCTTGAATGACACAACGGGGTCTGTGGAAACCAGGTTAGGATTGCTAACCAGGTCCAGACCCAGAGCTTTACCATCAAGTGTAGTTGTAGTTCCATGATAGCTCTTAGTACTTCTGACCCTCCACACGCTGATATCTAATTGCATTATAGTAATCAAGGCTAGTGTATGGGTTGACCTACACATTCGACCAGCCACTTGAACACATGAAACAAATGCTCTCAAAACATATATTGGTTTACAGATTTACACATGCTAATAGAAGCTCACTAAATATAATAGTAACAGATAGCAAGGGTGCAAGTTAGAGAATGAAAATACATATAGGTAGTGGTGGTTTTGTGGGTAGTCTGGCCAAAAAAGGTAGCGAGCTCCCTCTATCTGGTTTCAATGTCTCCCCGTGTGCCCAATTTCGGGAAGTATTTGATAGCTTTGATGAAGGTAGAGTAATTGTAGAATCCGCTGGTAGGGCATGCTAGGTCGTTGCAGAGAACAACATTATGTTGAACGCCTCCTCCATGATGATATGGGAGACTCCGTACTCCCCTTCAGAAACCACCACAGTTACCACCATGGCTAGAGCCAAACCAACAACTACAATATGCATCATTATAGGTCACTGCACCTTCTTGGCACTGCCATTCTTTGCCATCCTTAAGAAGATCAACTAGCAACTGTAATCCACACCATTGTAGGCCACTGCACCTTTTTGGCACTGCCATTCTTTGACATCCTTAAGAAGATCAAAATGTATTCGTATGTTTGTTCATAGAGTTCCACTCAATCTCTATCTCTATTTATAGGCATTGAATTGGAGTGCAGTGTTTAGGGATGTGACACAATAGGTGTCGCCCATGTCGTGGATAATGTGATTCATCGCATCTGGGAAGAGTGCGAATGTGACGGGAATCTGGTGTGAATTTGACGGGAATCTGGTCCAATCATAAACAGAGAGAAGGGTAGTTTCAAAAAGCAGATTATTTCCTTTTGTGAAAATGGTAGATTGTTTTGATGTAGAGACAATATTGCACTAACACACCTCCCAAATGGTGCTGGAAGAATGCGAAGATTTTGTTAGGCTGCATGGTCATTTGTCCTACGCGTTAATGCAATATTTACCTATGCAACAAACAAAAGTTGGTCTTAGTGATCCAAAGGTACCTAGTAAAAAGATAACACTTATGTTTAGGACATCACTATCGCATCTTCTACCTATTGTATAGATAAACGTTCTTCTACTAACACAAAGTTTCCATATCATTAAAAAATCACCCTATCTTAAACATTAACTATGATAAAACAAACTAAGCATGCTTCGTCCATGTCGTGAAGAACGTAATCCTGCACCGCCGCTAACATGTTGCTAACATTGCAAATTTTATTTAGGCTTCCAAAGGGCAAATGTCCCATTATCCTGTTTACAGCAAAAAGTTGGTGCATAATGATAAACTCACTATGCACTGGAGATTCACGATTCCCAAGAAAATCTCACTAATCGTTCACGGTGGATTCGGGGACGCATATAAAAGCGTGTAAAATCCACATTGGGTACATAAATTATAATTTTTCATTCGATTTTAAAATCTAAAGCAGAACATTCATTGTTGATTCAAATCTTACCCATTTTCAGCTGCAAATTACGTCCAATCTTACCTGTTTCCTGCAAATTGCATCCGCGTCCAATACCTTTTATTGTATTGACAGACGCTCCTCCTATTCCTCCATTGATAGAGATTTGGATGCTTCCACAGACTCTCCAAATGCCTTATTTCTCTCTTTCAGCAGTAAAATTCTTTGCCTTAGCTTCAATGTTTCATTTTGTAGGTAGTGATGAAGGAGGAGATGAGCATTTCTCCTGATGAAGGGGGTCTCGTTTGCCTAGTCTGATTTGGGTGACTGGGTAGGAGACTTGCCTTTGGAATTACCTATTGATGTGGCCTTACAGAATGCACTGCACATCTATCATTCTATACTTTTCATCTTTTCAACTCATCGTCTTTCTTTCCTAGGAAAATTGATTGTTTCCCTCCAGCGAATCTGGACAAACTATCTCCTTGCTTGTCAAGCCTACATAGGCATGCATTGGAAGTGGTTCTCTTTGATCCTTAATTCTAGTTTTTGTTCTTAAAAAATTTGGATGATATTTCTTACATTCTTTAAATGCCAGCACTACATGCCTTAGCTTTGTAAGCTTAGTGCACCGGCAACAAAGAAATATATACATAATTTTATTAAAATATAAAAATTCATAAAGTTACTAATTGATTCTATATTTAAAGCTAGTTTCTTTTTCGCAACTGACTATTTGCCGTTTCCATTGTGTGGCCGTTGCCTTTATGTTGCCTTGTTTCCATTTCCAATAACTACTTGTTGGCTTATTTATCTAGTAACAGAGTAAAGATACCCAGCCATAAAGCTTAGAGAGGCATGGACAAAGTCAGAGCAGCTACATGGTGCCAACAGGGGTGTTGCCATGGTGGTTGACCATAAGTGAGTTGAAGGGACATTGATCGTGATAGTCTACATTATCACTGAGGGAGACAGCGAAAATATCACAGTATCATAGGTAGAACTCAATGCGGTCATCCTATCAATCGTTAAACCTGATTCCGCACTGGAAGCTGCCATTGATGATGTTGGTGGTGAGGTCATAGCCTAGAAACCATTTGGCTGCTACATCGTTAGCCGTAGGAGTCCAGTCGCTAATGATAACGTCATGGCAAGATGGCTTCGAACATTGCAGAGTCATCCAGAAGCAGATGATCGTCTTGAACGACACAACGGGGTCTATGGCAACCAGGTTAGGATTGCTAAGTAGGTCGAGACCCAGAGCTTTACCAGCGAGTGCAGTTGTAGTTCCATGATAGCTCTTAGTACTTCTGACCCTCCACACGCTAATATCTCATTGTGTTACAGTAATCGAGGCCAGTGTATGGGTTGACCTACACATCCGACCAGTCACTTGCACACAATAAAAAAATGCTCTCAAAACATATATTGGTTTATGGATTTACACATGCTAATAGAAGCTCGCTAAATATAACAGTAATAGATAGCAAGTGTGCAAGTTAGAGAATGAAAATACATACAGGTAGTGGTGGTTTGGTGGGTAGTCTGGCCAAAAAAGGCAGCGAGCTCCCTCTATCTGGTTTCAATGTCTCCCCGTGTGCCCAATTTCGGGAAGTATTTGATAGCTTCGATGAAGGTAGAGTAATTGTAGAAGCTGCTGGTAGGGCATGCTAGGTCGTTGCGGAGGACAACATTATGTTGAACGCCTCCTCCATGATGATATGGGAGACTCCGTACTCCCCATCAGAAACCACCATAGTTACCACCATGGCTAGAGCCAAACCAACAACTACAATCTGCACCATTACAGGCCACTGCACCTTCTTGGCACTGTCATTCTTTGCCATCCATAAGAAGATCAACTAGCAACTGCAATCCACACCATTGTAGGGCACTGCACCTTTTTGGCACTGCCATTCTTTGCCATCCTTAAGAAGATCAAAATGTATTGGTATTTTTGTTCATGGAGTTCCACTCAATCTCTATCTCTATTTATAGGCATTGAATTGGAGTGCAGTGTTTATGCATGTGACACAACGGGTGTTGCCCATGTCGTGGATAATGTGATTCATCGCATCTGGGAAGAGTGCGATTTTGATGGGAATCTGGTCCAATCATAAACAGAGAGAAGGGTACTTTCAAAAAGCAGATTATTTATTTTTGTGAAAATGGTAGATTGTTTTGATGTAGAGACAATCTTGCACTAACACACCTCCCAAAAGGTGCTGGAAGCATGCGAAGATTTTGTTAGGCTACATGATCATTTGTCATGTGCCTTAATGCAATATTTACCTATGCAGCAAACAAAAGTTGGTCTTAGTGATCCAAAGGTACCTAGTAAAAAGATAACACTTATGTTTAGGACATCACTATCGCATCTTCTACCTATTGTATAGATAAACGTTCTTCTACTAACACAAAGTTTCCATATCATTAAAAAATCACCCTATCTTAAATATTAACTATGATAAAACAAAATAAGCATGCTTCATCCATGTCGTGAAGAACGTAATCCTGCACCGCCACTAACATGTTGCTAACATTGAAAATTTTATTTAGCCTTCCAAAGGGAAAACTTCCCATTATCCTATTTACAACAAAAAGTTGGTGCACAATGATAAACTCACTATGCGTCGAAGATTCACGATTCCCAAGAAAATCTCACTAATCGTTCACGGTGGATTCGGGCACACATATAAAAGCGTGTAAAATCCACATTGGGTACGTAAATTATAATTTTTCATTTGATTTTCAACTTTCAACCAGAACATTCATTGTTGATTCAAATCTTACCCATTTTCAGCTGCAAATTACGTCCAATCTTACCTGTTTCCTACAAATTTCATCCACGTCCAATACCTTTTATTGTATTGATAGATGCTCCTCCTATTCCTCCATTGATAGTGATTTGGATGCTTCCACAGACTCTCCAAATGCCTTATTTCTCTCTTTCAGCAGTAAAATTCTTTGCCTTAGCTTCAATTTTTCATTTTGTAGGTAGTGATGAAGGAGGAGATGAGCATTTCTCCTGATGAAGGGGGTCTCGTTTGCCCAGTCTAATTTGGGTGACTGGGTAGGAGACTTGCCTTTGGAATTACCTATTGATGTGGCCTTACAGAATGCACTGCACATCTATCATTCTATACTTTTCATCTTTTCAACTCATCGTCTTTCTTTCCTAGGAAAATTGATTGTTTCCTTCTAGCGAATCTGGACGAACTATCTCCTTGCTTGCCGAGCCTACATAGGCACGCATTGGAACTGGTTCTCTATGATCCTTAATTCTAGTTTTTGTTCTTAAAAAATTTGGATGATATTTCTTACGTTCTTTAAATGCCAGCACTACATGCCTTAGCTTTGTAAGCTTAGTGCACCGGCAACACAACTTGAATTTTTCTGTTGAACATTCTCTCTTGGTTCAGTAAGAATGCACTCATGTTATTTTCTTCTTCCCTCGTTGCTATAAATATTTTTCTCCATCTCTATCATGATTCGTAAGCACGAAATCTGCTTTTCTTCCCCTTCCGTCTTGCTCTTCCGGTTTGCGTGAGAACATGTTCCTGTCTGATCTTTAGTAGTGGATTTTCATATGAATTGAGTTGCCTATTTTTCTTAGATTTACCTCGTTGATAATCTTTACTTTTCATTTTAGTTTATTTAGATGATTTTAGAGAAAATATTTTTATTTAGTGGATTGGTTTCGTATTTTTATTCATGGGCCATGGCCATCTCATGTTGCGTCTCTGGATTCATGTAACGACTGTGATTCCAGCGAGTCATAAATGCATATAACTTGTGAGGGAAGGGAATCAGTTGGTTACAAAACTATTGTCAGGCCTCTCTCCCTCTGCAAGTGCAAACAGAATAGTATAAGCATACACTTGTTCAAAGTTCAAACAAAATTTCACCACCATATCCTTCCCAAATTTTTCTGGAAGCCCTGGTCAACATCTGCAGTCAAACATGCAAGAGGCATGAACTCGACCCAAAACAACAAATTCGAAAACTCCAAAGACCCACCTCTGAATCTCCTGCTATCCCAACTTTATAAACCAAGCCCATACACCCAAAATGTGTCATAAACTTGCCGAGAGCATTACTAACAGTGCAGAAAAATATAGAGCTGTATGAAAATGGTGGTGGGGAAGAGATTCCTAATGTTAAAGTCTGATAAACTTTATTGGCTTATATGCTTGGTATTAGTTTTCTATGAAAATGTAGCAATATCTTATGTGGCTGGAGTTGATTATCAAGGGTGAGCCTCATGCCCTGCCTAAAACACTCATCCAAATTATAAATAAATAGTCGACCCCGACTTCAAGCCTCTAAAGTCATTTTATTCCCCTTTCTGATTTAATGCATGTTGCAACCTATTGTTTATCT
The DNA here is from genome assembly GCA_015680685.1 of Gnetum montanum. Lineage (NCBI taxonomy): Eukaryota > Viridiplantae > Streptophyta > Gnetopsida > Gnetales > Gnetaceae > Gnetum > Gnetum montanum. Next base: position 15,354 of record MNCI01019999.1, read on the forward strand.
TCTGAAGTTATTTTCTTTCCTTTCTAATTTAATGCATGTTGCAACTTATTGTTTATTCTCTGAAATTATTTTTTTTCCTTCCTGATTTAATGCATGCTGCAACCTATTGTTTATCCTCCTACAATAGGTTGTCTGAAGTACATTTGTTTATGATTTTCAGTTTTTTTTTCTATTTCTTATTCAAATTTAATCTTGTTATTTTTAAATTTATCACTATTTTGTATTTTTAATATTTTTC
>MNCI01020002.1:3547-35079 GCA_015680685.1 Gnetum montanum
TAGGATTGTCTTGAAGATATTGCTTGTTTGAGCCTTGGAAGTTTGAACAATTCGTAGATATTGAATTTGGGATAGCTTTATTGCGAAGTGTTTACTCGTGTCATTTTACCTTGTTTAAATATTTGAGGTCTACACAAATCTACTTTCTTTTCTTTTCTACTTATTTCCATCAAATCTTGCTCTATTTCTAGTTTTCTTGTGGAACTATCTCTTTCTCTGGGGAAAATTAGGAGTAGATTGCAGAGTTGCATTCAAATGTTGTTGCAAAATTTTATTTGTTACAAGTAGGTATTATAAGGACTGCATAGACTAGGCAGTTGAACAAAATAGGAAATTTTCAACAACTCACAGTACTTGACAAAGTTGGCTAAATTTATTTAAAGTAAGTTATTTGTAGTTCACATACAATGCAATCATTACATTTCTCACAACCGCACGCCGTAACAGTACACACACATACTCACATTAACTACTGAGTTTATTTGGAGGTATCTAGGCCTTGGTGTTTCCAGAGACCAGCAGGCACCTAAATCCTGTTCGAGGACACTCGTTGGCGGTCGCATCCCAAACGATCGCCAACACCATCCTTAGTCCAAACCAAAACCAATCACTTTTAGTGACTTTGCATCACCACTCCAAGATTGATCCATCCCCTCAAGACACAAGAGTGCTTCCACAAAAAAATCACCATTCCATAAAGAGAAGAAAAGAGTAGAAAGTGAGAGAGGGCCTTAGTTATAGGGGACCTTTAGGCATGGGTAACATTTTTTTGTAGTCCCATAACTAGTGCTTGTAGCCCATTTATTTGTCTAAGGGCTGTGCTTTGAATTCCCATCATGTATTTTTATTTTATTATGTTTTATTTTTTTTCCCTTTTGGATGGAAACCACATCATGTAAAGACTTTATTCAAGTTCTTGTTATTGGTCAACATGGAATGGTAAGAAGTCTATGAAAACACTCATGCACCTAAGCAAGTAGAAAAGTACAAAGAGAAGTAAGTTCCCTTGAAGTCACATCTTATGCACACATTTGAATCCTTTCCAATTCTGGAAATTATTTATTAAAATTTTATTTAATGAAAGGGACCTCATACTTCCAAAAACAAGGAGAACCATAGAGTTTTTGAATGCATGGATGTCATGGGCTCATTGCCAATTCCATGAAAAAGAAACTATGTCTTAGCCATTGGTACAAAAATTCAAAAATAAAAACTAGACATTAGCAAACAAAACATTAGGCATAAACCACTATTAGTAATAGCTATAGCACCACTATATCCTATTGGCACAAAGTATGTTTATTAACAAAAATTAGAAAATCACACTAAAATAAAGTAAAATATATAAGAAAGTATAAAATACTCAAGAAAGATTTAAATGTACCAATGATCATGTAAAAAATGGTGTAAAATAGGAAAACGTTTTTAAAATCAAAATGGTGTAAAATAAAAAATTTTCAAAAACAAAAATATATAAAAAAAGTAGAAAAGCTAAGGAGCCACATATATGATTAGCACAGATGGCTATCTCCACCATGACTAAGTTGGAAGAAGATCTAAAAAATTTGAGTGTGGTTGCCCATCTGTTGAGGTATTTGTTACATTGGCTTACTTTGGCTCATGGAAAGACTTTATCTATTGGATGCTAATCAATTGCTTTTTTTTTGGGCTTTCAAGTTTGTATATGATCATGACCCCATAAGAAAAGGCTTCATCAATTATATAAGGCCCTTCCCACAACATTTGGAATTTGGTTTTTTAAGGTACAGGTGTTGGATTCCAATAGAGAACCTTATCTCCCAATTGAAATTTTACTTTCCATATTTGAAGATCATGACGTTGTTTGTTGAATGCCTTGTGTACTTTATTCAAAGACAAAGCTACCAATCGAATTTTTTCGAGTACATTGATTTTGATCAGTCTTTCTTTTTATGTAAAACTTAGGTCAAGATCCAAGTCATAAGTTGTTGAGAGTGTATGGATATCAGATTGAATTAGAAGCATTGGAAGTTTTCCATACACTAAATCATAGGGAATTTCCATGTTGAGCAATAAACCTAAAGGGCATCGTTGAGTTTTGTGTTCTAGTCTCTCCTATATTTACTAATAATTTTTGTTAGAATCTTTGTAATCTCCCTATTAGTCACGTTTGCTTGACCATTGGATTAGGGGTGATAGGGTCTTGTTAATTTATGTTCAACCCCCAAGTGTTGCATGAGTTTTTAAAAAGTAGCAGTTGTAAAATGGGTTCTATTGTCAAAAATTAGTGCATGTGGCATCCCAAACCTATTCACAACATTTTGTTGTATAAATTGAGTAGTAGTGGATTATGTACAATCAGTGATGGCTACTAGTTCTATCCATTTAGTATAGTGGTTAATGGTGATGATTATATGGGCCTTTTTGTTGGACTTGGGTGTGACGGGACCTATGAAATCTCTACCCCATATCTCAAAAGGTTATAGTGGTTGAATCCACTATTGAGAACCCTCCATTCATGTTATCATCCCACCATCTCATTGGCAATGCTCACAGGATTGGATAAATTGTTGGGCATCCCTAATGATTGTGGGCCAATAGTATCCTACCATCAGAATTTTATGGTTGTGCATCTCTTAGCATAGTGGCCCACACAAGGATCCTCATGAGAAACCTAGAGAATGTGCAGTTAATCTACATCAAGTGCACACTAGCAAACCAAGCCATTGGTGCACACCTTGTAAAGGTGTCCATTGATTTCCATGAAGTGCTTAGCCCAATGAAGAAATTGTTTTTTTTTCCTATTGTCCAAATCTTGTGGCATCTCCTAAGTAAGAAGATAAGTGAAGATTCCATACCATTTTGGTTTTATGGGCATGTGCTTGTTTATTACACCAGTAAAGAGGAGTTCATTAGGAAACAAATTAGATAGTGGGCTTTCCTCCTCTTTGTTATCCCATTGCAACTGAGACAAGTGATCAGCAAACACATTCTCAATCCCCTTTCAATCTATATTCTTACAAGATAACCAACCACCATATAACATGAGGGCTCAACATTGGCTTGTTCATGAGGAAGCAAATGGCATTGTCATTAGTGTGCATAAACACTTTATATCCAAGCACATAGTGCCTAAACTTTTCCAAAGCAAATACCAATGCCATCAATTCTTTTATTGTGGTGGTGTAATTCAGTTGTGCACCCACAATTCTTTGACTTACTTAGTGGATGTAATATGGATGTTTCTTATCATCCAACTATGTAACCATAGCTTCCAAGGCATAGTTAGATGCATCCATCATGATATAGAATGGTCTGGACCAATCAGGTTCTAGTAGAATTGGAGTCTCTATGAGCCTCTATTTGAGGCTCTAGAATGCATTTTCACATTTCTTCGTCTAGATGAAGGAAGCATATTTTTTTGTTAGCTTAACCAATAGTTTTGTAATCTTAGAGAAATTTTTTATAAATTAACAGTAGTAACCAGTGTGTCCAAGGAATGACCAAACATCTTTGATAGTTTCTATTTAGTGATGATTCCTTGGATGATCCTTATCTTTTCAAGGTCTATCTTGATCCCTTCTAGTGAAATTTAGTGTCCTAATACAATGTCTTCTTAGACCATGAGATAGCTCTTTTGCCAATTGAGATACAAATTTAGTTTCACACAACTGTTTAGTACTTTCTCAAGGTAGTCTAAGGCTTACTTGAAGGTAGCACAATAAGTGGATAAGTCATCCATGAAGACTTCCACTTTGCTACCTATTTGCTATTGAAAGTTACTTAAGACTAGACATTGGAAAGTGGTAGAAGCATTGCATAGACCCAAAGGCATCTTGTGATATGTAAAGATCCCCAAGCAACTTGTTAATGTTGTTTTGGCATGATCTTCTAGAGCAATCTGGATTTAGTTATAGCCACTATAATCGTCCAAAAAATGTAATAGTAATGCCTAGATATGATGTCCAACACCTGATCAATGAATGGTAATGAAAAATGACATTTGAATGTTGCAATGCTTAACAACTTGAAGTCAATACAAATCTATCATTTTTCATCTCTCGTTAGCACTATCATGAGTGGATTGGCCACTCACTATCTACAATGGGGTAGATGAACCCTAGCTTAAGGAGTTGCCCAGTCTCCTCTTTGATGATTTGCTTCAATTCTAGATTCAACTACCATTATGGTTGCCTCCTTGGCTTCATGGATAGATTAGTGTAAATGCAGTGCTAGAATATCCATGGATCAATTCTAGTGAGTTCAAGATATGACCAAGTAAAGGTTGTTGGCCATTTTTTGATCACTTTTAATAGTTTTTCTTTTTTTTTTAGGAGCAAGTTTGGCATTAAGTATGACTAGCTTGCCATTTTTCNAGGAGCAAGTTTGGCATTAAGTATGACCAGCTTGCCATTTTTCAAGAATGTATATTCTAGGCCAACAAGTAGATTTTTCAACTCTAGGGATTCTTGTTTAAAATTCTTAGGGATGTCCAACTCTCCCCAGTTGCTATTAATGTTCTCATCATAAGATAGTTTGTGATGAACTTACTCTAGTTCATCCATGCTTGTGACATAAACACATGTCAAGCTCTCAGTAGGTTCCATGCACATTGTGCTACTATTAGAATTAGTGGTTAGCCATTGGGTGTCCTCTTGTTTTTTGGTTGTTATGTATACACACCTTTGAATATCTACCTCATGTACACATTACTTGCATGTGAAAATAGATGCTCATTTCACAGTCTAGTATTTTTGCATACAATTGCACCTTGTATTGTTGTACACGATGCATGAAAGTCATCTCTTCTTGATCTTTCCAAATGCATTTTCATTAGATATCTCTAGGCAAAGATCTCTAATGTTCATTCTTGCATTAATAGTGCTTAGTCATGCCCTTCCCATAATGTTTGGAAAGTTTCCCTTGCAGTTTTCAACCTTGATTATTAGGAAATTGATAGAGGATAACACCACCCATAGAAAGTGATGATAATGTCTTCGACTAATCCCAATGGAACAATGAAGGACTAGTTTACTAATTCCAACCTAATATTTCTCTTCTTGAGAGGTGGTAGGTTCTAGGTAGTATATATTTCATGAGATATCAAGTTCACACTAGAACCAAAATCAAGAAGAGCTTGACATGATTCATTCCTAGAAATCTATATATAGATAAGGGGAATCTTAGGATTAGCTAATTTCCTAGAACCTGGATCCAATAAGATAAAACATGCATGAGCATAATAGTATGGATTTTATATGACATTTAGTTTGAGGGGACTTGATAGAATGGTTTGTAAAGGATGAGGTAGGAGTAGGGTGACCAACTACCTAATTCTATGAGGGCTTAGTAGGGATACTGGTTTGGAAGAATGGTCATTTACAACTATGAGATTCCAAACCCCTCAGTTGATGAACTCGTTGGAGATTGACAACTATAGTATTATTGCATTACTATAGCTAGGCTGGAAGTTCATCTTGCATGGATAGAGTAGCTGGTATTTGTGTTGAGGGTGGAGAAACTAGTGCAGATATAGGAGGAGGATAAGGATAAAATGTGGAGAATGAGCTTTGTAGTATTCAGGGGGGTGGTAGTGATGTTGGAAAGTAGAAATGTAACTGGAAGAGTCACATGGAGACATGAGTTTCTAAACATAATACCCATATGGATCTGGTTGCTTGTAAGGGTACTACTACCTTGGTGGTAACATCCCCCATCACTGTGGTTGGTGCCACTATTGATATTATTCATATGATTGTAGTGGATTTCCACTTGGATAATATTATTATTGCTAATGGAACTACCTAGGATTGCCTTGAGGATAGAGCAATCTCCTGGGTGTTTGCCTTTTTGCTAGTTGTGGATTTAGAGCATACACCCTAGACTATTGTAACTATGACATGATGGGGAAACATACTTTAGAATTTTCATATTGGTAGATTTCACACCCACCATCATCATCTAATTTAGTTTTTTCAACTTTATCTACTACAACAATCTTTCCCTTACTCCTTTTGTAGGAACATTCAGCTTCTTTCTACCTCTTACAGTTATGATCACTACTCTACTATTGTGATTCTTTAGTGATTTTTAGAGTAGTTTAGAATTTTTATCCAACAAATCCCACATTTTATTCACCTTAGAAAAAATTTTAGACATAAATTTTTGAATTGGTAAGGTCTTTCTATTCACCAACTCATCAAGTGATGATTCCTCCTCACTGTCACAAAATCTAATTTTCCTTTTTTATATGGAAGGATCCCTATTGTATTCCTCTACAATTTCATGTTTCTACAACTCTCCTTCTTCTTTTGCTACTTAATCAATTAGCTTTTGCATATGATGGGCTCTAAGTTCATATAGTCTCCCTTGGTCATAGACCCCAAGAGTTCTTCTCATTTTTTATCTAAGTCCATCTATGATATGGCAAAGTTGTTCCCATTGAGAATAATCATGGCTAGGGCATTAGTGTATGAGAGAATAGTATCTATCCAAAGTGGCATCCTTAGGTTCATGGTTTTCTTCCTTCCATCCATGGATCTGCCTTCTTAGATTAGACACTCAAAAGGACATTTGATAATTATCATTAAATAACTCTAGCATTGTACTCCACTTGTAGATGGATTTTGGCTCCAAGGACTGATACCAACATTCTGCTTCCTTGATGAATGTCTTGGGAAATAGCTTTAATTTCTACCAAATTTTTTCAATATTTTGTAAGGCACAAGCATAGTGATAATCTTGAAGATATATTTGTGGATCAAAGTTATATCCCCCTCAAATCTAGAAATATTATTCATATCAAGTCATCTAATCCGACTATCTTTCATATGTCTAGCTGGAATTTTTATAGCCTCTACAATATTTAACATGCTTTGAGTTGCTATCAAAGGCTTATCATCATCATTATTTTTATGATGTCAATGATGTCCTTTGCTACTCCTTCAATCATGGTGGACCTAGCGATCATCATTATTATCATACTATTCACCTCCATCATGATTATTCTTTCTACAACATTTGTCAAAACTAAAAGAGGAAGAAAAAGATGAAGATGAAGAGGGTAAAGAGGAAGGAAGACTGCCACCACCATGATGTCTACCAACACCTCTTCAGTTGTCATGACAACATTCATTAGTTTTCTTATCCTCTTGATGCTTATTAGAGCCCTTGCCTTGACTCCTATTTCTACCCTAACTTAGATTGTTAATAGTGAAGTGCAAATTTAGGGCCACATCCCCATCACTAGTAACAAGGGATGGAGAATGTTCATGTTGAGAGACCCTATAGGAAGGGTCCTTATTGTCATTTTGGTTAAGCAAGAATAAGGGATTGGTGAAAAGTTTTCCCTTCACAAACTCATGGTTCTTCTCTTGATGTTGATCTCTCTTGCATTATGTTTGAGTGGGATAGCAGTCCTAGTAGCCATAATCATGCACAATGTACTCCTCTTGAATATCTTGGATGTCCAACATCCTAAGAGTTTGAAGCTGCATCATAGGCACAAATTGATTAGGAGGCATTACAATGTTACCTTCCATATCACATCATTGCAATTGTTCATCCTGATGTAGGATGAAGGTGAAATTAAGCACATACTCATCTAGATGAGTATACATAACCTTGCATTCTTGAGGAACTGGCAATTTAGTATCATCATGCCCAAAGAGCATAATTTAGTTTAGTACTCCAATCTTGTCTAAACTTGCTAATGGCTCTTGTTAATATTTCCGTAATCTCCCTATTGGTGACTTCTACTTGACCGTTCGCTTGGGGGTGGTATGGTGTAGTCAATTTATACTCAACCCCTAAGCTAAATTAGACTTCAAGCAATTAGTTAATTAATTAAGCTAAAGAAATTAAACACATAACTACGACCACTTCAGGTGTAAACACATATTCACTTAGTAACACCAACAACATTTTTACGTGGTGTGCCCAATAGCATAGCACTTGATAATCCCAGCAATAGATATGTGGGCTCAAGACATGTATAGAAAGTGGGATTGGATGCTTATGTTAGGACTAGTTAGAGATTAGCTAAGTAGTTAAATTAAATTACTTCATATCTATACTTTAAGATACCAGCTTCTACGTCTGCTCATTATATTCCTCGGATCCAAACCTAAGGAGCCCCTTTCACCGCTATAACTTAACCAGTTCAGAGTGCGTCTATACAAAGCATGACTGGCCAATGGTTAGATTGTTGGATAGTGGGCTGGAATGAAGAAAGTTGTGTAGTGGGAGGCTGCGCTTGCAGAATATTTGTGGTGGGTGGTACTAGGGGTAGCATATTGTAGGCAAGGGGTTGTTGGCATTGGATTTTTGAGTGCCTTTTGATTACTCTTACACCCTTTGCCAACAACCCCTTGCCTACAATATGCTACCCCTAGATCTTTCAGGGTCTTAGTACAACCATGTTGCATGACAACCATCACAGACATCACAAAAGAGAATCCAAAAGTCCCCTTGATGTCACACCCTAATCATTCCCTCTTGGTCCATCCTTTTTCATTCTAGGTACAATGAACACAAAATTAATTTTAAGTTTCAAGGATGTCAATGAACACATAATGTTGAATGTTATGTGTATCTTACATTTTCCATCATATATGAGGATGAGATTTCAAAATTAGTATTAAAGCAAATCAAAACCCATGACCAATCAAAATCAAGGACTAACTACAATTCAATGATGAACCATGAGCCACAATCGATGAAGAACCATGCACCATAACTAGATGTACACCTATATGTAGTAGCATTACTAATTTTGAATTCTATGCTAAAATATCACCAGAATGAGATGAAAATTCTATGCTACACGGGACACGAGCAAAAATTACACAAACAGTGAGATGAGACGAACTATAGAAAGGGATCGTAGAGATTGGGACATGAGGTAACTAACCCAGGGCACAAAGAATCCTATGTGTAAGCATGATTAATGTGTCATTAACCTGTCGTTCCAAGATCAGGACCAAGTCCATTCCTCACATGGTATCTAGTCCCACTTTTTGTACATGTCCTAAATTACCAAGCACTATGCTACTAGGCAAACTAAGCAATAACATTCCCGGGATTACCAAGAAAATACATGTTTATGGTCAAAGCGGTAGCACTTATGTGTTTAATCTATTTAGCTTAATTAATTAACTAATAATTTGGATTCTAATATAGCTTAATTAATTACATAATTAATGAAAACAATAAATGCATAAATGAATCATTAATCTATTCCAATTGCTACAAGGAATATAATTGTAGATACATTCCTTTCTTCTATTATTTATTTTTTCTATTTTCCTATAGGGATGATGTGCTTCTTACAAGAAGGCATCATCATTGAGCTTGTTGGTATCATGTGGGATTGATTGTTTGTGTAGCGTCAAAATACTTCAGAGTGGAGCTTAATTTTGTAAAGGTTGTGGGATCCTTGAAACCACATTCTAAGCTTGTTGGTACCTTGTAGGATTAAGTGGTTTTGTAGTAATGAAACACTTTGAAATGGAGCTCAGAGCTTATGTAGGATGTGGTGCCCTTTAAACCATATTTTGAGCTTGTTGGAACCTTATGGGGTTGAGAGATTTTGCAACAATGAAACTCTCTATAGTAGAGCTCAAATCTTGTAAAGGTTTTGGTGTCCTCTAAACCACATTTTGGAAGAAACAAAGTTAGGAGGTGTGCAAGAAATCTATCCTTTGAATGTGGATATGTACAAGTTGGCACATAAATTTTGGTGTGTCTTTGTGGCTAGATTATTTTAATTTGGGAAATTTATTCAACCCTCCCTCTAAGTTCTTGATCAAAAATATGAAGTACTATATCAACAACAACATTAGAAAGGTGTATGAGCTCTATGGTCTCATAGAGCCTAGCATAACAAAACTGGAAGCCAATCAATACAATAAGGAGATGCTCAGCAGCAATTTTTAAGCTCATCCAAAAATAGATAAAGTTTTCAAGCTATCACTAATGAATCTTCAAAAAGCTTAGGGATATCACAACATCATTCCCAAAGCTACAAAACTTAGCTTCCTACATAGAATTTTTATTTTATCTTTGAATTTTTATCCTTGTTTCTGATTATCATGTTTGGACTTTTTTAGCTTTAGAAAATTAAAAAAAAAATTCTTTCATATAAAATATATGAATGATGTATTATAAACTAGCTTAGCATAGTTTCAAGAACAAGGGGCTCAATTGAATTTAATCTCATTCTTAATGAATTTTTTATTAACTAAGTTTCCTAAGCCTAAAAGGGTAACCCCAATTTTTACTAGTTATGCATTACAATGTAGGGCTTGACCTAAGATCCCTATTATGAATTTTTCTAAGTCATATATTAGAAGAGCTATTTTGATGCCCAAACCCTAGAATTTTTAATGAACTCTATATATCCTCATTTATTTAAGTTCATTTTAGGATCTTTCCCACCTCAAATAGATTAGCAAATTATTAATGAAATAAGGAGTAAACTTTATCAAGGTAGTTTTCCTGCATGCTTGTTACACTTACATTTTGATAGCAGGGTTTGAAGAATAGGTTTTAAGCTTCCAAGGTTCATAGCTCCATATCTTGCAATATTAGAAGTGGGAAGAAAAATGTGGAAGTGCCCATTAAGACATGATTACAAGCATAAGGAGATCATTCGTTTGAAATTTGGCTTTTGGAAATTCAATAGTGCATGACATCTAAAGGGCATGGTGAAGAGATATAAAGAGCAATGTGATTTTTCTTTAGCTCTAAAGAGAATTTATTCAACTTCCAATACATGCAAGGTTCTTCAACTTGATGAAATATATGTGATCTATCAAAGAGCTACAAATAAAAAGATTAATCAAGCCAAGTATGAAGCACTAGAATAGCTAAAAGAAGATTATTTATTGAGCTCCCAAACACTACTTGTGATCAATTATTCATTAAGGTTTATAGATGGATCGAAAGTAGAGATCATGATTTGGCTAGAGATTTTCCTAATGAATAAGTAGCTCTAATGGGAGAGAATTATCTCTTATGGAAGCTACAAGATCTAGAAAAGATCATGTCTAGTGAAAGATTTTCACTAAGTTGAGCTGAATATGCAAGAGTAAAGGTAGCTAGAAAATTAAGAATTGAAAGAATAAAGGCTAATTTAAAAAAAAATAAGACCTCTAAAGTAGTAGAAGTAGTAGTAATAGCAATAATAACAACAGGAGCTACTAGAGTAACAAAGATTATAAGAGTTATAGCAGCAATATCAAGAAGAAAAAAAGAAGGAAAAGCTCATCATTAGTTCTAATAACTTTAGACTTCCCCTTAGGATACATAAAATATCAACTCAATTCTTCAAAGTTAGGGAAAATGAAGAAGGAATCATCCTCATCTAGAAGCTCCCAACCAAGCTAGAAACTGAAGTGAGTGGTATCTTTCCTTATAAGGAAGATGATCCTTAAATTAGAGGTCAAAAGTTAGTGATGTCTTATTAAGATATCATTGACACTATAGTAATTTTAATCAAAGATATGGGATAGGTAGCTGATAATCAAATAGAAAAACTTAAAGATTTCTAGATGTAAAATAAGCAAAAAATACTCAAATTAATAGAAGAGTTAAATATCTCCCTAGATAAAAATGAGCAGCTCAAGGCTATGATCATTATTAAAAGATCATTGCTAGGAAATAAAGAGCAAGCTATGATACAGTTATAAGAGAAGCTAACTATTGTGAGCTTTGACTTAGAATGGGCCAAAAAGAGCAAAGCATTAGATTATTCTTAATTTTTATAGTCAAATTTCCAAGAGTTGATTGTTGAAATCAATTACAATAAGGGGTGGATATAGGAGACAAGAGTTGAAATTGAAGAAGTAAAGAAAAATTAAGTCATTTTAGCTCAAATGGAATAAAGAGCTTAATAATTGATTAGAATAGCTATAAAGAATAGAGAGGTATTACCTCAATTCAAAAGGGATGTTTTGAATAACATGATGATAGCAGTTGCAAGGATAATGGCCAAGAAAATTCAAAAGAAGTTGGATGTGGAATAGAGTTACATAACCATAGGAACTACATTTAATGAGCTACCTAATTCATTGACCAAACTAGGCACTAGTAAAATAGAAGCTGAATAGGTTATTAAGAAACTTAACTGATGAGAGTGGTTACTCTAGCATTTACTCTAGCAGTTATTCTAATTATTGGAGCAATTACTCTAGCGATTTATTCTAATTATCAGAGTGGTTACTTTAGTAGTTTATTCTAATTATTAGAGCAGTTACATAAATTAGTAGAGTAGTTACTCCCAAGTCTATAAATACAGTGCCCAAGTGCACAATTTGAAAGAAGTCTTTTAGCAGTTAAGTAGTGAAACTCTTGTAGTCTATTTGAAATTTAGAGAATTTTCCAAGTGCCTACAACAGGAGGTCTAAGTGTGGATGGATCTTTATTCAAGCATTGTGTACCTGAGCACACCTTGTGTACGGCAATAAAGACAAGCTCTTCGATTCATCCTTGTAGCACTTGAGATTTGTTTTCTTACGCATTTATTTTATTTTATTTTATTTTATGCACTTTACATTTCTGTTATTAGCACACCAATTCATTTTGATCAATTAGGAAAATCATTAAATTACACAAGCATGACCACTTCAAGCATGTGTGTAACGCTTGGTAACCTAGTAACGATTAGCATTTGGTAATCCCAGCAGTGTTGCACTAGTTTAGGATGTGTACAGCAAGTGAGAACAAATGCTGGTGTTATCGTTAGTTAGAACTTTGTTAACGAGTAGTTAAGTTAAATTAGTCACTTAGTTACCTCTCTCCTTCCCTACTAGTATAGGACATAAAAACATAAAATCTATAAAAATCATATGCCTCAAGCTTACTTAACCATACAATCATAACATACAGGTAAGCTTGGGAAGACAACGATCAACCAACTTGTCCTTGTTCCACAAGGGCGCATAAGCACTTAGTCCTTGGAATTTGACTAGATCATTTGTGAAACACTCATATTCGTATGGTTGAGTGTAGGGGTACCTTGCCACTCATCATTAGCACAGTTTCTAGGGACATAGTTGTTTGTGCACTAATTAGAACTTAGGAATTCATTCACATCATTGGAATGAACCCTTAGGGTTGATTGAGAAAATAATAAACAAGAATACATTGCACACTAAATAGACAAGTATGTCTCCTTCTTCATATGAAAGCACCTCACTGCCTAGGTCTGAAACAAGAAACAATCGGCCAGTCCCTCAACAAGTTCGAGTGGTATATATTCATCCTGATGAGTATATACTAGATTTTACCTTTATCCTCCATCAAGATGAACAAATACATTGGCAAGACTTAGATGATAACATAGTGTCACCTCCTGATCATTCAGGCCCAAGCATGCTTCTTTGTGCTCTCACATAAATTGGCATGCCACACTTACACACAGAATATGTTGTGCAAGACCATGAATCAAGAGAATACTGTCCCATAGAGGCACAACGTCAAAGGGACTTGCAATAGGAGAAACATCATAATTCTTTGAAGGGTAAGTGATCCTAGGATGTCCCACATGTCTTAAGCAAAAATGAGGGTGGTGAACCTACCTTAGGTAGTTGGCCACATAATGATGTTCCTCCCCTTGACTTTGGCCAAGGACTTGTGTATGAGAACCTTCATTCCACTATTCATAACCTAGGTTCTAATACCCATGGGCACCAAGGGTCTGAAAAACGGACACAAACTCATGATAAAGATGGACATTCTGATCGCAATCACGATTAGGTCCAAGCCTACAAAAGAGAAGGTAGCAGACACCGTCATGGTGATGGTTCTCCTTCTTCTTCACCTTCATCATCTCCTTCACCCTCTCCTTCAATATCTGGATGCAATCATAAGGAAAAAGACCATTGGGATAAAGGTAGGAAAAGTGGAATTCATAGATGAAATAGCCAGGAAAGGGGATGAGGGCACTCTAGAGAGTCATGACATAGAAGAAGGGAGAGTAGGGAACAATGTAGGCATCATAGATGCCATGGATGAGATGATCACAGTGAACCCCTACACGCTACTCAAAGTATGTTAGACATAACTGAGGCTGTTAGAATTCCAACAAGGCACTAGAAAGATAGTAGGATCAAGAGATTAGATATGAACAATATCCCATAATTTGAAGGGGGATACAACGTTGATCCTCAAAATCACTTACAAGCATTCCATGATGTGTGTGCCTTACAAAATATAGATAACGAATGACAAAAACTTAATTTGTTTCCATGGACACTAGTTAAAGAAGCAGAAAGCTAGTACTAGTCTTTAGAACTGGAATCCATTTGTAGGTGGAGTACTATGTTAGAACTATTTAATGACAATTACCAAACATACTCCTAAGTGTCTAACTTGCGAAAGCAAATCTATGGCTAGAAACAAGGAGGACATGAACCCTTGGATGCTACCATGGGCCAATATTATGCACTATTACTCTATTTTCCTAGCCATGGTTATTTGCAAATGGATCAACTACGCCATCTCATGGATGGGCTTAGGCATGAAACAAGAAGAAACCTTGGGACTTATGCCCAAGGAAGACTATCTAAGCTTAGGTCCCATCAAATTCAAAGACTATTAGAGCAAGTTGCTAAGGAAGAAGGTGAGCTATGGAATAGAGAAAGTATAGAAGAGTATAATTGAGATCCTTCCCTCTAGAAGAGGGGAGTAAGATTTTGTGAGGATGAAGAAGAGTCACCACTCGAAGAGATGGTGAATAGGAAAATTTTTCCTATCCAAAAGATGACATCATAATTTTCAGCAAAGGTAGATCAAATGTGGGATTCCCTAGACAATAGATTTTAAACTGTTCTTAAAATAGTAGAGTCTAGAGAGAAAGGTAGTAAGAAAAGTAAAAAGAAAGAGGCTGAACATGCATGTAGCAAGGGTAAGGGCAAAGTTGTCATCATTAAAGAGGTTGTGGATTTGTAAACAGATAATGATAGTGGATGTGAGATATGTCAATATGATCATCCTAAGGGATGTTGCCCTGTAATCTCACATATGTAGGAGTCTGGGATGTATTCACTCAACCCACGATTAAACAAAATGCAAACACCCCAAAGGTTAACTTATCCTCAAGGAAACCCAAGGAAATTCCACCAACCCTTAACATATTATCCCAGTGGAACTCCACCACAACCAATTGACTAATATCAATAATGGCAGCACCCACAATCATGGGGAATGCCACCACCAAGCCAAAAGTATCCTTATTGAAAACCTAACCCATATGGATATTACATGCAGCAGCCAATCTCCCCACGTGACTCTACTAGTCACATCACTCCTCAACCTCACTACCAAGCCTACGAGTATTATGGAACTCCCTCTTATAGGGGTGATATTCTGCAAGTATATCATCCTTCTCATCCAGCTGCATCTCTTCCACCAATAGCCCCACTACCACCTACTCCATCTATGCAGGGTAAAATCCCTTCCCAACCACAGCAATGTAATGCCACAAGGGTTATTAACTCTCAACCTACTATTGGTTCCAACAACCACATGAAGAAAAGATCTTTCTTTAGAACCAACAAAACAACCAAGCCCATGCAATCGCAAGCGGCTGATTCCTTAGACATCTCAGTATCAATCAAAACTTCAGAGCCTTCTTCAACTCAACCATTGCACTCAATGCATATGATCATGTTAACACATGCCATCACCAATTGGATCAAAGCTAGCCACCTTCCCTAGAAATTCTTTGATCCTAGGAGTCCTCTAATATTCTTACAAATCACTAGAAATGCATTGTGCAAGGCTCTTTTGGATTCAAGTTCTGGTGTCAACTTGATTTCTCAAGAAATGTACAAGGCTTGGAACCTACCTCCATTGAAAAATAGCAACATCCATCTAGAGTTGGCTGACTAGTCCATCACTGTCCCATTGGGACTGGTGGAAGATATTATTACCACTATTTGTGGGTGGTCGTACCTAGCTAACTTCCTAGTGATTTAGGTGAACAATGGTAAGGGGGACTTCCCAATCATAATCGAAAGAGCATGGCTAAGCACCATCGATGCACACCTAGGAATCCATGATCTTTCCCTAGAAATATCAAAGGAAAATACATTCAAAAAGATCAAGAAGAAGAAAGTTTCATGCATCGCATACAGTGACATAGGGTGTAACTGCATACAAAGGCCATGGTTTGTGCAAAGTTTAACATTTCTTGCATGCAATCAGTATGCACAAGTGATCAACATACAAAGATTCCTATATGCAGCAGCCACACAATAGGAAGGCACCCAGTGGCTGATAGCTAATCAAGAAAGCAATTCACTCATATGCATGGAACCAACTGAGGGTTTGACTTGTGCTTATATAGATAGCATAGACGCATTAGAGCAAGTCCACTGCCAACTTCTAAGTCTTAACCTTGAAAATATAAACTAGGGGAAGTTGAAAATCCCTAAGAAATTTAAGAAGTAGACCCTCAAGCTAAAACCATTACCCACCGATATGGAATACACATTCATTAAAAATGGAAAACTGGTAATTATCAACGCTAAGCTTGCTCCTCAACAGAAAGAAGAACTACTCAAGGTAAACAATAGATGGTCAAAAGCCTTCACTTGGTCATATCCTGAATTAACTAGAATAGATCCTAAGATATGCCAACATAGAATTTACACCGACCCCTCCATCAAGCCTCGAAGACAACCATAGAGGCATTTAAACCCAAAGCTAAAGCAAGTAGTTAAGGAAGAAATTGAACAGCTTCTCAAGGCTAGGTTCATATACCCCACTACTGATAGCGAATGGGTTAGCCCTTTAGTTATTGTGCCTAAAAATGGAGGAAAATGGAGGATGTGCATATATTTTAGGATACTAAATATGGAAATGTTCAAAGATCACTTTCCATTGCCATTTTTCAACCAAGTCTTAGACACCATCGCAGGGCATCACTATTACAATTTTCTAGATGGATATATAGGGTATAACCAAATACAAATAGCACTAGAAGACTAGGCCAAGACTACATTCACTAGTCCTTGGGGAACGCTCGCATACAAATAGATGTAGTTTGGCTTGGCAATGCCCCTACAACATTTCAACAACTAGTTCTAAGCATATTCCAATAGTAGATAGGGAATGGCATGGAGGTCTTTATGGATGACTTCTCCACTTATGGAGCAAACTTTGATCAAGCCTTGCACCAGTTGAAGCAAGTGTTAAAAAGATGTGTAGAAATCAATTTGAGGCTCAACTAGTAGAAAAGCCATTTGATGGTCCAAGAAGGCGGAGTATTAGGGCACAAAATCTCACACACAAGGATAGAGGTAGACCCCAAGAGAATCAAAATTATCCAAGGAATTACCATCAACCAAAAACAATCAAAGATATTTGGTCATTCCTTGGACATACTGGCTACTATAGGAGATTTATTGAGAAATTTTTAAAGATTGCCAAATCATTGATGGAATTAACAAAAAAGGACGTACCTTTCAAGTGGACTAGGGAATACGAATTAGCTTTCCAAACTTTGAAACAAAAGTTAGTAGAAACACCCATTCTACTAGCTCCTAACAAGTCTAAACCATTCCATATCATGACTGATGCATTCAACTATGATTTAGGAGCCCTACTTACATAGTTAGATGACCAGAAGCATCCTTATTACATCCACCATGCAAGTAGAAGTATCACTGGTGCATAACTTAACTACACTACCACAGAGAAAGAATTAATGGCTATAGTGTTTTCACCAAAAAAATTTAGACGCTATGTATTGGGATATAAAGTATATATACATATAGATCGTAGTGCAATTTGGTTCCTCATGAATAAGCCAATGCTAAGCCCTTGTATCATATGATGGCTTGTAATCTTACAAGAGTTCAATTTAACGATGATCGATCGCAAGTGCACCGAGAATGTAGTTGCTAATCATTTATCTTAGTTGCAATGGTACAACAAAGAGGATAAGTATCCAATTTCTAATCATTTCCTTGATGAATTTCTCTTTGCTAGTGTAGTGAATAATCAATCACCCACAGAGACAAACTAGTATAGTAGCATTCTTACCTATCACCCACGGAGACAAACACCACAAGAGTTAAACCTTAAGAAGAAACAATAGTTTCTTCACCAAGCCAAGTAATTTATGGAGATCAATGGGCAACTCTACAAAGTATGTCCCGATGGCTTGGTTCAATGGTGTGTTCCCAATATAGATCAACTGCAAGTTCTCCAATATGCTCATGAGGGTCTTTGTGGGGGTCATTATGCTGGGAGATGAATGGCCATCAAGATCCTACTTGTAGGATATTATTGGCCTACATTATTTTGAGATGCCCATCATTTCATCCAATCTTGTGAGCATTGTCAACGTGATGGGGGAATGACTGCTAGAATGGAGGGTCTGCAACAATGGATTCAACCATTAGAACCCTTCAACATTTTGGGAATTGATTTTATGGGGCTGATTACACCAATGTCAAATGGAAAAGCTTATATTATTGTTTTCGTTGATTACCTAAATGAATGGGTTGAAGCAACTGCTATTAAAGAATGTACATCATCTATAACTGTGTGATTTGTTCAACAACAAATCATAAACAAGTTTGATGTGCCATGTACACTTATTTCAGAAAATGGTACATACTTCACAAGTGCAACTTTTTGGAAATTAATGCAACGCTTCGGGGTTGAAGACAAACTGTCAGCACCATACCACCCCCAAGAAAATGGTCAAGCTAAAGTCACCAATAGGGAGATTATGAAGATATTGACAAGAATCATTATCAAGTTTGGGTGAGACTGTAGCACTAAACTGAACAATGCTCTTTGGGCATACTACTCCACATAGAAACTCCCTATAGGCTACTCTCCCTATGAGTTAGTGTACGGTAAATTACCAACGCTTCCCATTCAAACTAAGCTCTATATACTATCCATGACATATGACCTCAACCTTGACCTTGATCTCTACTAGAATCATGAAGTTAAATATTAGGAAAGTTAAATATCAGCCAGGAGATAAGGCTCTCTACTAGAATCCCTCACATGTGCCACAATGTACTAAATTTCAAACACTGTGGGAAGGACCTTATATTATTTATGCAACTTTTCCTTTAGGGGCCATGATAATATACAAACCTGAGAGCCTAGATAAGAAACTTTTGGTCAACGTGCAACAAACCAAACCTTTCTAGGAGCTTAGGATAGCCAGTACACATGCTACCTCTCTTGATGGAAAACCCTGCTCACTATTTTGGATCTCCTCCTTCCAACTTAGTTATGGGGGACATGACCATCTATGCTAACCATTCTAGGCCCTCAGTTCTTTTTGAATTTTTTTTACACATTTTTTGTTTTACACATTCTTTCAACTTTTTTTTTGTACACCATCGTTCATGTTTTTACTATTTTTTTGTTTGCTTCTTTTAATTTTATTCGTCATCCAATAAGTGCTCATGATGGTGGATTGAATTATATCATATTGATTGCTAATGTTTGGTTTTTACCTTTGAATTATGATGTTGATATTAATGTATCATTCTTTTGGTAAAACAGGCAGTGAGTCCATGCCGTCCACTCATCCATACAACTCTATGGTCTCTTTTGGCTTGGAATTGTACAGCCCCCTTTTTCTAAGTAAACTTGTTAATGAATTGGTGGCTGGGTATTTTTCAAACCAAGGAAAGAATCAAAGGATGAAAAGGGTGTGACTTCAAGGGGATTCAATGCATTGGTGTTGGCCATTCTCTTGGGTGCTTGGATGCTTTTTCTTGGGTTTTCTACCATTTTGACATTGTTCAAAAATCAAGAAGCTGAGTAAATAAAAATAATTCTGTGCATGGTGTGGTTCTCATGCAAAAAAAAAACAAAAAAAGAAAGGAGAAAAGTGAGAATTCAAAGTACACCCCTTAGACATAATAAAGAAATATGGGCTATAAGCACTGGTTATGAAATTGGAAAGACATGTTACCCATGTCTAAAGGTTCCCTCTAACTAAGGCCCTTTCTCACTTCCTGCTTCTCCATCTTGCTCTCCTAGGAATGGTGGTGACTCTTTGTGCAAGAATTCTTATTGCTTCAAGGGGATGGATTGGTCAAGTGTGTTGATACGAGGTCACTAGATGTGGTTTGTTTGAGTCTGGATTTGGGATGAGTTCTACTCAGTCACATTAACCATGAAATACACAAGGGACTTTACAAAACCTTGTTCTTGGGATTCCATTCCATTCTCTCCTCTCCATCTTTCTTCCCATTTTTTCACGTCATTGCTAGTTCTATCATTAGTCCCTTTCTGGGTTAATACGTTATTTTTCTTTGGTAAATTCTTGTGGGTAAGTTTCTAACTCTTGCTTCCAAATGACATTCCTAGGGCCTATAGAATCTTTTGTTTGTGGGTTTGTTAGGGCATAAAAGGCATGAGCCTGCTTTGGGGAGGACCCACTGGCATTCCTTTTTGGTGAAATTGTTAACTTTGTTTTCTTAAACATTTCCTACAATCAATCCTTTCTTGTTTCATCCCCATCTATGGCATCCATTTTATTGACGTTGTCGTTGTTATTTTTTTTTCATCTTTCTTGTTCCTCATATTTTTCCATCTTTTAGCTACTGGTGGTTCACTCTTAGTCATGGGGGCCTTGGCACAAATTTTTCATTTTTTTCCATTCTACTATTCACCTAACCCTTACACCTTGGGTAGTTACTAGTGATAAATCTGCAAACTAGTTTCTACCATAATCACAACTTAGCCAATGCACTTCATATCGAGGCAAGGTATCAATTACATTATAGTTTATCTATCCTTGCTCATTTTTGATTGTGTTGTGTGTGTAGATGGCGATCATACAAACAATGGACTGGGCTTGGAGGAAGCACTCAAGATGGACTAGAACTGAAGCATTTATGAATGCAAGTTTGGTGGCATGGCTATGGATAAACAATGGAAGGTGCAATCTCAACATTGGTGGCAACATGCTCCATCTTCTTTCTCTCTCTATTTTTCTATTCAAGCTACCAAATAAAGGCTTGGATGTCATTTATGTATGAGTGTTCACTACAATGGTCATGAACACTAATGTTGTAATATGCTTAGTGATTCATTCACTAGGCATGTTGAGTCTATCATCCCATTCCACCATCAGTTGTCAATTAGTCAATAATCCCATACCTTCCCAATATTTTGTAAGGAACTTGAGGATGAGTTTTCATTCAGTGGTGGGGGTATGATGAGAGTGGTTACTCTAGCAGTTACTCTAGCAATTATTCTAATTATTAGAGTAGTTACTCTAGTATTTTATTCTAATTATTAGAGTGGTTACTCTAGTGATTTATTCTAATTATTAGAGTGGTTACTCTAGTGGTTTATTCTAATTATTAGAGCAGTTACATAAATTATTAGAGTAGTTACTCCCAAGTCTATAAATACAGTGCCCAGGTGCACAATTTGAAAGAAGTCTTTTAGCAGTCAAGTAGCGAAACTCTTGTAGTCTATTTGAAAGTTAGAGAATTTTCCAAGTTCCTACAACAGGAGGTCTAAGTATGGATGGATCTTTATTCAAGCATTGTGTACCTGAGCACACCTTGTGTACGACAATAAAGATGAGCTCTTCGGTTCATCCTTGTAGCACTTGAGATTTGTATTCTTATGCATTTATTTTATTTTATTTTCTTATGCATTTATTTTATTTTATGCACTTTACATTTCTATTATTAGCACAGTAATTCATTTTGATTAAATTAGGCAAATCATTAAATTACACAAGCACGACCACTTTGAGCATGCATGTAATGCTTGGTAACCCAATAACAATTAGTGTTTGGTAATCCCAGTAGTGTTGCATTGGTTCAGGATTTCTACAGCAAGTGGGAATGGATGCTAGTGTTAGGATTAGTTAGAACTTAGCTAATGAGTAGTTAAGTTAAATTAGTCACTTAGTTACCTCTCTCCTTCCCTACTAGTGCAGGACATAAAAACATAAAAGCTATAAAAATCATATGCCTCAAGCTTACTTAACCATACAATCGTGACATATAGGTAAGCTTGGGAAGACAATGATCAACCAACCCATCCTTGTTCCACAAGGGGACATAAGCACTTAGTTCTTAGAAATTCAACTGGATCATGCGTCAAATGCTCATATTCGTATGCTTGAGCGTAGGGGTACCTCACTGCTCATCATTAATAACACTAAGCCAACTACATTAAATCAGGTTATACAAGTTTATTAAATCATGGGAAGGTTGCTTAGTAATTACCAATAGAAGGACTCTAGATTTAGAAAATCAAGAAATCTTATTAGGAATTTGAACAACTATCCAAAAACTTGTGACTATATGAGGAGAACATAAAATTAATTAAACCATAATTTTATACCTTTTGTAACTACCAAAAGCTACTATATAAAGATTTGAGAAGATCATTAATGAATATTTAGGATGAAAGGAGAATACACCTTTGTAAAAACTTATAAAGGTTATTTTTATAATGACATTTTAAACATGTTCAACTTCTCCCTTTTGGTTTTCTCTTAATTTGTATTAAAATTATATAACTTTTCTTACTTATTTAGCTTAATTATGCATACCTACATTTAACTGAATGATAAGTCTTAGAATAAGTTATTTTCTCTAGAAGCTAAGCTTTAGCTTATTTTTATTATTCTAGTTGAATGGGATAGCTTCTATAAGTGTTAGTTTTAAATTAGTTTAATGTAGAATTAATGTCATCTTTTATGCAATTTTGAACTTTATGTATAATTTTAAAATCTTAAATTCTTTCTCTATTTAGCAAAAATTTTATAATTTTGCTTCAAGAAGTTTTCTAACATCTAGCTCAAAATTAAAGAATGAGATATTCTATAAAACTTCTTTGTTTATAGTAATAGCTATTTAGAGTTTAAAGTTAAGTAGAAAGCGTTTAATTTTCATCATTAGATTAAGGCATAGCTAATAGAGATAGCCATTATTCATATATAAGACAACAATTTCTTTAAAACATTTTATTGTTAATATAGATTTAGCCAAAAGTAGCTCATTTGTACTAGTAAAAGCTAATTATGGATATTATGCCTTGGTGGAACTAGAGACCATCAACCACCAAAATATGTTATCTAGACTATTTAGGAGCAAGGTTGTGATCCTACTTCAACATATTCCAACAAATCCATAAGAACAAATAGAGGAAGATAATTTGTAAATAAATATTTCAAAAAAATTTCACTAAATAAGGGATCTTTCATCAAATCACATGTGGTTATAGTCCTCAATCTAATGGAATAGCTAAAATAAGAAATAGAAGTCTTCAAGACATGATGAGATGTCTAATCAAAAATGCATATCTCTTATATGGATATTGGAGTATGGCCATAACCATGGTCACATACATCACAAATAGAGTTATTAGTACAAAAAATAAGGATAGATCTTCATATGAGTTATTATACAATAAAATTTCTAATATGGGATACATGGAAACATTTGGTTATCAGGATTATGTCAAGACTCTAATGAAACTTCTAAAAAATTAGCTAATAGAGAAAGCAAATGAATATTCCTTAGCTATGACTGACAAATCTTAGCATATAGATATTATGATCCAAAAGAACATAAGTAGTACCCATCAAGAGATGTAGTTTTTCTTAAAGATAATTTTTGAACAACCAATTTCCAATAAGATAATCAAAAATAAATAATCAATTAATGTCAAAATCATTGATTCAAAGGAATAACCTTTAAACAAAAATTTTAAAATAAGGACAACAAGATCAAGCATTATTACTAACATGAAATATTCAACCATAACATAAGAATAAAGGAATATTGAAAAAGCATAGAAAGGAGTGATGTATAGTGAATATGAATCTATCATGAAGAATAAGACATGGAAATTAGTTAATAAATCAAAAGAAAAAACGGGTGATTGAAAATGACTGTATAAAATAAAATTGAATGAAAATGAAGAAATAATAAAACATAATATAAGACTTGTAGAAAAAGACTTCAAATAAAAGAAACACATTGACTATAAGAAGATATTTTCTCCATTAACAATATTTAAAATAATCAAACGCATTCTTTTCATCACTACCCATCATGATCTCAAACTCCACCAAATGGACATAAACTTAGTCTTTCTTAATGGAAAAATTATTGAAAAAGTCTATTTCTACCAACTAGAAGGATATCTCATTAAAGGAATGAAGTAAAAGCTTGCAAACTAACCAAAGCCCTGTATGGACTTAAGTAAGATTCTAGAATATGGTTTCATAGAATCAATGACTACTAGCTAAAAAAGAATATTCATCTTATATGTTTGAATCCACCTTATACTACAAGCATGAAAATAATAACTTCATCATAATTTCACTTTATGTTGATGATCTTGTATTTACAGCAACAATCAAAAATTTAATAGAATTTGAAATGAAATATTTAGAAGAATTAACATACTTTCTTGAAATCCAAATTAATCAAGACAATGAGAGAATTAAAGTTCATCAAACCAAACATGCTTCTTCCATTCTAAAAATATATAAAATCAATAAAGATAAATCCATAAAGTCTCCTCTATCTCATAACTTGAAACTAGAACATAATGATAGTACAACTCGTGTAGATGCAACTCTCTATAGAAGCATAATTGAAGCTCTCAAATTTCATTCTTATGTAAGACTAGAACTTAACTTTTCCATGTTCTACTTATCATGATTTATGCAATAACCTAGATAGTCCCACCTTAATGTTTTTGTTCATATCTTAAGATATGTAAAGGGCACCACAAATCATGAGCTTATTTATACTAAGGAAAATGGCCATTTTCATACTTATACAAATGCTTATTGAGAAGAAGACTAACATGACAAAAGGTCCCACATTAAGATCCATAATATTTTACATAAATAATGTAATATATTAGAAATCAATGAAACAATCTCTAGTAAACCTTTTAACTTATGAATCTAAATTCATAGCAACGGTTTCTTGTCTTTCTGTTATCCATAAATAAATAGCTAGGATAAGTTGTAAAAGGAGTAAATAGCTGGGGAGAAGATGAGAAGACTTGGGAAACAACTAAAGAATATTAATTTGAGTTGAAGAAATGTTTCTTGTCTTTCTAGTATCCATAAATATTAATGTAATTCACAATTTTTGGCATAATTAGTGTGAAAGAGTGCTCTTGAGTATGAAAATCTTAGCAAGAGAGGATCTGAGAGCACATTAGATGAGGCAATTAGTGATTGCAACTCCAAGGTCAACTTGTGGTATGTTGGATTGTGTGTTCTATTCTTTTGTGTCTCACTTGTGAGTCAAGATCTCAATCCCTAGTTTTCAAAGAGATTTTCTATTGGTTGTGTCTTGCATTAAGAATAGCCATTATGTGGTTGTAGAACCTCATTCTCTACAATATTGTTTGAGTATGAAAGTTTTTGGATGTGTGTGGGTTTTGGGAACCTATTGTAATCTTCTAATTGAATAATTAAATATGGTTATTTTTCTTGTTTTCTACAAATTAATTATCTTTTCATAATATTTGAATTTAATATTTGAAGGTGATTAATTATTTGAGTGAACCTATTTTAGATGTAATCTTAAATGGCCCCAATTCATCAAGTTTTTCTTATTATTTTGATCCCAAACTATGGGAAAATATTGGTTGACATTTTTAAGTATGATTCCAATATTTCTAAAGAAATAAGATCCTTTTTCTACCCTATAACACTTTGGTTTCTCAATCAATTAAGTTGCTATGCAAATTTTTAAAAATGATTCATGGTCATCTCATGATAAATGCTTAAAATAAGGTAAATTTACCATGACTCATAGTGTGCTCATGGTATTCTCAATTATAATTTCCTTTTTATTTTTACATACCAGAACTCAACGAAAGCTAATGATATCCTAACCATGACTCATGGAAAGTTAAAAAATTTAGAATTCATTAGTATCTTAAGATTTTTAATCTTGAATCTCATCCATAATTCAATAATAAACCACATCACCTAAGAATGGATTCCAATATAAAATAAATGAACAATTGGAATAATCCCCAAATATCCATTTAACATTCGTTTTTAGCATATTCTTATATTATTTTAAAAATATTCAAATAATATAAAAATATAAAATAAATAAATTACGAGCAATGAACCATCACCATCCTTCAAATCTATCCATCTTAGGAGTAACAAGAGTTATTAAGATAATTATAGAATAAACTCAAAAGAATAAAAAAATTAAAAAAATGATCAAACAAAAATGTATTAAAATTTATATAAATAAGTAGTCAAGGGTTTAAACCTCAAGATTCATAAGAAAAAATATATAACAATTATCATTCAATCTAAGGGATCTCTAGTTTAAATCTCAATAAGCATAAAAGAAGGGGTATTAGAATATACTAGTATAAGTCACTAGTAGGATATAATATAATATTAGATCATATTAGATTAAAATATAACCATATTCTTAATGAACCAATCATAAAAAATAAATAACAACACAAAGGTTCTAGGTTTTAAACACTGGTAGTATTACATTATAATTATGTTTGTTTTAAACGAAATTATCATAGAAGATTAAGTTAAGAGGAAATAATTGAAAAATAAAATAAGGGATCATAAAAACCTTCATGAAATTTGCATTTAAAAATAGGTAAGATCCTCCACTAATGTAATGTCTCCATTTCCAAATGGTGCTATTGCATAACAAAGATGGTGTTTCTTCATAACAAGTGTTGTGATTCTTGTAACAAGACCTTAAAGGACAAGTTGTAATTAAAACCTAAAAGGCCATGTTCTAAGAATGGACATATCTCTTAAGGTGATGTTTAGGGGTTTGACCTTAGTTATTTATACCTAGGCATTAGAGGTTGTATTAGGAAGGAGTTACAAAGCCAGGGAAGGCAAGTGACAAGTGCCAAGTGAAGTGGTACATGAAGAGAACTAGCCATTCCTTCTAGCTAGTTATGGGCCTAACCATGGTGGCAATACTAAATTTCATCTAAGGGAAAAATGCTGAAGGAAGATAATCCCAAGGAACTCTTGGAGCATGACCCAGGTCCAGTATTCTATACCAATAAAGCATTCCTTTCTTTTTCCTTCTATATTTTCCCTATTATTTTCTTTATGCATAATGTCGAATTTCACAAATATTTGATGTTTATTACATTATCTTCTTATGTATAATGTCTAATAATGTATATTTGATATTTTTCATGACATTTGGGAATGAGATGTCACAACTAAAAAGTATAAATAGAAAAGTAAGTTGCTTCCATTGTAACGTGCCTTGCTATAACCCCTCTCTTTTTCTTACACTCTTGCATCATGTTTCTCTCATCGTATGTAATGAATGCCTCTTCATGGGTTATTCTCTTGAGTTTTCACACATTTCTCATACATAATTTCTCACATTTACATTCAATTTTATATGTTTCTCATTTGATATTTTATATTTCAATTTTTCACAAGCTTTTCAAGTTACATGCATGTATCTTTATGTTTTCTTTATATAATTTGAGTATTTGGAAGTGGATTTATTTTTAATTTTAAGGGATTCATTCCCAAGTTTTATATTCTAGTCTATTTATCTTTAATTTCATGTGCATGCTCAAGCTTTAAAAAGGATTTAAACCCCTTCATCATAAATTTGATGTAAAGGCTCACAATCTTGTTTGAAGTATTCTCTCATGTTACTTGTTAATTTATGAAGCATTTGAGGTCAATTAAGAGTATTTAATAATATTTTTATATGTATTCATGGTTTTGAACATGTTGCATAAATTTTCTTAATTGGTGAAATGTTTGGTGTTATTTCTCTAATTCAAGCCTTCCTCAACATGTTTAATGACTATAGATGATGTCTCAACACTTATATTTAACATCGAAGATATCATTTATGTCCAGTCATAAGTTGAATTTCATGCATATATTATTCTATATTTTCCTATAATTCTATAATCTTACCACAACCTCACCATGACTCATGGTAAAGACCACAATCTCACCATGATCCTAGTGAGTATACTTCTAGAATTTTAATAGACCACAACTCATACCATGTTTGCCTATTTGAAATATAATTGAAGTAAAAAAGATTCAAAATAGCTACCACAACCTAATCCCAACTCATGACCAACTCATGTTTTTTAATTTCATTTTGTACTTTTTAGAGTCATGACCCATGAAAAAATACTATAATCATTCCTTAGCCTAACCACAACCCATGATCAAAATGATAATTCATGGTATTATAGCATTACCAAGCTTCAACTCATGTTTAAGAAATTTTATGAATTTCAGGGTAAGATTTCAAAGATAGACAAAGCTTAAATACCTTATTCCATTGTGTGTAACATCCTCCTTCATAGGACTTATCTTGGAGACAATTACATCAAGTAAAACCTCTAATAAAATAATTGATCATGACAAGGGTCAAGAAAACAAATGATCTTGTAGTGAAAGGGAATAAAGGAATATATATATATATATGGGAAATAGATTAACATAGATTGCAAAACTAAATCTCCATAATATAAGTAATAAATAGCATGATATAATAGGTCCAACCATATGAATATCCATATATCTAGAAGCTAGGAAAAGAGATACAATGTCTAGCATAAAAGTTAAAATGTCATATAAGTAAAATATCCAAAGTCTAAATTAAAACATAACATCATCAAACTCATATCATCATATCAAATCCTTCAAGATCTCTCATTTTCTCCCAACCAATTAACCTAAAAATAAAATGATTTATCAATATAAAACTAAGTGAGAAACCTTGGAAACATCTCTAATCACTAAATCGATAGATTTCATGGGAGTTAGAGGGAGCATGGCTGACCTACAAAATTTTTTAGCTCAAATATTCAAAAAAGCATACAAGCATACAAACAAACAATCAAAAATCCATTCATCATGCATAACAAAAACCAAAATTTTTTCACTCCAGTCATCACCACAAATAAGGATGCTAGCATGCATTACTCTTCGTGTCAAATGTGTGTCATGTTGTCATGTATACTTATCATATGCCAAAATGTATACATATTAAATCAAATTACCAAGAGCTTGGATTTATTATTTGTCTCAATGAACCTAAGGCATCACCTAGGACATCATCTCTAAGGCTTCCAAACCTATATATTATAGATACATCTCCTCTAATGTTCTAGAGGAACAACATAAAAGACCAATGAGCCATGGAATTACACTTTCGCATAGGATGGGATCTCTTTGGAAAGCCACACTAATGCATCCTAGTGGGTGTCAATCATAAAACCATCTACAAGAAGCCCATCTCTAATTGGCGACACAAACAACAAAAAAATAACCATGGCATCCAAATTGATGGTGGAGGATAATAATAAAACAAAGGGATCCATCTCATCAAAGAAGTTCATGAAACCAAAGGATCTTCACAAGGATACCAATCCAAAACATAGCATAACACCATAAAACCCAAATTAATCTCATAGAAATTCATCATTAAATGGAGAATAAAAATCATCATCCAAAAGGATCTTACAAATTCTAGATAATAACTCAAAATGACAATTAATTCATGAAGAATAATTCCTAACTCTATCTTTTTTAAAAAAAATTGAGCCAAAACAATGAAAATACTAATTTCATCAATAGTCAATAATCTTATATGGATCAATATCCAAACCATGAAATATCCACTTATCCAAGATAGATGAATCAAAACTAAAAATTTAATGATAAGATTAACAAAATCAAGACATGGAAGAATATCTACAATAAGGATATAGTATATCAAAGGCAAGATAAAAATCCCAATTAAACATTAGAGAAGATGAAAAATTAACCAAGATATAGACCAAACAATAACCATTCAAGCTAAGAAAATATCCAACATTTGAAAACCCAAAAGAGAACATAATCAATTCAAATAAACATGTGATTAGTGGCGAGGTACCCCTACACTCAACCATACGAAACGAGCGTCACATGCAAAATCCGGTCGAACTCCGCAGATGGACTAGTTGTGGCACCTAGATAGTTAGCCTTAGGTAGCAATTTGTTGTCTTCCCACCTAGACTAGTTTTGCATGTCATGTATGGTTTAGTCTAGGTGAGGTATATGATGTGTTCTAATTCTAACGCTACTCCTGATGGTAGTGGAAAATAATATTTAACTAATCTAAGCTAAGAGGAAAAGGGTAAGAAATCTAATCTAGCCTAAGTGCGACGAGCAACCGATTCCTTGATCAATCGTACACATCTTGGACTTCGTGCACGACTACCACTGGGACTACCAAGCATAGGCCTAGGTATGCCACTGGGATTACCAAGTGCAGACCCCAAATACGCCACTGGGTTACCAAGCGTAGATCCCCCTAGCTACACCACTGGGCTACCAAGCAGTCACACTTAAATGCTTGTAATCAAGTCGTACTTGTTCCGCTTCTAGGAGTTTAAGGGTGAGAGACTAATTACGATGAGTAACCGATTCCTTAACTAGCCGTACACACCCATAGATGCTTGTAGTCAAGTCATACTCATATTGCGCTATGAAAGCAATAAATAACATTAAATAAATAACAATAAATAAACTAAGTGAATGCTGCAATGATGAAGTAATCTCGATCTTTATTGTCGGTCATGTGTGTGTCCAAGTACAGCACACTCGAATAAAGACACCGTACAATCACATTCACCACACTGCGGGCAGACACGGGAAAAATTCTAACTCTTGAGGGATCAAACTACCAGAGCTTCGCTACACTAAAACTGGGATCCCAAACAAGGGAGAGCCGCCTCTTATTTATAGACATGGCAATGGACTGCGATATCACGTACGCGATATTGTAGGGGAAGATGCGATATCACGTCGGCTGCAATATTGCATACGCGATATCGTGGCCTCTGCGAACCGCGTCTCATCATACCCCCACGACTAAATAAAAACTCGTCCTCGAGTTACAAGGAGAACAAGCTTCAATGATTACACAGTGGATAGGTATGGAATTATTCACTAGGAAAAGAAATGGACTAATGCCGTAGTGTGCGAAGACACAACACAGAGAAAAAATGCAACAACTACAAAAATGTGGAACTCATGTAGTTCCTGGTGGTGGTGGCTCCTCCATGGGTGCTTTCCCTTTGTCACGTGCTCCAGCTTTGAAGGTTGATGACACTAAAGAATAGCCTGGAGCTTCTCCTCTTTGGTTCGAGGGTCTTGTGCCGTCCATGCTGATGCTCCGATGTTTGATGGAGTCGGCACTTCCCACGGACAGGGTAGTTGCGGGAACATCTGATTAGCTTTGACGTACCATGCCGCGAACACCCATCGTTCCTCTTCATAGGCTCTAGCTTTGTCTTTTTATTCATGAAGTTCTGTTAACCATTGAGCCAAGTCGGTTGCCACATCTTTTTATCCCTGGTAGCTTTCTTTTAACACCGCGAGTTCAGAATTTGCAACATCTAGTTTTTCAGCCAACTTCTTTCATTCTGCAAATTCTACTTCATATTTAATATGGGTGGAAGCTACCTGTTGCTCGAGCTCTGACCTCGGGCGTCCTGCTATTAACATGGCTAGGTTG